>OX122883.1:57822261-58087348 GCA_944738645.1 Eristalinus sepulchralis
ATAAATAATAAATAATAAATAATAAATAATAAATAATAAATAATAAATAATAAATAATAAATAATAAATAATAAATAATAAATAATAAATAATAAATAATAAATAATAAATAATAAATAATAAATAATAAATAATAAATAATAAATAATAAATAATAAATAATAAATAATAAATAATAAATAATAAATAATAAATAATAAATAATAAATAATAAATAATAAATAATAAATAATAAATAATAAATAATAAATAATAAATAATAAATAATAAATAATAAATAATAAATAATAAATAATAAATAATAAATAATAAATAATAAATAATAAATAATAAATAATAAATAATAAATAATAAATAATAAATAATAAATAATAAATAATAAATAATAAATAATAAATAATAAATAATAAATAATAAATAATAAATAATAAATAATAAATAATAAATAATAAATAATAAATAATAAATAATAAATAATAAATAATAAATAATAAATAATAAATAATAAATAATAAATAATAAATAATAAATAATAAATAATAAATAATAAATAATAAATAATAAATAATAAATAATAAATAATAAATAATAAATAATAAATAATAAATAATAAATAATAAATAATAAATAATAAATAATAAATAATAAATAATAAATAATAAATAATAAATAATAAATAATAAATAATAAATAATAAATAATAAATAATAAATAATAAATAATAAATAATAAATAATAAATAATAAATAATAAATAATAAATAATAAATAATAAATAATAAATAATAAATAATAAATAATAAATAATAAATAATAAATAATAAATAATAAATAATAATAATAATAATAAATAATAAATAATAAATAATAAATAATAAATAATAAATAATAAATAATAAATAATAAATAATAAATAATAAATAATAAATAATAAATAATAAATAATAAATAATAAATAATAAATAATAAATAATAAATAATAAATAATAAATAATAAATAATAAATAATAATAATAAATAATAAATAATAAATAATAAATAATAAATAATAAATAATAAATAATAAATAATAAATAATAAATAATAAATAATAAATAATAAATAATAAATAATAAATAATAAATAATAAATAATAAATAATAAATAATAAATAATAAATAATAAATAATAAATAATAAATAATAAATAATAAATAATAAATAATAAATAATAAATAATAAATAATAATATAAATAATAAATAATAAATAATAAATAATAAATAATAAATAATAAATAATAAATAATAAATAATAAATAATAAATAATAAATAATAAATAATAAATAATAAATAATAAATAATAAATAATAAATAATAAATAATAAATAATAAATAATAAATAATAAATAATAAATAATAAATAATAAATAATAAATAATAAATAATAAATAATAAATAATAAATAATAAATAATAAATAATAAATAATAAATAATAAATAATAAATAATAAATAATAAATAATAAATAATAAATAATAAATAATAAATAATAAATAATAAATAATAAATAATAAATAATAAATAATAAATAATAAATAATAAATAGTAAATAATAAATAATAAATAATAAATAATAAATAATAAATAATAAATAGTAAATAATAAATAATAAATAATAAATAATAAATAATAAATAATAAATAATAAATAATAAATAATAAATAATAAATAATAAATAATAAATAATAAATAATAAATAATAAATAATAAATAATAAATAATAAATAATAAATAATAAATAATAAATAATAAATAATAAATAATAAATAATAAATAATAAATAATAAATAATAAATAATAAATAATAAATAATAAATAATAAATAATAAATAATAAATAATAATAATAAATAATAAATAATAAATAATAAATAATAAATAATAAATAATAAATAATAAATAATAAATAATAAATAATAAATAATAAATAATAAATAATAAATAATAAATAATAAATAATAAATAATAAATAATAAATAATAAATAATAAATAATAAATAATAAATAATAAATAATAAATAATAAATAATAAATAATAAATAATAAATAATAAATAATAAATAATAAATAATAAATAATAAATAATAAATAATAAATAATAAATAATAAATAATAAATAATAAATAATAAATAATAAATAATAAATAATAAATAATAAATAATAAATAATAAATAATAAATAATAAATAATAAATAATAAATAATAAATAATAAATAATAAATAATAAATAATAAATAATAAATAATAAATAATAAATAATAAATAATAAATAATAAATAATAAATAATAAATAATAAATAATAAATAATAAATAATAAATAATAAATAATAAATAATAAATAATAAATAATAAATAATAAATAATAAATAATAAATAATAAATAAATAATAAATAATAAATAATAAATAACACATAATAAATAGTTTCATAGAATAAATAATAATTACAACAGTTGTAAATTTCTAATAAGTTCATTATCAACGTGAATACATCTGGACATGAATTTATCATTGAGAATTTTAATCCTCCTACCAATCTGGATAACACATGCTCTTTAGTGTAGTATGAATGCTGAGAAATCCCTGTAGATTGACCATAACTTTTTGATATCATATCATTAACAATTTAAGCAAAAGAGAATAGGGGTAGCAATTATAGTATTAAATGCTACTTCATTAATATTAGAAACAAATTTATAAAGGGGTATTTAAATAATTAATTTTAGTGAAATAAAAAAGAGAAAGATAAGACGCGAATCGAATTTATCATTAAACTATGAATAAAAAAGTTAAACAACTTATTTATACAATTTGATTGTGTTCAAATTCAAAAAAGTCTTCAGTTGGTATTAAATAATTTCATTGAGCGCAATGACTTTAATTCATGAGGTAACTTATTTAATAATCTTCACGAAACAATGCAATAAGTATTTCTATAAAAAGTAGGGCCAAAAGTCTTAATATTGATATATAAGCTTTGATTTCTTCGCAGATTATAGCAAACCGAATATCTTCTATACAGGTAACCGCTTCCCAAAAAAACAATTTCAACACCTTAAAGTAATATGTCTTCATTTTGGTATTAAATTATTTCATTGAGCGCAATGACTTTAATTCATGAGGTAACTTATTAAATAATCTTCACGAAACAGTGCAATAAGTATTTCTATAAAAAGTAGTGCCAAAAGTTGTAATATTGACATATAAGCTTTGATTTCTTCGCAGATTATAGCAAACCGAATATCTTCTATACAGGTAGCCGCTTCCCAAAAAAACAATTTCAACACCTTAAAGTAATATAAATGTCTTAGAGGAAGTATTTGCAAGTTAGCAAATAATGGCATGGAATGGTGGTAATATTGACATATAAGCTTTGATTTCTTCGCAGATTATAGCAAACCGAATATCTTCTATACAGGTAGCCGCTTCCCAAAAAAACAATTTCAACACCTTAATGTAATATAAATGTCTTAGAGGAAGTATTTGCAAGTTAGCAAATAATGGCAGGGAATGGTGGTATCTATTTTTATTGCATATTTTTCTAATTGCACATTTTTGAATAACCAAAAAATTTTTAATTTTGGAGCGGGGTGCACCACTCCAGCACCAAATACCATAATGTAGTTTGGAGTGGAATATGCCATAGTAAATAATTTTTAAGACTTGTGAGGAGCATGTATGCCTAAGAGGGTAAAAAATACGTAGCGATGAGTTAAGGTACTGCTTAATGACAGAATTTGTTCAGACCAACTCAGCTTATTTTGGATGATTATTCCCAAATATTTGAAATGTGTAACAACTTCAATTGTAAAACAACCACAATTACAACAAAAATTGTTAAGGAACATTACATTTCCCTTGTTCCTACATATTTCATTGCTTGATTTCTGTTTATCACACTTCGAGAAATAAAATGCAATATCAATATCAGATAACAATTTGGAGCTGAGATTGAAAAACATTAATTTTGTTTTGTTGCTGACAAGCATTTTGTGCTCACGAAACCAACTTCTTAAAATATCAAAATCATGGTTGATATCCGCAATTGGATCAATTTTGCTATTTGTCATATACGTAATACCTAAATCGTCTGAAAAAACTGTAAAATTACCTTTCATGTTCTGATAAAAAATTTAATTAATACAGACTAAGAAGGGAATTGGTCCAAGTACTGACCCCTGCGGCACACCTATGTTTAATCTGATTGTACTGCTGAGAGCTTATTTTATTTGGGTTCTATTAAGTAAATAGGACTCAACCCATTTAAAAATAAATCCTCTAAAGCCTATTTTGTACAGTTTTTTTACAGGATATCGTGACTAACCACATCGAAAGCCTTGGAAATATCAACGAATAGACTTGCACAATTTTTTTGCTCATCTAATCCTTTGGAAATAGAAGAGCAGAAGTCAAACAAGGCATCCTCCGTAGATAAACCCTGTCTAAAACCAAATTGTTTTGGACTTAGTAAATTATTTTTCTCCAAAATAAAAGAATTCGCTTTTTTATTACTATTTCAAATATCTTTGAAATACTCGGTGACAGTAATATTGGCCTATAATTATGATATACGTGTATTGTTCTTCTTATGAAGTGGAATTACAATTGCACATTTGAGTTTATCAGGAAAACTCCTAATAGTACACTTTTATTGGAAATATGCGCTAGTACGTCAGCAACATTCAAACCAATGAGGCTGATGTTTTAGGGATGCTTGGAAAATTTAATACTAAGCTTATTTTTTAACTTAATTTTCTCTAAGAGCCACCCACGGCTTAAGTTTTTTTTTTTAGATCTCTTAGGTCTAACGAAGAGACTGGATTTTGCTTAAAGTCTGCAAAAAAAGTTCATACGCTCGATATACATCATCTTCATTATATACATGCCCCCAATTTTCTAAAAGGAGTTATTGAATTCCACTTTTTGGATTGTATGCAGTTTGAGTTACATTGTGACGTGACCCTTTATCTAAGTTATTAATTTAAATACCTGTCATACAATGATAAGTGAACTGTAAATTAAGGTTTAGTCCTACACAATCATTAGGTGAAATTTTCCAGAAGCGGGCAACTAGATGGTCTAAACAAGATCCAGTCAAGGGCCGCGTTATGTTATTAATAATATAATTCATACCATTCTCCGCTAAAACTGTTTGATAAGAATCAGTTAAATCATTTCGAGAAAGCAAATCAAGATTAACATCACCCAAGAGTATAAGATCTGCTGCCTTTTCACTACTTATCAATCTTGAAAATTCTTCAATAAACATCTCTAAAAATACGAATGCAATTTATACAGACATATGTACGTGAAACTAATATTGCCAATACTACAACATAATTTTAAAACAAAATCCAAATTTCAGTGACAAGTACGAAGTCTGGTTTGTTGCGGAAGGTCTCAATATGAGCGACTAATAGATCAACATTTTTTCTGAGGCTTCTGATATTTTGATGCACAATCAATACGGAATTAAAATCGAAATCGTGATTAAAGAAGTTTCCATTACTTAAAGTTTCAAAGACAGGATTAATGTTGATTTGATCTAGATTATTACAAAAATTCATTAACAATTTTTTGTTAGGTAGATTTTAATTCAAATTATTTAGATCCTCAAAGGATCTTATTACATTAATACAGTCTTTTTCCACTTTTCTTAAAAGAGTACGATCGTTCTTAATCCAAGGATTAATGCAATGCCCTATTATGTTTTAAAAGACTCTCATTAATATATATATTGTTATTACTGTTTAGATTAAAGAGGGAGTTTTTTTTAGAATGTATAATTTTCTCTTTCAGATATGTTGACATCAAGATCAGTGTTAATTTCAGAACACCGGTGGCTGATTCATCAGGCTAGCAAACGAGCGATGGTAGCATTCGCGTGGCTTGTCCAACTAGCCGCCGGAATAGCGAAGCGGTGAAGAGAAGAAGAAGGGAGCAACCGCAGCCAAGTTTGGTCAAGCGACGGACGGCAACAACAGCGACAACTGACGAAGAAGCAGTAATTGCTTGGAAGGCAAAAACAATGCCTAATAGAAATGCATCAGGAAATGCTATAACAAAAGCAGCCGCAGTTATGGCTTTAGAAACTTTAGGGGAGCGACAGCTCCTTCTAAGTACTTGCCACTAAAGATGCCGATGACGAGGCTGAGGAAATCAAGGAGGAGGAGAGAAAACTTCAGAAGCTCGATGAAGAGAGGGCGAAACTCTACGCCTACATAAAACTTCTCTATGATCAATCAATGAAGAGAAGAGCTGCCGAAAAAGAGACAAAATTAAAAGAGCTTCAGTGAGAGCTCCCAGAGCTGAAACAAAAACACCTGCAGCAGAAGCAAAGGCCGAAATTGTCGCTAGCTGAGGAGGAGCGGCCTTCAACATCGAAGCAGCACAAGGATTGCAACAAGCACAAAAGCAACGAACGAAGCAACCAAAACGGACACAGTCGACGGCGAAAGCAGCTTAGCAGCAACAACAGCAACAACAACAACACAAACAACAGAAAAAGGAAAAGCTGCAGCAACAACAACAGCAGAATCAGTCACAACAGGAGCAGCAGAAGCAGAAGATATGATGTAAACCCATCAATGTCTTTGGGGTGGAGACAGAACAGCTACAAAAACTATGTGAGTTGGCCCTACAAAGAAATAAATTTTATATAAAAAAAAGTCACCCTTAAGAAATACCGTCGGGTCCAAAACCCTAAAAGAAAAGTTAGCGGCATCGAACGCTGATTTTTACACCTATACCCCCAGAGGCGAAAGGCCACATACCTTGCTGCTCAAAGGTATAAATCCATCTGCCGACCCGATGGTCCTCCTCGACAAGCTGCGCCAACCTGAAAGCGACGAGGTCCAGTTTATAGGGGTTAAGACTTTTATCACTGCGGCTGCGAAAAAGAAGAAGAAGGCACTTCCTTTCTTCTTAGTGCAGGTAACCCACGGCTCCAAATTCGACAGCCTACGAAAAATTCGTTTCGTAGGCGGTCTGAGCGTAAGGTGGGAAAAACTAAACAAATCTGACCACGTCCTTCAATGTGCGAAGTGCAGAGGGCTGGGGCACATCGCGGAGAACTGCAATATGGATTTCCGCTGCGCACGTTGCACATTCAGCCACAGCAAAGGAGAATGCCCTTCGGGTACGGATGCAGTCGAGGATAAGGCGCTCCTCAAATGTGTACTCTGCGGAGGAAATGGACACCCTGCAACCTATTTGGCGTGTCTACGAATAAAAGAACTCCGGCAGAGAGTAAAAGATGCAAGGTAGAAGCCAGGCCAAATGCCAGAGCTGCAGCTACCACTGTTACGCCGGCCATCTCCTACGCCCAAATGGTGTCAGGCAGAGAACCGGCACAACGGACAGTGCCGAAGGTTGCCCCGGCTCCAATGGCCAGACAACCTGAGGCAGAGCGCTCCATAAGGGATGTACTGTCCTCCATCTAGTCGATGCAAGCGGAGATGATTGCCTTGCAGAAACAGATGGTCGAATTACAGACCAGTTTCCTTACACAGACGGCTAGAGTAGATTTCCTCTTCTCTCAGCTGCCTGGGAATCAACGCGCGCAGATATAATGGGCTCACGCGGGGTAAGAAACCCTTAAGATCCTAGCAGTCAATGTAAATTCGCTGATAAGGATCGAGCGAAAATTAACGCTCTCTAATTTGTTGCAAACTCACAATCCTGACGTGCTGATGGCTAGCGAAACTAAGCTAAGCCAGACCCGCATTCTCAGGTACAAAAATTACCACATAATCAGAAGAGACCGACCCCAATCCACTCGAGGGGGCGGGGTCGCCCTCTTGATTAAAAAGACCATCTTTCATAAGGTTATATATAGCAATATTGTACGTAGGCTTAGTGTGCTAGAAGCATCCATCGCACGCATCCCTCTCCAAGGTGGAAAGAAGCTGTTTGTGATCGTTGCTTATGCATCAGAACCATAAAGCCCTAATTTTCTTTCTGAGCTTGAGGCTCTCCTCACTTGCCTCCGCTTGAACGCGGAAGAAAACTATTATATATTAGCCGGAGATTTGAACGCTTAACACGGTCAATGGGGCAACATTGTTCCAAATGAGAGAGGAAACGCTCTCTTAGAGTGGATGGAGCAGAACAATATCGAGCTCAGGTTAGATTTGCTTGCAACCGTTAGACCATCCTTTCCTCGAAGCGGGTCCTATCTGGATGTGATTCTAATCGACAGTCGACTGACGACACTTAACGTGGAGCGACGCACGAGGAACTGTTTAACTACGGTCGAGTATGACAGTGATCACTGTTGTCTCGCTGCGGTAATACAGCTCCCGAACGAGCTGGAGGAACTTGAACCAGAGAAATAAGTTTGAGTGTGATCAATCCTCCTACAAACAGAAACCTTACGAACGAAGAGGTTGACAGGTACCTCACACAAATGGACGAGGTCATTAAACGTACAATGGACATGACGATTCCGAAGGTGTCACAAACCCATTATGGCGACATCTATCGGAACTCTGAAATCGACGCACTTCACGTGCAAAAAAGTAGACTCCTGTCAAGGGTAAAACTCTTGCACAGGCGGTTTACAGATCCACAGAGTACAGAGGTTCGCTCTCTAAAGTCACAGATCAAAGTACTCCAACAGCTTATACGACAAAATTACAGTCTAGCTGTAAGCTTGCATTGGAGCAAATAGATTCGGGCTGTAAGATCTAATAGCGCGAGCATGTTCCCGCAAGTAAACAAAATCTTCCGGAGGAGAGATCATAATGACATTCAGTGCGTTCGACTTGACAGAACAACAGACAACGCGAACTTACTTACGTCAGTTGGCATCGATCCAGATGAGGCAGTACTTGACAACGACTTCTTCGTAGTGGAGGATCCCCAGGAGAAGGCTAATGCAATTGGTGCTGTTTTCCAGAAAGTATACACGGTCAACGAGACTCGTAGTCCGAACCACGATTTGGAGCACAGAGCCTTGCTGAACCATTTCTATCTTCGGAACGAAATAAGTCAATGACGATCCGAGAATCCTGGTTTTACCAGATTCAGTGACGAACCTCTGGCAAATAATGCCGTCGCCGACGATGGAAACAACTACACAGTTATTTCAAAAGATGAACTCCAAGGTATCTTCAACTCACTGAAGAATAAGAAGTCAGCGGGAATCGATGGGATACCAAATATTGTTCTGCGCCATCTACCCTCTGAGGCGGTGGATGTATACACAATCCTGTTTAACAACGCGTTGAGTAATGCATATTACCCGAAGCATTGGACAACAGCTGTGGTACAGACAATTCCAAAACGGGATGAAGATACTCTATAAGTCCTCTTCCGTGCATAAGCAAGGTATTCGAGAAGATAGTCATTAGAGCCCTGAAAGAATGGGTTGAGGAAAAACAAATAATACCGGAAAACCAATTTGGCTTCAGAGCAGGGCACGACACCATTCATGCCGCGTCTAAATTGGTTTTCGACATACAGTGGAATAGAAACAAGAACCAGTATACAGGCGCCTGCCTGATCGACATGGAAAAGGCGTTTGACACCGTATGGTTAGAAATTCTCTTCCTTAAGTTGGTCAAGCTTGGCATCAATAAAACATTGTGTTATATGATCTATGATATGGTCACAGGTAGAAAGTTTGTTGAAAATCGGCAAAGAAATTTCGACTACTGCGTTCCATTAAAAATATGGGCTGCAACAAGGAGCTGTTGGTTCGCCGATCCTGTTCAGTATAGTCACTAGCGATCTCATAGGTTCTATGCCTAACATCATAGCGTTTGTCGATGATCTAATCGCCTACAGATCAGGTCCGAAGATAGAGGTAAAAATAATTCAACGATTTTGCGACGACTGGAAGTTGAAAATCAACTACCAGAAGTGTGAAACTATCCTTTTCAGAACTTCGCTGTCCAAGGCCTCAAGGGACACGAAAATTAACTGGCGCAAGTTCGGCATAGTTGACCCACAAGGACGACCATTAACTGTAAAAAGTGTAGTCATATATCTAGGCATCTGGTTGGACCAGTATCTGCGTGTATGGTGGTATCCACATAGATACAGCTCTGACCAGGGCTAAGAAGGCCTTCGCTATGGCAAGAGGGCTGTTTTACAGCAGTCAACTTGACACCAGAGTGAAGGTCATCTGCTATATGGCCCTCATCAGGCCAATTACGGTATATGGTTGTCCTGTGTGGTTCAACGTGAGTCCTTCCCAGATGGAAAAGATGAGGGTGTTCGAAAGGCGGTGTCTTCGGGTCTGTCTACGTTTATATCGAACACCAGAATCCCAGTACAAGAAATTCTACCCCAACGAGGTTCTGTACAACGAGGCAAACCTTATAAGGATAGATAATTTTATTATCATGTTGATACGAAGTTACACTGCTCGAGGCATGGCTTCAACCAACAGTCTGATCTTTGGGGCTTACTACCCAAATGAAATGTACCATGAACGGGTACGTCTTAAATGCTTCATTCCGCCTGAAGCTTTCCTCTATTTGGACGCTAAAGGCCTGATACAAGATGGGGAAGGCTGCCCTATCATCTTCCACGTCGCACGCCGAACAGTCGAGAGGCAATTCTAATATGAGCCGGACGTCGCTCGCAGCCACGAGGAACTCCTACGGTTCAGTAGAGCGATTTCTGCCCGCGACAGAGCAGTTTCTGCCAAAGAACGACTTTTCTACTGGTCACACCAGAACCAGCGTCCGATGCCGCTAACTTCTTAAACAAATAGACTGGGTGGTTGAGCCTACATGGCCAACTCACATAGGTTAAGTAAGCTTTTAAGCATTTTATTATAAAAAAAAATACAAAAAAAATACAAAAAAAAATATATAAAAACATACAAAAAAAAACAACAAAACACAAAAATGAAAAAAAAGGTGCATCACGGCGCATTAGATATATATGTAAAGCATATAAATAACACATACGCCCTGATGCACGCGTTCGTATAGTTTTACGGACATAGTTAAGTTAAATATAAGTAGACTTAAGTTTTCAGTCAACCAACGGACAACGTGAGTCTCCACACTGTCACGCTAGCAGTGACGGCAATGAAGGAACAGATGCTTGCTATGCAAGCACAGTTCCAGAGCCAGATGACTGATATGCAGAAGCAGTTTGAGAAACAGTTCCTCGAACAATCAGCGCGAGTAGACCTCATCTACTCGTCGCTGTTTGAACCTAACGCGTCGATATAATGGCTGCGCTGGTGGCGCTGGTAAGATCCTAGCAGTGAATGTTAATTCGCTGAATAGGATCGAGCGAAAGCTAACTAAACTAAAGGAATGTGTTCTGACGTACCCTTATGATTACAATAAGGCTCGCTGGCGACGTTTCACTAGAGCCTTATCCAGAGAACTACGTTCGAGTGGAATCAATCCCCCCACAAACAGAAACCTGACGAACGAAGAGGTTGACAGGTACCTCGAACAAATGGACGAAGTAATACGACGAACAATGGGCAAAACTATTCCGAAGGTAGCGTAAACCGATGACGGCGATGTCTATCGCAACGATGCACTTCACGTGCAAAAAAGTAGACTGCTGGCAAGACTTAAGCTCTTGTAAAGACGGCTTACAAATCCACACGCCGCCGAGGTGCGGTCACTGAAGTCGCAGATCAAAAACCTCCAACAGTTAATCAAAATCCATTACAGCATGGCTGTAAGCTTGCACTGGGCAACAAAATCCGGGCTGTAAGATCCAACAACCCGGGTATGTTTCCGCAAGTAAATAAGATATTCCGGAGGAAAGGTCAGAACGACATTCAGTCTGTTAGAATGGAAAGGACGACAGAGAACGCAAACATACTGACATCTGTTGGCATCAATCCAAATGGGGCAGTGCTGGACGACAACTTCTTCGTAGTTGGGGATCCCAAGGAGAAGGTTGAAGCAATCGGTGCTGTTTTCCAAAAAGTGTACACGTTCAACGAGTCTCGTAGGCCAAACCGGAGAACAGAGCCTTGCTAAACCGCTTCTATCTCCAAGAGGAGATAAGTCAATGGCGATCTGAGAACCCAGGTTTTACCAGGTTCAGTGACGAACACATGGCAAATAATGCCGTCGCCGTTGATGGAAACATCTTGATTTCTAAGGAAGATCTCCAGAGCATCTTCAACTCGCTGAATAAGAAGAAGTCAGTAGGGATAGATGGTATACCGAATATTGTGCTGCGCCATCTACCCTCTGAAGCGGTAGATATTAACGCAACACTGTTTAACAATGCGTTGAGTAATGCCTATTACCCGGCGCATTGGAAAACTGCTGTTGTGCAACCGTTCCCTAAACGGGACAAGGACACTTCTATCCCATCAAATCTCCGGTCGATTAGTCTTCTTCCGTGCATAAGCAAAGACTTTGAGAAGGTAGTTATAGACGATCCCAAAAATTGGGTCGAGGAAAAGAAAATTTTACCGGACAACCAGTTCGGATTTAGGGCGGGGCATGATACTATACATGCCGCGTCTAAGCTGGTATCCGACATTCAATGAAATAATTGCAAAAAGCAAGCCACGGGCGCCTGTCTGGTTGACTTGGAGAAGGCCTTTGACACTGTAAGGTTAGAAGGACTTTTCCTCAAGTTGGTCAGATACGGCATTAGTAAACCACTGCTATATATGATCTATGACATGATCACAGGTAGAAAGTTCGTTGTGAAGAATGGCAACGTAACTTCTACCACGGTCTTTTAACATAAAAAATGGTCTGCAACAGGGGGCAGTTGGCTCGCCGATTTTGTTCGCGATATTCACTAGCGATCTTATAGGTATGCCGCACTTAATAGCTTAAGCCGATGATATCATTGCGTACAGATCATGTCCGAAGGTCGAAGTAATAAATATCCTCTTGCAACGTGACTTCGAGATTATCCAGCGATTTTGCGACGACTGGAAGTTGCAAGTCAACTTCCGGAAGTGTGAAATCATCCTCTTCAGGACACCTCTGTCCAAGGTCTCAGGGGATACAAAGAGAAACTGGCGTAAGTTTCGCATAATGGATTCGTAGGGACGGCCGTTAGCTGTGAAAAATGTAGTCAGGTATCTTGGCATTTGGGTGCTGCTCTGATGAAAGCAAAAAAGGCCTTTGCTGTGGCAAGGGGTTTGTTCTACAGCAGCCAACTTGATACCAGAGTGAAGGTCATCTGCTACATGGCCCTCATCCGGCCAGTCATGGCGGACGGATGTGCAGTGTGGTTCAACGTAAGTTCTTCCCAGATGGAAAAGATGAGGGTGTTCGGGAGGCAATGTCTTTCGGCCTGCCTTCGGTTGTATCGAACACCTGAATCTCAGTATAAGAAATTCTATCCCAACGAGGTCTTGTATAACGAGGCAAAGGTGATTAGGATAGATAATTTCATTATTAAGCTGATTCGAAGGCATGTGGCACGAGCTATGACTTCGACTAAAAGTCTGATCTTCGGGGCCTACTACCCCAATGAAATGTACCACGAGAGTGTGGGTCGTAACGGCTTCATCCTGAAGCGTTCCTGTATTTAGATATGAAAGGCCTAATCCAGGATACGGAAGAATGTCCTATTATCTTCCATGTCGTACGCCGAACAGTGGACCGGCGACCTAACTACGAACACATTGTCACACGCAACCGCGAGGATCTGCTTCGGTTCAGCAGAGCGATGTCTGCTCGAGACAGGAGAGAGTCTGCCAAATAACGGCAAATTGGTTGCACCGCATTCGGCCTCCGCCGCCGTTGGCTTTTCAGTTGTAGGGGTCTGTGAGGCACAGTAGTGGCCGACTAACACAGTTTTAAAGGGTAGTGGTAGGTAACTTTTAAGGCAAAAAAAAAAAAAGGTACATCACGGCGTAATGTCACTATATGCCAAGCATATACATAACACATTAGCCCTGGTGCACGCGTTTAAGGTAGACTTAGATATACTCTTATGTTGGGCTAGTAAGTGATTAAGTAAGTTTAAGAAAAAATAACTTGGACCATATAGCCAAGTTTTTTAAAGTTTTCTTGGTCTATAATATAATATCATGTAAGTTAATTTTAAGATTTAAATCGAAAAAAAAAATCGGAAGCCGAAAGGCATATTAAAGTTAAGATAAGATTAGCTTAGAGTACCCGCATAGGGTCAGTAAGTTAGGCTAAGAACATTGTTCACTAAGTTAAGCTAGCTTTAAGTACTTTTGTCTAGCACGTAAGGAAAGATACAGAATTAAAATAAACAAAAATTGCAAAAAAAAAAAACTTAAGTTTTAGGTTAGTTTGAATTGTATATAGTTATTAGTTTTAGTTTAGTTTTAGATAGTGTAGTTTTAGGATGAAGTTCTTTTAAGTAGGTTAAGAAATAAAGATAATCTTGAAATTCAAGTTTTTAAAAAAATGTTTCTTGAAGGATTAAAAAAAATGTGTAGTTAGTTTTTAAGCTAAGAATTAAAAATATAAGAGGCCGAAAGCAAAAAGAAAAATATACTAGATTAGCTTAGAGTACTCGCGAAGAGTCAGTAGGTTAGAATTAAGATCAGTAGATTGTATTTGTAAGAACCGAACGAATGCTGCGGCACTTTTGTCTTACCCACTGCTCTTTTGCTCGTTGACGTAGAGGTTTCCTGCTTTTTCAGCGATTGCTGTTGTTTTGTTGATGTCGCACAGTTAGGCCGAGCATGTTCTCCCAGTGGAGGCAATGCGTGCAGAGATCTTCGTCAAACACTCGAACAGTTTTTGCACCGATAACCCGCAGCACTTGATTTTAAGAAATCAACGTCTGTGGCAGAGAGGTTGACGCAGGAACAATGAAACAATCGACCGCAATCACAACATGAGATAGCTTCAGCATCCCCGCGCTCTATCTTTTGATTACACACTAGGTAACTCATAATTAGGAATGAAACTCGATAATTACACCAATAGTTATAACAACAGGTCGATCACGACTGATGAATTTGATGCGTAGTGCTGTGAGTTTACCTGAAACCAAACTGCTCGGAAGGAAGAACTTTTGTCCCACTCAAAATCGAGAGAAGACGAATAATTGGCTGTGGTAGCATGATTTTTAAGAAATATAGTAGCTAACACATCGGCCTTATCTTTACTAGCTGTTACCAATGACCCGTTTACCTCGAAGTTGGGATAATATTGGTATTTTTTGCGCAATATTTTTGCTAGATTCCAAAATGGTCTAGAATTCGCGTCGAGCTGTCGTGATTTATTGTTCCATAACGCATTTCTGTACTCATTGACGAATAATTGGCTGTGGTAGCATGATTTTTAAGAAATATAGTAGCTAACACATCGGCCTTATCTTTATTAGTTGTTACCAATGACCCGTTTACCTCGAAGTTGGGATAATATTGGTATTTTTTGCGCAATATTTTTGCTAGATTCCAAAATGGTCTAGAATTCGCGTCGAGCTATCGTAATTTATTGTTCCATAACGCATTTCTGTACTCATTTATTCGGATTCTAGTTAGACGAATGTATTTATTCATTTTATATAAATCATTTAGTTATCTGTTACTTTGCCTGAGCCCTCTGTAGTGATTTTTCGCCTTAATTAAGTGAAGTATTTCTCGCGGCAGAGTAAATGCTCTTCTAGGAGATACTTTTAATGGAACAGAGGCACGTTTGCTTTCGGATATTGTGGTATGAAAAGCTTCAATACAGTCGTCAATATCTTGATTGTAATTAACAGCAGAGAGGTTTTTTGGGCAAGTTCTTATATTATTAGTGAGATGGTATCTAAACACATCCAATTCGCGTTTCTATAATCTTAGTATTGCACGTTATTAATATTAAGAGAAAGTAATATATCACAGCTAATAGGAAGATGATCGGAGCTAAGCGCATTGTGCACAACAGGAGTGGCAAACGCGTTAGAATTGGTGGTAAGAAAAAAATCAAGTATTGATAGAGAGTACCTACTGCAAGCAGGGATGTATGTGGGACTAGATGGGTACATTATTGTAAAGTTATGAGATAAACATAAGTTATTAAAGGTGTTTCCCCAAACATTTGCCCTTAAACATCCCCAGCTACGATGTCTACAATTTAGATCACCTCCTATGACAACATTATCGCTGTTTAATAATCTTCTAAAATAATTTTTCAAGCACTGAGTTCTATTCGGATCACGTGTTCCTCCAGGAAAATATACGGAAAAAAATTTTAAGGACGTATTATTACTCAATTTGATTTCGATACCAATGTTTTCTTTTACTAAAGTGTACATCTTTGGCAACACAGAATGAACAACACTATTTTTGACGAGAATGGCAACACCACCGCCTCTACTAATACGATCGTGACGATAACAGGAATAGTTACTACATTCAAAAGGAAAATCACTTTGTAGGCCTGTTTCGCATATACATAAGACAAACATCAATATCCAGATTGGAAAAATAATTGAAAAACTCGAAGCTCTTTTTGCGAATGCGTCCTGCATTCAAACATAAAAGTTTAAGGTGAAACTTAGAATTATTTAACATTATTGCAGAGATATTTAGTTGCCAGCTGAGCAATTGCTTTGAACTGTTGAGCTTTATTTTTACAATTTTCAAGTTCAGAAACCATATCAAACAATAAAGAATTGAGTTCTTCAAAAGAGTAAGGATCATGGTTCGCTGGTGGAGAGGAAATATATGATGATCGCTGTTGCTGTTGTTATTGAGCGGGTATTTGTTGCTTTTCCCAGTGATGTTGTTGCTGCTGCGGCTACCGATAAGTTGCAGGAAGAGAAGGGAAGTCGTCCACACTGTTGACATTCAAGCTTTTCGCTGACACTGTTTGAGGTGATTAAAATCGGAAAGGAATGGGTGCGCGAGTTCGAGACATTTTTTGAGTTTTTTCCCGATTATATGTTATTAATCTGCAGGACATTTGCAGTTTTCGTCAGTGGATTTGTGGTTAGCTTAACAGTTTGCACATTTGGAGATTCCGGTGGATGTGCATAAATTAGTTTTGTGATAGCAGTTACCACACTAGATTTTAACAATGCAATGCCTCTCTCCGTGTCACCAAATTTGACAGTTGTGGCACTGAGTAATGTTTTTCTTGGAATAAACATCTTACTTGAGTCAGGAAAATCGATTTTATATTGTTTCGTAGATCGGCTAGGCGAATTAAGCCTGTTTCAAATATACAATGTAAAAACACTCCACGAATTTCTTGTATTATTTCTTTACGATTTTAATGTCTTCACACTTGAGACCGAGTTATTTTTTAATGAAATCAGTAGGACACTCGTCTAGACCAAAAAATACCACTTTGAACAATTATTCCGATTTTAAACCATTTGAGTACAATTGACATTTTTGTTAATTTAGAACATTATTGGAGTCGATGGATTCACAAAACACTTTGATACCTATCGACTTTTTTTAACACAGTAGTCCTTGATGTTTAAATTATTAAAGAATTTATGCACAAATTCACAGTTTTTTTTATAGAATTTTAATTGGGGGAATGGGTATATCTTGTTCACTGGTGCACATCTTCTTTTCAAGATCGGTATCCTTAGGGGATTGAAGAGGGAGAAATGCAGTACCACGACGCAACATTTTGTTGTTTGAGGACATGGCATCCTCGAGGCGCGACGATTCAGTGTTACGGTTTTTTGATTTTCGCGGAAAATGAAAGCTCGTCTGATCGGACTTACAGATCGCGAGAAACTGCAAATGTTGGCCTTCACTGCGCCTCAAATGATCCATCTGCCTAGTCCAATTTGGGATACTCTTTCCAACATTTCGGCCGGTATCTCACTGTTGTTTTCCAATGCGTCAATTGAAGCGGGCTTGTCTATATAGACATGAGCTTTAACATAGCCTACAAAAAATAGTCCAAAGGTGTTAAGTCGCACGATCTGGGCGGGCAATTGACCGGTCCCGAACGTGAAATAAAATGTTCATCGAACTCGCCTCTCAATAAGTCCATTGTTGCGCGTTCTGTGTGGCATGTGGCAGCGTCTTGTTGAAACCACATGGCAATCTCTTGCATTTTGGGCAAACAAAATTGGATATCATCTCACGGTAGCGCTCACCATTCACAGTTATATTACGATTTGCATCATAGACCGCACCAAACTGAGATTGGTAGCTCTTGCAATGCTTGTGGCTGATATTCACTCCAAAATCGACAATTATGTTTATTTACATACCTATTGAGCCAATAAAAATGGAAGAAGAGCACGTATTTTGATAATAAAATGCAACAATTTGGAAGACTATTCATGGTTAAACTATAGACCAAACAGAAGATGTTTGACAGTAAAATAAAACACGAAAGGTGCGTCAGCTGTTTAAACCAGTGTTTCCAAAAAAATAATAGCTTAAAAATCACCTTTTACAACCGTGTCCAAAAGGTGGTCACAGAAATTGGAGCCTCTGACCCATTTAATAGTTATATAGGTGTACCGCAAAGTTCTGTGCTCGGCTTCTATTTATTCTCAATTTTTAATTATGATCTTCCACAGGTAGTACGAAATTTTAAAGCTCATATGTGCTCAGATTATATTTTAGTATATTTCTCGCAACCTTTTAGTTTAAGTGAAGACTGTAAAGCAAGAGTTACTGAAGATTTTGGTAATACTACAGAATGGTCAGCAATCAATAAATTGAAACTCAGCCCTTTTAAATCTACAAGTCTTATATGCGTACGGTGTATGTGATCAATCGGAAATAGTTGTGGATAGTAACGTAACACGAAACAAGTGTTTAATCTCTGGGATTTTTTACCAACTCCGCTCTTACGTGTTGTAACGCAGTCAGAAATACCATCAAAATTATTTATGCTGGCATGCGATGCCTGCGAGCTCAGGTTGGATGTTTTTCTGAAGTACAGTAAAGTCCTAAAACTGTACAAAATTATTCATAAAAACTGTCCCAATTATTTATACGGCTTTCTAACATTTGCAAATTCCTCTCGTGGTCTGAAATTAACCTCATTTCACCCATTGCATTGAAGAACAATCCTTTTTCGTGTCTGCGATTCACCTATAGTGATGTGGGAACAGGGTAGGCACTGATTGGTATCAACCTGGCGATGCCCAGCTGTTGTAACTGTTTCCCACACATCAACTGTGCTTATAGTACCTCCACGTCGGTAGCCACCGGATACTGATTGTTGTTCATCCGAACTCAACTTGCTAAACCTATAAGTGCGACCTCCGCCCAAGAGGTATAAAAAAGGGCCCGGTCCTCCAGGTTGGGGGTGTGCGTCGGGGTAACTGCCCGGCCACATTAAAAAGAACTAGTTACGAACCAACCGAATGCCTCGGATACGTATGGATACACTGTTGACGACCCCCGCAAACGAACAAAGGACAATGATTTACGGATCTGCACGTGGAATGTGAGGTCCCTAAACAAACCACGTGCAGCCGATGAACTTGCGGAGGCCCTGGACTGCTATAAAGCAGACATTACCGCAATCCAGGAAATGCGGTGGGATGGGCCGGGCAAGAGAAGAGTGAGAAACTGCGACATATACCACGGCGACTGCTACAGGGAGAGAGGGAAACGCTTATTTGGATGCGGTTTTGTTGTTCGAGGCAGACTTAGGCAAAAAGTCTTAAGCTTCCAACACGTAAGCGAACGCCTCATAACAATCCGCATCAAGGCTGAATTCGGGAATGTAAGCCTTATATGCGCCCACGCCCCGACAGAGGAAAAAGATGACAGCAGTAAAGAAGACCTCTATCACCTCCTAGAAAGGACATACGATCGTTGCCCCAGCTTCGACACCAAGATCGTTCTAGGAGATTTCAACGCTCAGCTGGGAAGAGAAGAAGTCTTTACTAAAGTCATCGGAAGACACAGCCTGCACGCCAACACCTCCGAAAACGGACTCAGGCTAGTTGACTTCGCCTTGGGGCGAAATCTCTCTGTGGCCAGTACGCGGTTCCCACACCTTAACATTCATTAAGGGACCTGGCGATCACCTAATCAATCAACCTTCAACCAGATTGATCACGTTGCGATCGACGTCAGACACTCCTCCAACATTCTCGATGTCCGAACCTTCCGAGGTGCAAACATCGACTCGGATCATTTCCTTGTTGTAGCCAAGGTAAGAACCCGGATATCGAGAGAACAACGGAGTCGAGACAGGCCAAAACGGTTTGATGTCGGAAAGCTACAATCGCAGCCGATCGCTAGAGCCTTTATCGATCGATTCTCCCTGAAACTGTCTCAAAGTTCGACGCTGCCTGCACACACAATAGAAGACAAATGGAAACTTTGTCAAGAAGCCATCAAACAGGCCGCCACTGATTTGCTGGGTTTCACGCCACCACATAAGAGGAACCCATGGTTTGACGACGAGTGCAGGCAGGCGCATGCAGCCAAACAGGAAGCATACAAGGCAACGCTGCATCGAACGACGAGAGCTGTTTGTGAGCTCTACAAACAGAGAAGAAGGGAAGAGAACCGGCTTCTCAGAAGAAAAAAGAAAAAGAAGGAGAAGCGCGCGGTCGAGGAAATGGAGAGGTGCTATGGCAGGAATGACGTCCGAAAATTTTACCGCAAGATAAAACAGTTATCTGGCGCTTACAAACCTCGGACTGAAGCCTGCCGGGACCAAAATGGACAACTGGTGGTAGAGTCGCCGTCGGTGCTGAGAATCTGGAAGGATCATTTCTGCAGACTCCTAAGCGGCGATGACGACACAAATCCCGCTGTTAGGCAGAATGTTCCACTCAATTTGGACGACGATGGACAAGAAATCCGTCCCCCCGACCTCGACGAGGTCAAGATAGCAATATCGAGACTGAAGTCGAACAAAGCTGCTGGCGCGGACGGTCTGTCCGCAGAGCTGTTCAAGGCGGCTGGGGATGAGCTGGTTGGGTGCATGCACCAGCTCATCTGTGAGATATGGTAGGAGGAAAGCATGCTCGACGAGTGGAATCTCAGCATCGTATGTCCTGTCCACAAGAAAAGAGACCCCTTCGACTGCGCCAACTATCGAGGGATCAGTCTCCTTAATATCGCGTATAAGATTCTCTCTGCCGTATTGTGTGAGCGCCTGAAACCGTTCGTCAACAACCTGATAGGTCCTTATCAGTGTGGTTTCAGGCCAGGGAAGTCCACAATCGACCAGATCTACACTGCGGCAAATCCTGGAGAAGTCCCAAGAAGTACAAATCGACACCCACCATCTATTTGTCGATTTCAAGGCCGCGTATGACAGCGTGCATAGAGACGAGCTATACAGTGCCATGTCTAGTTTTGGCATCCCTACCAAACTCGTCAGATTGTGTAGGATGACGATGGAGAACTCTTGCTGCTACGTCAAGGTCGGTAGCGAACTCACCGAGACCTTCGATGTCAAAAAAGGTTTAAGACAAGGCGACGCACTGTCATGCGACTTCTTTAACATCATTCTTGAGGGCATCGTGCGTAACTTACACGTCAACGCCTTAGGCACGATCTTCCACAAGTCCGTTCAACTGCTAGCTTACGCGGATGACATTGACGTGATCGGCCGAACTCAGCGAGCCGTCAATGAGGCGTTTGCTAGCATCGAAGCGAAAGCTGCTAAAGTGGGACTGGTGGTTAACGAGGGCAAAACTAAGTATATGCTGTCATCGAAGAAGGACGCAGAACATCGACGTCTCGGACAGAGCGTCACTATGGGCAGCAGACATTTCGAGGTAGTTAAGGACTTCGTCTATCTCGGCTCCGCGGTGAATAGGGACAATAACATCAGTACCGAAATCAGGCGCAGAATCACTCTTGCCAATCGCTGTTTCTTTGGGCTTAAGAGGCAATTGAGTAATAAAGCCCTCTCCCGAACGACCAAAGTAACTTTGTACAACACCTTGATCATCCCAGTCCTGCTTTACGGCGCAGAAACCTGGACGTTACTAAAAGTGGATGAGGAAGCCCTTGGTCTGTTCGAGAGAAAAGTTCTGCTTGCGATTTTTGGTCCTGCTTGCGTTGATGGCATCTGGAGGAGAAGATTCAACCACGAACTGTATGGGCTGTACGGCGGCATGAACCTAGTCAAGCGTCTACGGAAACAACGCTTAAGGTGGCTAGGCCATGTAGAGCGGATGGACAGCACTGCTCCGGCCCGAAGAGTCTTCGAATCCGAACCACAGGGACAACGCAACAGAGGACGTCCCAGACTGAGATGGCGCACACAAGTGGAAAAGGACCTCAACCAACTTGGAGTGCGCAACTGGAAGCAGCTGGCAAAAGATCGTGCTAGCTGGAGAGGCATGCTGGTTGAGGCCCAGGTCCACCCCGGACTGTATCGACATCTGAAGAAGAAGACGATTCACCTATAGAACTGTTTTCGGCACGATTTGGAGACGATAAATTCGGTCGTCGAGTTCGAAAGAAAACTTTTTCCCATATATAATAATATCACAATATAAGTAACCTCTTTATTTTTTATCTTATTTTATTCTCAAATTGATGTCCTTCCTAAAAATTTTACTTACGTTATTTATTTTTTATGCTTTTACAAAATACTTATATCTTGTAGCATTATGTTAAACTTTATAACTAAATAAATGAAATGCAATTCTTACTAAATAAGCTACGTAAAAGGAAATGACAATAGCCTTTTTCTAAGCACTGTTATTGCCACTAGAAATGCAATAAATGCTACCGAAAATATACACACATCGTAGAACTAAGATCAATCTCTTGCCAAATGAAAATGTTGGTGATCACCAATAGTTGATATGTTACGCGAGTTACACAATAGCAAGTCAGCAGAATCGACGACGGAACATTTGCGTTGCATCGCAACCCATAGGTAGTGTAGTAGAAGTGTGAAACTATCCTTTTCAGAACCAAGGGCTCAAGGGACACGAAAACTAACTGGCGCAAGTTCGGCAAGGACGACCATTAACTGTAAAAAGTGTAGTCAGATATCTAGGCATCTGGTTGGACCATTATTTGTATGGTGGTATCCGCATAGCAGGGCTAAGAAGGCCTTCGCTATTGCAAGAGGGCTGTTTTACAGCAGTAACTTGAAACCAGAGTGAAGGTCATCTGCTACATGGCCCTCATCATGCCAATTATGGTGTATGATTGCCCTGTGTGGCTCAACGTGAATCCTTCCCAGATGGAAAAGATGAGGGTGTTCGAGAGGCAATGTCTTCGGGCCTGCCTCCGGTTGTATCGAACACCTGAATCTCAGTACAAGAAATTCTATCCCAACGAGGTCTTGTATAACGAGGCAAAGGTGATTAGGATAGATAATTTCATTATTAAGCTGATTCGAAGGCAAGTGGCACGAGCTATGACTTCGACTAAAAGTCTGATCTTCGGGGCCTACTACCCAATTGAAATGTACCACGAGAGTGTGGGTCTTAACGGCTTCATCCCTCCTGAAGCGTTCCTGTATTTAGATATGAAAGACCTAATCCAGGATACGGAAGGATGTCCTATTATCTTCCATGTCGTACGCCGAACAGTTGACCGGCGACTTAACTACGAACACACTGTCACACGCAACCGCGAGGATCTGCACCGCATTCGGCCTCCGCCGCCGTTGGCTTTTCAGTTGTAGGGGTCTTTGGGGCACAGTAGTGGCCGACTAACACAGTTTTAAAGGGTAGTGGTAGGTAACTTTTAAGGCAAAAAAAAACAAAAAAGGTGCATCACGGCGTAATGTCACTATATGCCAAGCATATACATAGCACATACGCCCTGGTGCACGCGTTCGTATTTTTAGATTTTGATATACTCTTATGTTAGGCTAAGTTATATTTACGGTAGATTAAGTTAGTTTTAGAAAAAAAAAACAGAGATCATATAGCCAAGTTTTTCTTGGTCTATAATATAATATCATGTAAGTTAATTTTAAGATTTAAATCGAACAAAAAAAATTCGGACGCCGAAAGGCATATTAAAGTTAAGATTAGATTAGCTTAGAGTACCCGCATAGAGTCAGTAAGTTAGGCTAAGAACATTGTTCACTAAGTTAAGCTAGCTTTAAGTAATTGCGTCTAGCACGTAAGGAAAGATACAGAATTAAAATAAACAAAAATTGCAAAAAAAAAACTTAAGTTTTTAGTTTGTTATTGTATATAGTTATAAGTTTCAGTTTAGTTTTAGATAGTGTAGTTTTAGGATGTAGTTCTTTTAAGTAGGTTAAGAAATAAAGATAATTTTGAAATTCAAGTTCAAATGTTTCTTGATGGATTAAAAAAAAATGTGTAGTTAGTTTTTAAGCTAAGAATTAAAAATATAAGAGGCCGAAAGCAAAAAGAAAAATATACTAGATTAGCTTAGAGTACTCGTGAGGAGTCAGTAGGTTAGAACTAAGATCAGTAGATTGTATTTGTAAGCTAGTTTTAAGTACTTTTGTCTAGCATGTAAGTAATTTTAGAATGAATTAATAAAATGCATTTAAAAGTAATCTCATCATACAAGTGTTGAAGGGTTAATGACCTGCGTATGTCATCACTGTTTGTATGTACTGCACTAGACATAGAATCGAACGAATGCTGCGGCACTTTTGTCTCACCCACTGCTCTTTTGCTCGATGACGTAGAGGTTTCCTGCTTTTTCAGCGATTGCTGTTGTTTTGTTGATGTCGCACAGTTAGGCCGAGCATGTTCTCCCAGTGGAGGCAATGAGTGCAGAGATCTTCGTCGAACACTCGAACAGTTTTTGCATTCATAACCCGCAGCACTTGATTTTAAGAAATCAACGTCTGTGGCAGAGAGGTTGACGCAGGAACAATGAAACAATCGACCGCAATCACAACATGAGATAGCTTCAGCATCCCCGCGCTCTATCTTTTGATTACACACTAGGTAACTCATAATTAGGAATGAAACTTGATAATTACACCAATAGTTATAACAACAGGTCGATCACGACTGATGAATTTGATGCGTAGTGCTGTGAGTTTACCTGAAACCAAACTGCTCGGAAGGAAGAATGTTTGTCCCACTCAAAATCGAGAGAAGACGAATAATTGGCTGTGGTAGCATGATTTTTAAGAAATATAGTAGCTAACACATCGGCCTTATCTTTACTAGCTGTTACCAATAACCCGTTTACCTCGAAGTTGGGATAATATTGGTATTTTTTGCGCAATATTTTTGCTAGATTCCAAAATGGTCTAGAATTCGCGTCGAGCTGTCGTAATTTATTGTTCCATAACGCATTTCTGTACTCATTGACGAATAATTGGCTGTGGTAGCATGATTTTTAAGAAATATAGTAGCTAACACATCGGCCTTATCTTTATTAGTTGTTACCAATGACCCGTTTACCTCGAAGTTGGGATAATATTGGTATTTTTTGCGCAATATTTTTGCTAGATTCCAAAATGGTCTAGAATTCGCGTCGAGCTATCGTAATTTATTGTTCCATAACGCATTTCTGTACTCATTTATTCGGATTCTAGTTAGACGAATGTATTTATTCATTTTATATAAATCATTTAGTTATCTGTTACTTTGCCTGAGCCCTCTGTAGTGATTTTTCGCCTTAATTAAGTGAAGTATTTCTCGCGGCAGAGTAAATGCTCTTCTAGGAGATACTTTTAATGGAACAGAGGCACGTTTGCTTTTGGATATTGTGGTATGAAAAGTTTCAATACAGTCGTCAATATCTTGATTGTTATTAACAGCAGAGAGGTTTTTAGGGCTAGTTCTTATATTATTAGTGAGATGGTATCTAAACACATCCTAGTTCGCGTTTCTATAATCTTAGTATTGAAGATGACCGGAGCTAAGCGCATTTTGCACAACAGGAGTGGCAAACGCGTTATGGTTGGTGGTAAGAAAAAAATCAAGTATTGATGGCGAGTACCTACTGCAAGCAGGGATGTATGTGGGACTAGATGGGTACATTATTGTAAAGTTATGAGATAAACATAAGTTATATAAGGTGTTTCCCCAAACATTTGCCCTTAAACATCCCCAGCTACGATGTCTAGAATTTAGATCACCTCCTATGACAACATTATCGCTGTTTAATAATCTTCTAAGATAATTTTTCAAGCACTGAGTTCTATGCGGATCACGTGTTCCTCCAGGAAAATATACGGAAAAAATTTTAAGGACGTATTATTACTCAATTTGATTTCGATACCAATGTTTTCTTTTACTAAAGTGTACATCTTTGGCAACACAGAATGAACAACACTATTTTTGACGAGAATGGCAACACCACCGCCTCTACTAATACGATCGTGACGATAACAGGAATAGTTACTACATTCAAAAAGAAAATCACTTTGTAGGCCTGTTTCACATACACATAAGACAAACATAAATATCCAGATTGGAGAGATAATTGAAAAACTCGAAGCTCTTTTTGCGAATGCGTCCTGCATTCAAACATAAAAGTTTAAGGTGAGACTTAGAATTATTTAACATTATTGCAGAGATATTTAGTTGCCAGCTGAGCAATTGCTTTGAACTGTTGAGCTTTATTTTTACAATTTTCAAGTTCAGAAACCATATCAAACAATAAAGAATTGAGTTCTTCAAAAGAGTAAGGATCATGGTTCGCTGGTGGAGAGGAAATATATGATGATCGCTGTTGCTGTTGTTATTGAGCGGGTATTTGTTGCTTTTCGCGGCTACCGATAAGTTGCAGGAAGAGAAGGGAAGTCGTCCACACTGTTGACATTCAAGCTTTTCGCTGACACTGTTTGAGGTGATTAAAATCGGAAAGGAATGGGTGCGCGAGTTCGAGACATTTTTTGAGTTTTTTCCCGATTATATGTTATTAATCTGCAGGACATTTGCAGTTTTCGTCAGTGGATTTGTGGTTAGCTTAACAGTTTGCACATTTGGAGATTCCGGTGGATGTGCATAAATTAGTTTTGTGATAGCAGTTACCACACTAGATTTTAACAATGCAATGCCTCTCTCCGTGTGACCACATTTGACAGTTGTGGTACTTAGTAATGTTTTTCTTGGATAACCAATCTTACTTGAGTCAGGAAAATCGATTTTATATTGTTTCGTAGATCGGCTAGGCGAATTAAGCCATTTTCAAAATATACAATGTAAAAACACTCCACGAATTTCTCGTATTATTTCGTTATGATTTTAATGTCTTCACACTTGAGACCGAGTTATGTTTTAATTAAATCAGCAGAACACTCGTCTAGACCAAAAAATACCACTTTGAACAATTTTTCCGATTAAACCATTTGAGTAAAATTGACATTTTTGTTAATTTAGAACATTTACTGGAGTCGATGGATTCACAAAACACTTTGATACCTATCGACTTTTTTTAACACAAGTGATGTTTAAATTATTAAAGAATTGATGCACAAATT
Organism: Eristalinus sepulchralis; assembly: GCA_944738645.1. Classification (NCBI taxonomy): domain Eukaryota; kingdom Metazoa; phylum Arthropoda; class Insecta; order Diptera; family Syrphidae; genus Eristalinus; species Eristalinus sepulchralis. The sequence goes on from OX122883.1 coordinate 57,849,525, forward strand.
CACAGTTTTTTTTATAGAACTTTAATTGGGGGAATGGGTATATCTTGTTCACTGGTGCACATCTTCTTTTCAAGATCGGTATCCTTATGGGATTGAAGAGGGAGAAATGCAGTACCACGACGCAACATTTTGTTGTTTGAGGACATGGCATCCTCGAGGCGCGACGATTCAGTGTTACGGTTTTTTGATTTTCGCGGAAAATGAAAGCTCGTCTGATCGGACTTACAGATCGCGAGAAACTGCAAATGTTGGCCTCCACTGCGCCTCAAATGATCCATCTGCTTAGTCCAATTTTGGGATACTCTTTCCAACATTTCGGCCGGTATCTCACTGTTGTTTTCCAATGCGTCAATTAAAGCGGGCTTGTCTATATAGACATGAGCTTTAACATAGCCCACAAAAATAGTCCAAAGGTGTTAAGTCGCACGATCTGGGCGGGCAATTGACCGGTCCCGAACGTGAAATAAAATGTTCATCGAACTCGGCTCTCAATAAGTCCATTGTTGCGCGTTCTGTGTGGCATGTGGCAGCGTCTTGTTGAAACCACATGGCAAGCTCTTGCATTTTGGGCAAACAAAATTTGATATCATCTCACGGTAGCGCTCACCATTCACAGTTATATTACGATTTGCATCATAGACCACACCAAACTGAGATTGAGCTCTTGCAATGCTTGTGGCTGATATTCACTCCAAAATCGACAATTCTGTTTATTTACGTACCTATTGAGCCAATAAAAATGGAAGAAGAGCACGCATTTTGATAATAAAATGCAACAATTTGGAAGTGTTGTTCGTTTGTAAGACGATTCGTCGTTAAACTATAGACCAAACTGAAGATGTTTGACAGTAAAATAAAACACGAAATGTGCGTCAGCTGTTTAAACCATTGTTTCCAAAAAAATAATAGCTTAAAAATCACCTTTTACAACCGTGTCCAAAAGGTGGTCACAGAAATTGGAGCCTCTGCCCCATTTAATAGTTATATAGGTGTACCGCAAGGTTCTGTGCTCGGCTTCTTTTTATTCTCAATATTTAATTATGATCTTCCACAGGTAGTACGAAATTTTAAAGCTCATATGTGCTCAGATTATATTTTAGTATATTTCTCGCAACCTTTTAGTTTAAGTGAAGACTGTAAAGCAAGAGTTACTGAAGATTTTGGTAATACTACAGAATGGTCAGCAATCAATAAATTGAAACTCAGCCCTTTTAAATCTACAAGTCTCTTATGCGTACGAGGTATAGTTAATGTATGTGATCAATCGGAAATAGTTGTGGATAATAACGTAACACGAAACAAGTGTTAAATCTCTGGGATTTTTTACCAACTCCTCTCTTACGTGTTGTAACGCAGTCAGAAATACCATCAAAATTATTTATGCTGGCATGCGATGCCTGCGAGCTCAGTTTGGATGTTTTTCTGAAGTACAGTAAAGTCCTAAAACTGTACAAAATTATTCATAAAAACTGTCCCAATTATTTATACGGCTTTCTAACATTTGCAAATTCCTCTCGTGGTCTGAAATTAACCTCATTTCACCCATTGCATTGAAGAACAATCCTTTTTCGTGTCTGCGATTCACCTATAGTGATGTAGGAACAGGGTAGGCACTGATTGGTATCAACCTGGCGATGCCCAGCTGCTGTAACTGTTTCCCACACATCAACTGTGCTTATAGTACCTCCACGTCGGTAGCCACCGGATACTGATTGTTGTTCATCCGAACTCAACTTGCTAAACCTATAAGTGCGACCTCCGCCCAAGAGGTATAAAAAAGGGCCCGGTCCTCCAGGTTGGGGGTGTGCGTCGGGGTAACTGCCCGGCCACATTAAAAAGAACTAGTTACGAACCAACCGAATGCCTCGGATACGTATGGATACACTGTTGACGACCCCCGCAAACGAACAAAGGACAATGATTTACGGATCTGCACGTGGAATGTGAGGTCCCTAAACAAACCACGTGCAGCCGATGAACTTGCGGAGGCCCTGGACTGCTATAAAGCAGACATTACCGCAATCCAGGAAATGCGGTGGGATGGGCCGGGCAAGAGAAGAGTGAGAAACTGCGACATATACCACGGCGACTGCTACAGGGAGAGAGGGAAACGCTTATTTGGATGCGGTTTTGTTGTTCGAGGCAGACTTAGGCAAAAAGTCTTAAGCTTCCAACACGTAAGCGAACGCCTCATAACAATCCGCATCAAGGCTGAATTCGGGAATGTAAGCCTTATATGCGCCCACGCCCCGACAGAGGAAAAAGATGACAGCAGTAAAGAAGACCTCTATCACCTCCTAGAAAGGACATACGATCGTTGCCCCAGCTTCGACACCAAGATCGTTCTAGGAGATTTCAACGCTCAGCTGGGAAGAGAAGAAGTCTTTACTAAAGTCATCGGAAGACACAGCCTGCACGCCAACACCTCCGAAAACGGACTCAGGCTAGTTGACTTCGCCTTGGGGCGAAATCTCTCTGTGGCCACTACGCGGTTCCCACACCTTAACATTCATTAAGGGACCTGGCGATCACCTGATCAATCAACCTTCAACCAGATTGATCACGTTGCGATCGACGTCAGACACTCCTCCAACATTCTCGATGTCCGAACCTTCCGAGGTGCAAACATCGACTCGGATCATTTCCTTGTTGTAGCCAAGGTAAGAACCCGGATATCGAGAGAACAACGGAGTCGAGACAGGCCAAAACGGTTTGATGTCGGAAAGCTACAATCGCAGCCGATCGCTAGAGCCTTTATCGATCGATTCTCCCTGAAACTGTCTCAAAGTTCGACGCTGCCTGCACACACAATAGAAGACAAATGGAAACTTTGTCAAGAAGCCATCAAACAGGCCGCCACTGATTTGCTGGGTTTCACGCCACCACATAAGAGGAACCCATGGTTTGACGACGAGTGCAGGCAGGCGCATGCAGCCAAACAGGAAGCATACAAGGCAACGCTGCATCGAACGACGAGAGCTGCTTGTGAGCTCTACAAACAGAGAAGAAGGGAAGAGAACCGGCTTCTCAGAAGAAAAAAGAAAAAGAAAGAGAAGCGCGCGGTCGAGGAAATGGAGAGGTGCTATGGCAGGAATGACGTCCGAAAATTTTACCGCAAGATAAAACAGTTATCTGGCGCTTACAAACCTCGGACTGAAGCCTGCCGGGACCAAAATGGACAACTGGTGGTAGAGTCGCCGTCGGTGCTGAGAATCTGGAAGGATCATTTCTGCAGACTCCTAAACGGCGATGACGACACAAATCCCGCTGTTAGGCAGAATGTTCCACTCAATTTGGACGACGATGGACAAGAAATCCGTCCCCCCGACCTCGACGAGGTCAAGATAGCAATATCGAGACTGAAGTCGAACAAAGCTGCTGGCGCGGACGGTCTGTCCGCAGAGCTGTTCAAGGCGGCTGGGGATGAGCTGGTTGGGTGCATGCACCAGCTCATCTGTGAGATATGGTAGGAGGAAAGCATGCTCGACGAGTGGAATCTCAGCATCGTATGTCCTGTCCACAAGAAAAGAGACCCCTTCGACTGCGCCAACTATCGAGGGATCAGTCTCCTTAATATCGCGTATAAGATTCTCTCTGCCGTATTGTGTGAGCGCCTGAAACCGTTCGTCAACAACCTGATAGGTCCTTATCAGTGTGGTTTCAGGCCAGGGAAGTCCACAATCGACCAGATCTACACTGCGGCAAATCCTGGAGAAGTCCCAAGAAGTACAAATCGACACCCACCATCTATTTGTCGATTTCAAGGCCGCGTATGACAGCGTGCATAGAGACGAGCTATACAGTGCCTTGTCTAGTTTTGGCATCCCTACCAAACTCGTCAGATTGTGTAGGATGACGATGGAGAACTCTTGCTGCTACGTCAAGGTCGGTAGCGAACTCACCGAGACCTTCGATGTCAAAAAAGGTTTAAGACAAGGCGACGCACTGTCATGCGACTTCTTTAACATCATTCTTGAGGGCATCGTGCGTAACTTACACGTCAACGCCTTAGGCACGATCTTCCACAAGTCCGTTCAACTGCTAGCTTACGCGGATGACCTTGACGTGATCGGCCGAACTCAGCGAGCCGTCAATGAGGCGTTTGCTAGCATCGAAGCGAAAGCTGCTAAAGTGGGACTTGTGGTTAACGAGGGCAAAACTAAGTATATGCTGTCATCGAAGAAGGACGCAGAACATCGACGTCTCGGACAGAGCGTCACTATTGGCAGCAGACATTTTCGAGGTAGTTAAGGACTTCGTCTATCTCGGCTCCGCGGTGAATAGGGACAATAACATCAGTACCGAAATCAGGCGCAGAATCACTCTTGCCAATCGCTGTTTCTTTGGGCTTAAGAGGTAATTGAGTAATAAAGCCCTCTCCCGAACGACCAAAGTAACTTTGTACAACACCTTGATCATCCCAGTCCTGCTTTACGGCGCAGAAACCTGGACGTTACTAAAAGTGGATGAGGAAGCCCTTGGTCTGTTCGAGAGAAAAGTTCTGCTTGCGATTTTTGGTCCTGTTTGCGTTGATGGCATCTGGAGGAGAAGATTCAATTACGAACTGTATGGGCTGTACGGCGGCATGAACCTAGTCAAGCGTCTACGGAAACAACGCTTAAGGTGGCTAGGCCATGTAGAGCGGATGGACAGCACTGCTCCGGCCCGAAGAGTCTTCGAATCCGAACCACAGGGACAACGCAACAGAGGACGTCCCAGACTGAGATGGCGCACACAAGTGGAAAAGGACCTCAACCAACTTGGAGTGCGCAACTGGAAGCACCTGGCAAAAGATCGTGCTAGCTGGAGAGGCATGCTGGTTGAGGCCCAGGTCCACCCCGGACTGTATCGACATCTGAAGAAGAAGACGATTCACCTATAGAACTGTTTTCGGCACGATTTGGAGACGATAAATTCGGTCGTCGAGTTCGAAAGAAAACTTTTCCCCATATATAATAATATCACAATATAAGTAACCTCTTTATTTTTTATCTTATTTTCTTCTCAAATTGATGTCCTTCCTACAAATTTTACTTACGTTATTTATTTTTTATGCTTTTACAAAATACTTATATCTTGTAGCATTATGTTAAACTTTATAACTAAATAAATGAAATGCAATTCTTACTAAATAAGCTACGTAAAAGGAAATGACAATAGCCTTTTTCTAAGCACTGTTATTGCCACTAGAAATGCAATAAATGCTACCGAAAATATACACACATCGTAGAACTAAGATCAATCTCTTGCCAAATGAAAATGTTGGTGATCACCAATAGTTGATATGTTACGCGAGTTACACAATAGCAAGTCAGCAGAATCGACGACGGAACATTTGCGTTGCATCGCAACCCATAGGTAGTGTAGTAGAAGTGTGAAACTATCCTTTTCAGAACCAAGGGCTCAAGGGACACGAACACTAACTGGCGCAAGTTCGGCAAGGACGACCATTAACTGTAAAAAGTGTAGTCAGATATCTAGGCATCTGGTTGGACCATTATCTGTATGGTGGTATCCGCATGGCAGGGCTAAGAAGGCCTTCGCTATTGCAAGAGGGCTGTTTTACAGCAGTAACTTGAAACCAGAGTGAAGGTCATCTGCTACATGGCCCTCATCATGCCAATTATGGTGTATGATTGCCCTGTGTGGCTCAACGTGAATCCTTCCCAGATGGAAAAGATGAGGGTGTTCGAGAGGCAATGTCTTCGGGCCTGCCTCCGGTTGTATCGAACACCTGAATCTCAGTACAAGAAATTCTATCCCAACGAGGTCTTGTATAACGAGGCAAAGGTGATTAGGATAGATAATTTCATTATTAAGCTGATTCGAAGGCATGTGGCACGAGCTATGACTTCGACTAAAAGTCTGATCTTCGGGGCCTACTACCCAATTGAAATGTACCACGAGAGTGTGGGTCTTAACGGCTTCATCCCTCCTGAAGCGTTCCTGTATTTAGATATGAAAGACCTAATCCAGGATACGGAAGGATGTCCTATTATCTTCCATGTCGTACGCCGAACAGTTGACCGGCGACTTAACTACGAACACACTGTCACACGCAACCGCGAGGATCTGCACCGCATTCGGCCTCCGCCGCCGTTGGCTTTTCAGTTGTAGGGGTCTTTGGGACACAGTAGTGGCCGACTAACACAGTTTTAAAGGGTAGTGGTAGGTAACTTTTAAGGCAAAAAAAAAAAACAAAAAAGGTGCATCACGGCGTAATGTCACTATATGCCAAGCATATACATAGCACATACGCCCTGGTGCACGCGTTCGTATTTTTAGATTTTGATATACTCTTATGTTAGGCTAAGTTATATTTACGGTAGATTAAGTTAGTTTTAGAAAAAAAAACAGAGATCATATAGCCAAGTTTTTCTTGGTCTATAATATAATATCATGTAAGTTAATTTTAAGATTTAAATCGAACAAAAAAAATTCGGACGCCGAAAGGCATATTAAAGTTAAGATTAGATTAGCTTAGAGTACCCGCATAGGGTCAGTAAGTTAGGCTAAGAACATTGTTCACTAAGTTAAGCTAGCTTTAAGTAATTGCGTCTAGCACGTAAGGAAAGATACAGAATTAAAATAAACAAAAATTGCAAAAAAAAAACTTAAGTTTTTAGTTTGTTATTGTATATAGTTATAAGTTTCAGTTTAGTTTTAGATAGTGTAGTTTTAGGATGTAGTTCTTTTAAGTAGGTTAAGAAATAAAGATAATTTTGAAATTCAAGTTCTTAAAAAAATGTTTCTTGAAGGATTAAAAAAAAATGTGTAGTTAGTTTTTAAGCTAAGAATTAAAAATATAAGAGGCCGAAAGCAAAAAGAAAAATATACTAGATTAGCTTAGAATACTCGTGAAGAGTCAGTAGGTTAGAACTAAGATCAGTAGATTGTATTTGTAAGCTAGTTTTAAGTACTTTTGTCTAGCATGTAAGTAATTTTAGAATGAATTATTAAAATGCATTTAAAAGTAATCTCATCATACAAGTGTTGAAGGGTTAATGACCTGCGTATGTCATCACTGTTTGTATGTACTGCACTAGACATAGAACCGAACGAATGCTGCGGCACTTTTGTCTCACCCACTGCCCTTTTGCTCGATGACGTAGAGGTTTCCTGCTTTTTCAGCGATTGCTGTTGTTTTGTTGATGTCGCACAGTTAGGCCGAGCATGTTCTCCCAGTGGAGGCAATGAGAGCAGAGATCTTCGTCGAACACTCGAACAGTTTTTGCACCGATAACCCGCAGCACTTGATTTTAAGAAATCAACGTCTGTGGCAGAGAGGTTGACGCAGGAACAATGAAACAATCGACCGCAATCACAACATGAGATAGCTTCAGCGTCCCCGCGCTCTATCTTTTGATTACACACTAGGTAACTCATAATTAGGAATGAAACTCGATAATTACACCAATAGTTATAACAACAGGTCGATCACGACTGATGAATTTGATGCGTAGTGCTGTGAGTTTACCTGAAACCAAACTGCTCGGAAGGAAGAATGTTTGTCCCACTCAAAATCGAGAGAAGACGAATAATTGGCTGTGGTAGCATGATTTTTAAGAAATATAGTAGCTAACACATCGGCCTTATCTTTACTAGCTGTTACCAATGACCCGTTTACCTCGAAGTTGGGATAATATTGGTATTTTTTGCGCAATATTTTTGCTAGATTCCAAAATGGTCTAGAATTCGCGTCGAGCTGTCGTAATTTATTGTTCCATAACGCATTTCTGTACTCATTGACGAATAATTGGCTGTGGTAGCATGATTTTTAAGAAATATAGTAGCTAACACATCGGCCTTATCTTTATTAGTTGTTACCAATGACCCGTTTACCTCGAAGTTGGGATAATATTGGTATTTTTTGCGCAATATTTTTGCTAGATTCCAAAATGGTCTACAATTCGCGTCGAGCTATCGTAATTTATTGTTTCATAACGCATTTCTGTACTCATTTATTCGGATTCTAATTAGACGAATGTATTTATTCATTTTATATAAATCATTTAGTTATCTGTTACTTTGCCTGAGCCCTCTGTAGTGATTTTTTTTAATATATCACAGCTGATAGGAAGATGATCGGAGCTAAGCGCATTGTATACAACAGGAGTGGCAAACGCGTTAGAATTGGTGGTAAGGAAAAAATCAAGTATTGATGGAGAGTACCTACTGCAAGCAGGGATGTATGTGGGACTAGATGGGTACATTATTGTAAAGTTATGAGATAAACATAAGTTATATAATGTGTTTCCCCAAACATTTGCCCTTAAACATCCCCAGCTACGATGTCTAGAATTTAGATCACCTCCTATGACAACATTATCGCTGTTTAATAATCTTCTAAAATAATTTTTCAAGCACTGAGTTCTATGCGGATCACGTGTTCCTCCAGGAAAATATACGGAAAAAAATGTTAAGGACGTATTATTACTCAATTTGGCAACACAGAATGAACAACATTATTTTTGACGAGAATGGCAACACCACCGCCTCTACTAATACGATCGTGACGATAACAGGAATAGTTACTACATTCAAAAAGAAAATCACTTTGTAGGCCTGTTTCACATATACATAAGACAAACATCAATATCCAGATTGGAGAGATAATTAAAAAACTCGAAGCTCTTTTTGCGAATGCGTCCTGCGTTCAAATATAAAAGTTTAAGGTGAGACTTAGAATTATTTACCATTATTGCAGAGATATTTAGTTGCCAGCTGAGCAATTGCTTTGAACTGTTGAGCTTTATTTTTACAATTTTCAAGTTCAGAAACCATATCAAACAATAAAGAATTGAGTTCTTCAAAAGAGTAAGGATCATGGTTCGCTGGTGGAGAGGAAATATATGATGATCGCTGTTGCTGTTGTTATTGAGCGGGTATTTGTTGCTTTTCCCAGTGATGTTGTTGCTGCTGCGGCTACCGATAAGTTGCAGGAAGAGAAGGGAAGTCGTCCACACTGTTGACATTCAAGCTTTTCGCTGACACTGTTTGAGGTGATTGAAATCGGAAAGGAATGGGTGCGCGAGTTCGAGACATTTTTTGTGTTTTTTCCCGATGATATCTTATTAATCTGCACGACATTTGCAGTTTTCGTCAGTGGATTTGTGGTTACCTTAACAGTTTGCACATTTGGAGATTCCGGTGGATGTGCATAAATTAGTTTTGTGATAGCAGTTACCACAATAGATTTTAACATTGCATTGCCTCTCTCCGTGTCACCACATTTGACAGTTGTGGCACTGAGTAATTTTTTTCTTGGAACACCCATCTTACTTGTGTCAGGAAAATCGATTTTATATTGTTTCGTAGATCGGCTAGGCGAATTAAGCCATTTTCAAAATATACAATGTAAAAACACTCCACGAATTTCTCGTATTGTTTCTTTATGATTTTAATGTCTTCACACTTAAGACCGAGTTATTTTTTAATTAAATCAGCAGAACACTCGTCTAGACCAAAAAATTCAACTTTGAACAATTTTTCCGATTTTAAACCATTTAAGTAAAATTGGCATTTTTGTTAATTTAGAACATTTACTGGAGTCGATGGATTCACAAAACACTTTGATACCTATCGACTTTTTTTAACACAAGTTTTTTTTTTTTTTTTTTTTTTTTTTTTTTTTTTTTTATTTCCCATTTTTCATTACATCTGTCCTTAGACACTAAGTAATTGTTTATAGAGTATTTAAGGGATACATTTAGTTTTAAGACCACTATCTTATAAACTTTGATTTAATTACATACTTGTAAATACATTAATTTTGACAAATATATACAAACATGAAGGCAATACATTATATACAAGTTAATAGAATATGCTTTACGTTAAATAATTCACAGTCTATATGGCTTGGAGGTCAACTGGTCTGCGTCTATTTAGTCGTCTTCTTGCGTTAGCTTCTTGATGAGGCAGGTTTCGAATTTCGTTGTTTGGGTGGTTTGCTATTGATATTTGATGTTTTACGCTGAATCTTTTTATTTCGTCTCTGACACTGGGTATCTTTAGGTCACGGTGTATGTCTTCGTTGGATATATACCAGGGGGCATTGACAATCGTTCTTAGTATTTTTGATTGGAGTCGCTGAATAATGTCAATATTTGATTTGGCGGCTGCTCCCCAAATTTGAATGCCATAAGTCCATATTGGTTTAATTGTTGTCTTGTATAACAAAAGTTTATTTTGTATTGAAAGTTTTGAATTTCTTCCTAGGAGCCAGTAGAGTTGTCTAAATTTGTTTTTAATTTGGTTGCGTTTTTGGATTATATGCGGCTTCCATGTCAGTTTATTATCTAGTAGTATGCCTAGATATTTCGCGGAATTGTCAAGACTAACTTCCTTGTCATTAAGCGTGATAATTTGATGTTGGACGTTCCTTTTTGTTGTGTATACGACTTGAATAGTTTTTTCTTCGTTTATTGTTATCCCCCATTTATGGAACCAGTCGATTGTTTCATTCAGTATACGTTTAACTTGGTTGGTGGCTGTTTGAAGGCAGTGATGTGAGGAGAGTATCACTGTGTCATCTGCGAATGTTGCTATCATGGATTCCTGTGTTAAAGTCTTGGGTATGTCCGCTGTGTAGAGGAGGTACAGGATAGGTCCCAGTACGCTGCCTTGGGGTACACCTGCGTCAATTTCACGTAGGTCCGAGTGATTGTCATTGTATTGCACATAGAAGCACCGCTTGTCCAGGTAACTTTTAAGGAGTTGATAGAAGTCCGGAAGCATTGCTTTGAGTTTGACTAATAGTCCTTTGTGCCATACACTGTCGAATGCCTTGGCGACGTCGACGTAGACTGCGACACAATATTTTTTATTGTCCAGATCGTTTAGTATTTTGTTTGAAACTCTATGCACCTGTTGTATTGTCGAATGCTGTTGTCTAAAACCGAATTGGTGGTCTGGGATAAGATGTTTTTGCCTTAAGGTCACGTTGATACGGTCAAGTAGAAGCTTCTCGAATATTTTGGAGATAATCGGCAAAAGACTTATTGGTCGATATGATGATGTTTTTGTAGCATCTTTGCCTGGTTTGGGAATTGGAATTATTTTGGAAACTTTCCATACTTTTGGGAAATAACTTAGTCTAAGTATTGAATTGAAGACGTTTCTAATATAGGTTATGGCTATGTCAGGTAATTGCTTTAATATTTGTCCAGTTATCAGGTCGTATCCGGGAGATTTTTTGTTCTTTAGTTTATTTTTTAGATAGTGTTTTATTTCATTTTTCTTTATCTTTTTTATTTCTTCAGTTGTTGATGTTGTGATACTTATATTTGGGGGTGAAACGTTTTGTTTATCGTATGTGTTAGTAAATGTTGATTTGAAATAGTCCGCAATTGTTTTTGCTTTATCATCATTTGTTCTGGACCATGTGCCATCCGATTTCAGCAGGGGAGGTTGGTGGGTTATTCCTTTTTTAAGACGTTTGTTCAGCTTCCAAAGCGAATAGTTTGTTGCTCGAGTTGCGGTTAGGTTAGCTAAGAACATGCTTGTGTCTTTGTCTTTATGTTCTTTTAGTAGGTATTTGAGTTCTTTTATTGATTTGTTGTAATTCGCCTTGTCCGTCGGTGCTCTGGTACGTTGCCATATTTTTCGTAGTCTTCGTTTTTCTTTGATTTTTTGTTTTATATATTTCGGTGTAAAAGGTGGTAATTGATGAGGTTTAATATCAGGCGTGGATTTTGTTGCAGCCAAGTGTATTATGTCGTTCAAGTATATTAGAGCGCTTTCGATGTTTTGGGGCGATTTGAGAGGAATATTTTGGTCAAGTTTCTCGTCAATTACCTCTCGAAAAGATTCCCAGTCCGTTTTGTGGTTAGTTAGGTGTCGATAATAAAGTTTATCCTTAACTATTGTGGAGTATACGATTATGATGGGAGAATGGTCAGATGAAAGGTCAAGGCAAGACTTTATAGTCAAATGATTGTGATTAATGTTCTTGGTTATGCAGAAGTCAACAAGGTCTGGTTTTTTCTTTCTGTCAGTAGGCCAGTAAGTGGGCTCTCCAGTGCTTATGAACTTGCAATTGTTAATGTTTAGTGCGTTCATAAGATTTTTCCCTTTTATGTTAGTAAGTCTTGAACCCCATTCAGTGTGTTTTGCGTTAAAATCTCCCCCCGCAATGAAGCGGGGGCCCAGTGATTGAATGTAGTCTGTGTACTGTAGTGAACTAATTGTGTGCTTTGGTGGGGAGTATAGTGCAGATATTACGATTGGTCCATGCGCGTCTGCAATTTGAATATTGGTAGCTTGAATGTAGTCTTTTGCGTAGTCTTCTAGTATGCTACATTCGATTTTTTGTCGAATTATTATTCCTGAGCCTGCATGTGCTCGTCCGCTGGGATGATTAGTGTAATAAACGTTATATTTAGGTATTTTTAAATAGCTTTTGTTAGTAAAATGTGTTTCGGAGATTAAAGCGATGTCTATAGAGTTGTCATTTATAAATTTTTCTATTTCCAGGGCATGTTGATTGATTCCGTTTGCATTCCATACGACTATTTTAAGATTCGTATTATTGTTCATTTAGTTTAGTCATTAGTAAGGTTAAGATATTCATCATATTAGATATTTGCGTTATAAGCTGCTTCATCATGTTCTTTATTTCGGAGAGATCGTCTACGGATTTCGTTTCGTTTGTTTGAGTTTTGTCCTGAGGGTTCGTTTTATTTTTTAATGTCTCTGCGAATGTTGTCGAGGGGTTAATTCTGCTTTCAGCTGGTTTTTGAATTAGTTTGTCTGAAGTCGTTGTTTTTTGTTCTATGATTTTCATCCTTAGGGCAGGAAACCGTTGAATTTTGAGTGATTTGTAAATTTCACAGCCTTTATAGTTTGCTGTATGAGGTTCACCACATAGTGCACATTTAATTTTATTGCTGTCTGGTTCAAGGGTACATTCAGTAGTCTTATGTCCTCCGGCGCATTTAACACAAGTGGGTTCGAGTGAACAGAAATTTTTGGTGTGCCCGTATTTTTGGCAGTTCGAACACTGTGGTATATTTCTCTTTTGGTGGGGGGGTTCAAAGGATATTTTGCAGTGCAACAGGTTTGTTATGTTATAAATGTCTTTGTTGTTATTGCTTGTCTCAATTTCGATAGCGAAGAGTGGTAAGGGTTTTTTGGATCCTCTTTGTAGTATGTTGTGGATATTTGTTACGTTATGGCCGTGCTTGGCTAATTCCATTTTGATTTCGTCTTGGTCCGTTGAGTGATGCATATTCCGGAGTATTACACGAAAGCCTCGTTGTTCCTTGGGTTTAAACGTGTAGTAATGGGTGCGTTTGAGTTGTAGTACTTTGATTATATTTGTGTATGTAACTGAGTCTATTGGTTGTATTTTAATTTCGTCATTTGGTAAAACTTTTAGTACATACGAGTCTTTTTCTGTTGTCGTGTTAAGGGCATTGATGAGGACGTGTATATACTTAACGCCTTGGACATATATTGGAGGGGGCTTGGGTGTGGTTGTCTTCAATTCTTTTTTACCCTCATTTGCTTTTGGTTCGTCGCATTCATCGGATTCATCATCAGTTGATAGTAGGTCGAATCGATTTTGTGACTTTTTAGGGGACTTGTTTAACCAGTAATTTTTTAGCGTGTTTTGTTGCTTTGTTTTTTTGGCTTTACTTTGTTTACTTTTTTCGGGAGAGGTTCTGGTTCTTTTGGTTTGCGCTATGTATGGGCTAGTGGCTTCAGTTGTAATGTTTGTTAGCGGATTAGTTACTGTCACAATCTGCTTATTTACTGTCGGAAGGGTTACGGTTTTGTTATAAGTAGATGCTACAGTGGTGGTTGTGTACAGCGTTGTCGCATTAGTTGTTATGAATGTAGTTGATGTCGGAGTTGTTGTAATTGGTGTTGAATAAGTGGTTGTTGTGATGGTTTTGTTTGTTTGATTCATGTTTCCCCAAGGGGGAGATCTTTGCACACTCATCTTTCAAAGATTTAAAAGAGCATGCTTTTAGGCTGATGTGGTGGTTGTTGTATCTGATTGATATATATGGTTGGTGCCTATGCTAATATTTTTAAGCTTAGGTGGGTTCGCTTAAGTTCCACAGGTTCCGCAGAGTCCACCGGAGCTCTAGCGCTCCAAGAATCTTGACAGCTGATTCACACAATGAAGAATTTGTAAAAAAAATTATTTTACCTATTTTCCTTTATGTGTCGTTCGAACTTCAGTTGCCTTTGATGCTTTGGACAGAGTGGAAGTGGCGTAGTGTGAATTACGATATAAAATCGCTAGGTAGTAAAATTAAAATTAAATAAACTCGCACTGAGGCTTACACGATTGTTTAACTTGCCAGGGTTGCCAGCTTATGAACATAACACAAGTGATGTTGAAATTATTAAAGAATTGATGCACAAATTCACAGTTTTTTTTTATAGAACTTTAATTGGGGGAATGGGTATATCTTGTTCACTGGTGCACATCTTCTTTTCAAGATCGGTATCCTTATGGGATTGAAGAGGGAGAAATGCAGTACCACGACGCAACATTTTGTTGTTTGAGGACATGGCATCCTCGAGGCGCGACGATTCAGTGTTACGGTTTTTTGATTTTCGCGGAAAATGAAAGCTCGTCTGATCGGACTTACAGATCGCGAGAAACTGCAAATGTTGACCTTGACTGCGCCTCAAATGATCCATCTGCTTAGTCCAATTATGGGATACTCTTTCCAACTTTTCGGCCGGTATCTCACTGTTGCTTTCCAATACGTCAACTGAAGCGGGCTTGTCTGTATAGACATGAGCTTTAACATAGCCTACAAAAAATAGTCCAAAGGTGTTAAGTCGCACGATCTGGGCGGGCAATTGACCGGTCCCAAACGTGAAATAAAATGTTCATCGAACTCACGTCTCAATAAGTCCATTGTTGCGCGTTCTGTGTTGCATGTGGCAGCGTCTTGTTGAAACCACATGGCAAGCTCTTGCATTTTGGGCAAACAAAATTGGATATCATCTCACGGTAGCGCTCACCATTCACAGTTATATTACGATTTGCATCATAGACCGCACCAAACTGAGATTGAGCTCTTGCAATGCTTGTGGCTGATATTCACTCCAAAATCGACAATTCTGTTTATTTACGTACCTATTGAGCCAATAAAAAAGGAAGAAGAGCACGTATTTTGATAATAAAATGCAACAATTTGGAAGACGATTCATGGTTAAACTATAGACCAAACTTAAGATGTTTGACAGTAAAATAAAACACGAAAGGTGCGTCAGCTGTTTAAACCAGTGTTTCCAAAAAAATAATAGCTAAAAAATCACCTTGAAAAACCAATTTGCTGAGCTCGGTGTCGAATTGATGTGGATGTAGATTGAGTGACATTATCACGTACTGCTCCGATATTTTCGTTCGATCGACCTGGTTTTAGTCGCGGATTCTATACGTATACATCTTATACAATATGGAAGTTTGTTGAATAATCTAGGGGCACATACTGAGAAAATTTGTGAAAAAGTGCAAAGGTTGTGGTGAGGTACTTGAACAACGATAAACACTAGAATATCTGTTCAGTAGATACCCAGAACGTGCAAAAATATTTTTGAAACTTTGTAGCAATAAGGATGTTTCAAGGGCAGTATGTCAAGATTCTTAAATAAGATAAAGCTATCATGATATCGACGTTTGTGACAAATTAATCGAATAACATGTTTCTGTCATATATATAGTGGATAGATTTAGTAGCACAAACTTTTTAAGAGTTGAGGTCCACAATAACACCTAAGAAGTAGAATTGTCTGGAAGCAGTAATGAGATATTTCTTTAAATCAGCTCATCTTTAAATCAAGAATAAAACATAAGCACTTAAAATGGGTAACATTTTCTATAAGAAAACAACCTTAGTTTTAGTTTAGTTTAAAAGGCATTTTTTTTTTATTGTTTATCTAATAGTATCTTAAAACTAGGTACAAAACGCTTAACCTAGGTACGACAGAATCGAAATCTTATAACTACTTACTGGCTCTATGCGGGCGCTCTAAGCTAAACTATTAATATATTTGTTTTTGCCTTTCGGCTTCAATGCTAGTTATTTTTTTAAAATTAATAAAAACTATTATTTATTTTTTTAAAACTAAGAAAAAGTTTTTTTTTTAAATCTTAGCTATCTATGGAATTTTCTACAAAAAAATCGTAATCCACCTTAATATATCCTATTCTAACTTAAATATACTTACGACTAACCTTTTTTTATTTTTTTTTTTGTTTTTTTTTTTTTTTTTGTTATTATGTGCAGTTTTTATATTTATTCTTAATTACTAACTTAACCTTACTTATACTAAATGTGAGTTGGCCGTGGGGGACCATCCCTAACCTACCAGGCTGACGACAGCTGGGGTTCCTGGTGTGGCTCTAACCACCAGTAGAACCCCCGGTCCTTATCCGTGTCCATCCTATCACGGATGGAGATGGATGTGCTGAACCGGAGAGCATCCCGAGCAACGACGTTGGCGTCGTACAACAGTCGCCTGTCCACTGTCCTTCTTACCACGTGGTAGATAAGTGGACATGCCTCCGCATCCTGGATCAGTCCAATGCGGTCAAGATACAAGAACGCTTCCGGTGGAAGAAAACCCCTTCGGCGAGCGTTCTCGTGGTACTCGTCATTTGGGTAGTAGGCCCCAAATATGAGATCATTCTCAGAAGTCATGGCTCGTGCAACATGCCTCCGAATCAGCTTAATGATACAATTATCAACCCTGTTCACGTTTGCTTCGTTATACAAGACTTCATTAGGATAGAACTTCTTGTAGTCAGATTCCGGGGTTCTGTACTTCTTGAGACATGCGCGAAGACATTGTCTCTCGAATACCCTCATCTTTTCCATTTGGGAAGGACTCACATTGTACCACACTGGGCAGCCGTGTAGCAGCAGAATGAGGGCCGTGTAGCAGATTCGCTTCACTTTGGCGTTAAGTTGGCTGCTGTAAAACAACCCCCTTGCCATAGCGAAGCCTTTCTTAGCTTTCGTCAGAGCTGTATCTATATGGATACCTCCATAAAGATACTGATGCAACATAATGCCAAGATATCGCACTACACTCTTCAGGGCTAGTGGCTGACCCCGTGGGTCCAATATGCCGAACTTGCGCCAATTCTTTTTCGTATCTCTTGAGGCCCTGTATAACGGAGTCCGGAAGAGGATTGTTTCACACTTCTGGAGGTTGATTTTCAACTTCCAGTCGTCGCAAAATTGCTGGACTTTTTTGAAGTCACGTTGCAGGAGCGTATTAATGACTTCTATCTTTGGTGCCGTCCGGTATGCGACCCAATCGTCGGCGAATGCAATCAAGTTGTGCATGGAGCCAATCAGTTCGCTGGTAAAAATACTAAAAAGGATTGGTGAGTTCACTGCACCCTGTTGGAGCCCATTTTTTATTTGGAAAACGTTGGTGGAAACTTTGTTGCCACTTTTGACAACAAAACTCCTACCCGTTACCATGTTATAGATCGTGTAAAGCAGCGGTTTGCTTATACCCATCCTCGTCAACTTAAGAAAGAGGCCTTCCAACCATACGGTGTCGAATGCCTTTTCCAAGTCAACGAGACAGGCCCCGGTGCACTGTGTTTTGTGGTTGTTCCACTGAATGTCCGAAACCAGTTTTGACGCGGCATGTACAGTATCATGCCTCGCCCTAAATCCAAACTGGTTGTTCGGTATAATTTTATTGTCCTCAGTCCACTGGATCAGGACCCTGTTAACAATCTTTTCGAAAACCTTGCTTATGCAGGGGAGGAGGCTTATCGACCGAAGATTTTTCGGAAGCGAGGAATCTTTGTCCTTTTTGGGGAGAGGTTGCATTACCGCCGTCTTCCAATGCTCTGGGTAATGTGTATTACTCAGCGCATTGTTAAACAGGATTGTGTATATCTCTACCGCCTCGTCAGGGAGATGACGTAACACTATATTTGGTATCCCGTCGTTGCCAGTCGACTTTTTGTTCTTCAAACCGTTGAAGATATCTTTGAGTTCCTCCTTCGAAATGAGGATGGCGTTGGAGCCGTCTTGGGCGACAGCATTGGTTGCCTGATTTTCGTCATTGAAACTGGTAAAACCAGGATTCTCAGAACGCCACTGCTGTATTTCATTTCTAAGGTGGAAGTGGTTCAGCATGGATCTGTTCTCCAGGTCGTGGTTCGGCCGACGAGAGTCGTTGACCGTGTACACTTTCTGAAAAACAGCTCCTATTGCCTCTACCTTCTCTTGGGCATCCTCAACAATGAAGAACTCATTGTCAAGCACAGCCTCATCCGGATCTATGCCAACCGAAGTCAGTAGGTTTTCATTGTCAGTTGTCCTATCAAGTCGAACAGCCTCTAAGTCGTTATGATCCCTCCTTCGGAAGATTCGGTTGATTTGGGGAAACATACCCGGACCGTTAGAACGTACGGCCCGAATCCTATCTCCCCAATACGAATTGACAGCAACTCTATAGTTCATCCGAATCAACTTCTGGATGTTCTTCAACTGCGACTTGAGCGACCGTATTTCCGGGTCGTCTGGGTCTGTAAAGCGCCTGCATAGAGTCTTCAGTCTCGACAGCAGTCTGCTTTTTTGCACGTGCAGTGCGTCGATGGTATCATTACGATAAATGTCGCCATCTGTCGTAGGTGATACCTTCGGAAGCGTCCTGTCCATGGTTCGTTGAATTGTGTTGTCGACTTGTATGAGGTACCTGTCAACCTCTTCGTTCGTCAGGTTTCTGCCCGAAGGTGGTGTTATCTCGCTCGAACGTAGTTCCCTGGATAGGACCCTAGAGAAACGCGGCCAACGAGCCCTTCGATAATCGAAAGGGTGCGTCTCGGCGAATTCTTCAAGCTCCACCAGCTCGTTCGGGAATTGAATGACCGCGGCAAGAACACAGTGGTCACTGTCGTACTCCACCGTTGTCATACAATTCCTAGTTCGAGAGTCTACGTCTCGTAACGTCAGTCGTCTATCTATTAGCAGCAGATCCAAATAAGACCCACTTCTGGGAAACGACGGTCTATCGGTTGCAAGCAAATTCAGCTTGAACTCAATAGAGTGCCGCGTCATCCACTCAAAGAGTGAATTCCCCCTCGGATTTGGAACAGAATTGCCCCATTCCACGTGCCTCGCGTTCAAATCTCCGGCGATGACAAAATAATTGTCCTCCGAGCAAAGCCGAAGCTTTCGGAAGAGAGTCTCGCGCTCTGAGATAAAATTTGCAGACTGAGGTGCATCTGATGCATAGACCGCGACTACGTACAGTTTCCTTCCACCTTGGAGAGAAATGCACGCAATCGAAGCCTCTAGTACACCGAAGGTTCGCACCTCACCGCAATACACGACTTTATGGCATAAGCCTTTTTTAATGAAGAGAGCGACCCCACCCGCTTGTGTGGAACGGGGGCGGTCTCTTCTAATAACTGTGTAGTCTTTGTACCTGAGTACGTGCTTCCGGCTTAGCTTGGTTTCGCTAACCATCAACACATCAGGCTTATGAGACTCCAAAAGGTGAAGCAAAGTCAATCTTCTCTCGATCCTGACGAGTGAATTTACATTCACCGCCAGGATCGAGAGCTCTCCAGCAGCTGGCGTATCCATTTTTATGGATACGCACTCGACCCATCGGGTCTTGACGAAAGGACTCACTCCATTCGCACCAAACGATCTTCAAATCGCTCAATCTTGGCCATCATTGTCGACACAAGATTGAACAATTCGGGAATTCCCATATTTGGGGCCCCTACTGGTGCCGACGTTACTGCCGGCAATGTCTGTTGTGCCGATCGCCTACTTGACACCATATTGGCGTAGGAAACCACCGGCGTAACAGTTGTGGCTGGAATTCTCGGCACCGGCCTTGAATCCACCACTTTTGTTTTATTTTTTAGGTCTTTCTTAAGCAACTCTCTATGGAGTTGCTTAACCTTTGGACAGCCCCTGTAGCTTGAGGGATGTCCACCTGCACCACAGTGCACGCACTTTAAGCGCGCCCTGTCCTCAACTCTCCCCTCTCCAAGGGGACACTGCGCAGACAGATGCCTCTCTGCACATTTGCCGCAACGAGGCTGCTTGTTGCAGTTCGCCGCGGCGTGGCCAAAGGTCTGGCACCTTGCGCAGAGAAGCATCTGTTTCGTCCTCCTGAGCCTCTCCCAGGAGACCTCCTGTTTGTTGAGGAGCTTAAAACCTGGACCAGGAAGAGGGGAAGCATGCGCACAGGCGGCGTTCTGGAGCGGACAGTGGAGAAGCGACGAACCGCGACAAACTCCACGCCCTCTACCTTCGATTTTTGAAGAGCCTTCAAGATACTCTCCGGCTCAGTTGCAGCAGCTAAGCCCTTGAGAAGGACCGTATGGACCTTCTCGCTTTTTAGGGTGAAAGTGGTAAACTCCACCCCAGCTGTCGTCAACGAAGTTTTAACTTTTTTAAAGCTGCCCTCTGTTAAGCAGTGGACAGCTTGCTTCTCATTACCTTTATTTTTAATGAAAAAATCGTCCCCCACAGACAACTCACATACCTGAATGGTGTCTGCGGTTTCCATGCCGCTGATGTTTATCGGCGGCACCCTTTGTTTCCGATTAGTTTTCTGTTGCTGCTGTTGTTTTTGCTGCTGCTGCTTCTGCTGCTGCTGGTGTTTCTGGTGCTGCTGTTGTTGTTGCTGCTGTTGTTGTTGTTGTTGTTGCTGCTTCTGCTGTTGTTGCTGTTGTTCTTGCTGTCGTTTTTTCAGCTGCTGCTTTTGTTGTTGTTGATTGTGAGCCCGTTTGGTTTCGAGCTTTTGCTGGAGGGCCTTAATAAACTCCTCCAGCTCATTTTTTTGTTGAATTTTTTCTTCCAGCTCTTTTTCAGCTGCAGCAATTTCGTTAGACGAAGCGAGTTTTGCAAAAGTATTCCCACTTCCGCTGTACGTCACAACGTCGTTGTTTTCTGTTTTTTTAACAGACTCCATATTACGCAGCCGTCTCTTAAACTGCGCCTGCGGCTTCATTTTCTTCCTTCTCTTCTTGCTTATGTCTTTGCTGCTTTCCGAGTTGTCACTCGAAAGCAGCTCTTCATCCATTTCAAAACTGTTTTTTTTATTTAAATTGATTGTTTTTTTTTCAATTTGCTTGAATTTTAATTATTTTCGATTTTCTTTTTCAAATATTTTTTTGTTTGTTTATTTGGTTGTCTAGGCAACCACGCGCTTAAGTTGATGTACGTCTTTCCTGTACGGATTTCTGTAATCGACTGAAGAAAACAACCTTCAGAGGAAGGTGATGTTCATAAAAAGTTTGGACACTTGGTACAGAATTACATATTTCCTTAGTAATTTTAAATTTTAAATCTAATTAAATCTAATTTTAAATCTAATGCAGTTGGCTTCATGAAAGACTATGGGTATGTAGTCCACAATACTGCTGGTCAAATTGAAAAACATAATTTTGGTTTTATCACTAATAACCATTCTGTGAACTTTGAACCAATGACTAAGAAGTTCCAGATCATGAATAATAGCAGCGGTAAGATTTAAAGCAGAGTTGACTGTAAAGACGAAGGCCATATCGTCAGCAAAATCAGTTACATTGGCTAGGAAGCACAAGGAGAAAAATGAGTTGATAAAAACAAAGAATAACAGGGGACCAAGAACGGAACCTTGAGGAATGCCTACAGAATTTACGCTCTCCGAACTTAATACACCATCAATTTTAACTTTCTGTATTTTATTAGATAGATAAGAATGAAGCCAACAATGAAAGCTGCCTCTAAATCCACACTTGTACAGTTCGTTTAGTAGTATATTGATATCAACTGTGTCAAAAGCCTTGGTAATGTCATCAAAAAGCCCTGAGCATAGTTTCTTATCATTTAGCCCCACATAAACTTGAGAGCAGAAATTCAGTAGAACATCCTGACCTAAATCCATATTGACATTTGCTAAAAAAGTTGTTCTTATCTAATAATTTAACCATTCTTTTCTTAATAATTTTTTCAAAGATTTTAGAGAAAACAGAAAGAAAACAAAAACAGAAAGTGGACATATAGGTCTATAATTTCTTAATAATGTCTTGTCACCATTTTTTTAATAGGGGTATAATTTCAGCAATTTTAAGGTCATCAGGAAAGACACCACATGTAACACCTTTATTATAAATATAGCATAGCATATCACAGATGTTGAAAGCAATTTTCTTCAGAAAGTTATTTGAAAAGCCGTCAGATGCTTGGGGGCATGAATTTTTCAAAGATGGAATGGTGGTATAAATTTCGAAGGATGTTATAGGTTCAAAATAGAAACTCTGAGAACATGACACTTCATTATTTAGACAATTACAGACAAAGTTAATATCACACGTATCAGAAACAGTCTTAGAACCTATAGATGAAAAGAAGCTATTGAACTTATCGACTTAACCTTTGGTATCGGATATCACAGTGTTATCAACAATAATGTTAGAGATTTTGACTTTTTGACTTAGACTTACAATTTCCCTTGGCCTCGCGAAACTTGTTCATATAAAATTCGTTCTTACACATTGCAACTTCCGCTAAGATAGTCTTACATAATTGCTTATATTCCTTAATTATGTTATTATAACTCGAATTTTTTATTTCTTTTTTTATAACGTGTTTTTGTAATGAATTTTACGGATAATCTGTTTAGATATTCCAAGGCTTTAGTTTTTCCATTTTTTAAATTTTATCACAGATTTACTACAGTTGTGTGACATGTGCAATTGAAGTAATGTGATGAATTTAGAAAAGGCCCTAGATAATTTTCAGAGAGAACTGTGTCCCAATTTTAGAAACGAAGGGCAACATAGGGTGATACAAAATCCGTAGTAACAAACGAAGGACTAGAAGTAACGTTATTGCTGACAGAAGCAGAGGAGGAGTTAAAACTTAGAACGGTCATACAATTGTCAGATATACCAAAGTGGACTACAGAGCTGAAGACTTGGGAACTGGAAGATCTTATTACCACAAGACTCAAAACCATAAGTCGATAACAAAAATAAATAATTATCCACATATTATTGGATTGGAGTATTGTAGTAGTTGTATATGTATACAACTCTTACTTTATCAATATCCCCCTTACGCAAAAGCAATATCCCCCTTACGCAAAAGCACACTCTCGTTTTTAGTCCAAACGTACTTGTAGAGCTTATCTTTATTAAATTTCTTGACAGCATATAATCATTTTTTCGTTTTTGTGTCCAAAGCATCATTTATATAAATTTTTTCAATTTTTTCAGAGCTAAATATTTTGGTTGTTAGATTCTTGCAATGAATAATTTAAAACAATAAGTTGTCTTTACATCAGTTACAGACCCAGTTTCAGTAAATTTTTCCGTTAATCGCTTTACAGTTGACTCTTTTCGAGCATTATTGTAACCCCAATTGATCTCAATTTGCGAACTGTAGCCGCCAAACTTTCACCATTTTGGTAAAACAATTTCACAATGAGAATGCGTTGTTCATTCGTGTAGCGCTCCATTCTTATTAACCTTATACCTTCTACTTACAAGCAATAATAACTGTCTAAGTGTCAAACAATGACAACTTGAATGGCGCCAAATTTAAATCTTGCGTTCTTGTTGGGACACCCTTTACTTTATTTTGTCAACATTCTCAATATCATTTTCATTTATTTGAACATTAACTTCTGGTATACTATTACCAATATTCATGCATTTAGTTTTTGCTGCATTCAACATTAACCAATTTTACACAACCATTTTTTAGATTTTGTGCGTCCTCATTTAGTCTAAATTCACATTGATTGAAATTATTTTCAACAGTATATATATATAAGTGTATCATCAGCAAACATTGATACTTTTGAAAATCTTAGAGACTCTTTTAAATCGTTTGTGTACAACAAGAAAAGTGTAACACTTAAAATAGATCCCTCTGGTACTCCTAGGTCGACTGCTATTGATGTAGAATGGACTTCTTCTATCTTTACATTCTTTGTTCTACCTGATAAGTACCTTTGAAGCCATTTAAGCTCATTATCTTTTATACAATATTTTCTAATTTCTTCAGTTAAATTTGCCAATATTTTTCTTTTTTTTCCTATTTTTATTAAATTAATTCTCAAAAAGTGTTGCCTTATTTATTTTCCTTATTCTTTACAATAGTTCCTAAATCTAACTTACTGACCCTTAACAGGTGCTCTAAGCTAATCTGTATCTACTCTGCTTTTAAAGTGCCTTTGGGCATCACAAATTTGTCGTTATATATTTAATGAAAAGAAAAAATTCTTAATACTATTTCAAGAAAATTATAAAAAACTTATCTTAAACACTCGAACTGAATTCCTTATACAGTCATCATAATCTATGTTCGGAATACTCTCGTTTATCTCCTTAACACTTTCAACGAAATATTCATTAAGTCGTTCGCGATTTCTAATCTATTACTAATTTTTTTTATTATTTATCAACAACAATTTCACAAATCTTCACTCGAGTATCTGGCATGACAAATTTTTTTATTGCTTTCCACAACTCCCTCTGATTTCCACATTTTTTATCAATTTTATTTATTTTTAATCATTTCCTTGGCTCACGTCCCTGTACTTCGGCCGTAGACTTGGAACGGCGGCGTATGTCAAGCACATTAAATTCAGATCTTGACAGCATAATCGCTTGGGGTACAAGAAATAGAGTGGAATTTAATGCTTCCAAAACTCAGTGCTGTCAACTGTCACTCAAGCGTTCCCAAAATAACCAGCTGTTATCCATGAACGGCACCTGCGTTGTTGAAACCGAAAAACTTTCCATCCTCGGTATGCGTATCAACTCAACACTTAGTTGGAACGATCACATACATGAGGTCGCCAAAAATGCTGCGAAATGTCTAGGTTTCCTAAAACGATGCAAAAAATACTTTACCCCCTCTGATCTGGCTACAATTTACAAGGCCTACATCCGTCCTAAGCTCGAGTATAACGCTCCTATCTGGTCTGGTGCTCCAAATACCTCCCTACACCTACTGGATAGAATCCAAAAGCGAGCGATAAAACTTATAGGAGACAACAATATTGCGAAGTCGATTGACTCGTTAGAACACCGACGTAATGTCGCGTCTCTGTCACTGTTTTATCGCTATTTCAACAAGAAATGCTCAAACGAATTAGCCAGCTGCATTCCTCCCCTTCAAGAATTCACCCGCAATACACGCCTCGCAAGGAATGCTCATCAGTTCACCCTTAAGACGTACAGTTAAGTATAGAGACTCGTTCTTCAGCCGCACCACACGAATATGGAATGCTCTTCCCTGCTCAATATTCCCCTCTCATTACAATCTACAGACATTTAAAACCAATGTGCACCAGTACCTCCTCTCCCTCTCTTCCTCTATACCTTCGGCCCGTGCTGTGACTTAAATCCGGTCACTTAAGGTAGTCGTAATCCCTTTAGCGCGCGCCAATTATAAAAAAAAAAAAATTAAGGCGACCTCGCCACCTCGAGTGGATTGTGGTCGATTTCTTCTGGTTACATGATAATTTTTGTGCCTTAGAATGAACGTCTGGCTTAGCTTAGTTTCTTTAGCCAGGATTGTGAGTTTGCAACAAATTAAAGAGCGTTAATTTTCGTTCGATCATTTACATTCGCTGCTAGGATCTTAAGGTTTCTTACCTCGCGTGAGCCCATTATATATACTCGGGTTGGTTCACAGGCAGCGAAGAGAACAGGAAATCTACTGTAGCCATCTGTGTAAGGAAACTGGTCTGTAGTTCAACCAATCATCTGCACTTGCATCGACTGGATGGAAAACATTACGTAACTTATGGAGGACTCTGCCTCGAGTTGCCTGGCCATTGGAGCCGGCGCAACCTTGGGCACTGTCCATTGTGTCCGTTCTCTGCCTGACACCATTTGGACGTAGCAGATGGCCGGCGTAACAGTGGTAGCTACAGCTCGGGCTGTTGGCCTGACTTCTACCTTCTTTGTAAATCCTTGTATCTTTTACTCTCTGACGGAGATCTTTGATTCGTGCACATCCCAAATAGGTGGCGCAATGTTCATTTCCTCCGCAAAGTACACACTTGAGGAGCGCCTTATCTTCGGCATCATCTCTACCTAAAGAACATTCTCCTTTGTTGTGGCTGAATGTGCAACGTACGCAGCGGAACTCCATATTGCAGTTCTCCTCGACGTGCCCCAGCCTTCTGCGCTTTTTCAGATATGTTTAGTTTTTCCCACCTTACACACAGGCCCCTACGAAACGTATTTTTCGTAGACTGTCGATTTTGGTGCCGTGGGTTACCTGCACTAAGAAGAAAGGAAGTGCCTTTTTCTTCTCATTTGGCAGCCGCAGTGATGAAAGTTTCTATAAACTGGACCTCGTCGCTTTCAACTTGGCGCAGCTTGTCGAGGAGGACCATCGGGCCGGCAGATGGATTTATACCACAGTATGTGGCCTTTCGGCTCTGGGGGTATAGGTGTAAAAATCAGCGTTCGATGCCGCTAACTTTTCTTTTACGGCTTTGAACCCGTAGCTTAAGGGTGACTTACGAGTATATATTATATAAAATGTATTTTTGTGTAGGGCCAACTCATATAGTTTTTATATCTGTTCTGTCTCGATCCCAAAGACAGTTGTTGTTGTTGCAGCAGCTTTTGTTTCCTCTGTTGTTTGTGCTCTCTCCTCATCGAGCTTCTTCAGTTTTTCTCCACCTCCTTGATTTCCTCAGCCTCGTCATCGGCATCTGAAGTAGCAAGTACTTGGGAGGAGTTGTTTCTCCCCTTGTACGAATATCGAAGTTCGTTGCTTTTCGAAAGAAATAAATATCTTTCGTATAAAAAGCGAACATTCAGGGCACAAAAAATAAGAAATGGCTCAGAAATGGGATCACGTACAAGAAAGCAATCAGTCAGAAGTGTCTAACACTTACAAACCATCTTTTTAGGGACGTAAGTGTTTTAGGTAAGAGTTTTAGGAAACCACTTACAGCCAACGAATTTCTTCATATGGACATATACCATTTTAATTAACTCTTTTTTCTTACGTTCTTTGATAAGTTTTTCAAAAAGACGTATGTTTGTAAAGGGTGATTTTTAAAGGCTATAGGAACGTTTTTCAAAAGAAGCATAAAACTCAGAAAAATGCATGAAATCTTTATTTGAATCGATGGTACGGTCCATATAATTTAATGTTTGAAGATTGTTTCATGCAAATGTTGAATTTTTATCTTTTTGGAAAAATTGGTTTTATCAGCTGACGCACCAAGAATCGTCTTACAAACGAACAACGCTTGCAATTTATTAAATTTTATTATCAAGAAGCGTACTCTGCTAAGAACGTTCATCGCGCGCTTCTTCCATTTTACGGTCATTTTAATCGACCCACTGAAGCGGTTATTTGGACTAGTGTAACCCAAATTTACATTGTTGGGCATTAAACCACCAATGCGCTTACGTAGAGTGCGAACTGAAGAAAATATCGAGGCTGTGTCGGCCAGTGCTAATAATAACCATTAATTATCGATTCGTCGCCGTTCGCAGCAATTGGGCCTCGGTTACTCAACAACGTGGAAAATTTTGCGGAAGGATTTAGGTGTGATGCCTTTCAAAATACAGCTGGTGCAAGAATTGAAGCCGAACGACTTACCGCAACATAAAATTTTTGGTGAATGGTCTCTTGGAAAGTTGGCCTAACATTCACTTTTTTACTGAAAAATTGTGTTTAGCGACGAAGCTCATTTTTGGCTCTATGGTAAATAAGCAGAATTGTCTATTTTGGAGTGAATATCCGCCAGAAGCATTGCAAGAGCTACCAATGCATCCAGAAAAAGTCTCAGTTTGGTGCGGTTTATGATGCGAATTGTAACATAACTGTGCATGGTGAGCGCTACCGTGAGATGATATTCAATTTTCACAGACCTTTGCGGAGTTCAGACGTGTTTCTGCTTCCATTAGTACATCAGAATCATAAAGTGAAAAAATTCAAAAGTCTCCAAAAGCAGTGACAGCCTAGTGGCAGAAGACAGTGTTGTCAGACTACCGTAGTCGCGGTAGAGCAGAAGTGCAGTGACCAGTGAGTCCCGGGTTCAAATCCCGGAAAGTAAAACAAAACAATTTTTTTTTTATTAAAACACGCACAAAGACAAAGTGTGAGTGAGAAAAGTGCAATGGAGAGTGACAAGCGTCCCGAGCTTAGTAAATCGGGTGATTTTAAGATACCGGTGGCCGGGACGTCAGGCCACCTTACAAGCGACGGTGGCCTGGCACCCCCAGAGGAGAAAGGCCCCAGACCTTCCTCCTCAAAGGCATTAAACCCTCGACTGACCCGAAGGTCCTCCTCAACAAGATGCGCCAAGTTGAGAGCGACGAGGTCCACTTCGTAGGGGTTAAGCCTTTCATTACTGCGGCAGCGAAGGCGAAGAATTAGGCACTTCGCTTCTTCTTAATACAGGTATCCCATGACACCAAAATCGACAACCTACGGAAAATCCGTTTCGTAGGTGGTATGAGTGTTAAATGGGACAAATTGAATAAGACTGGCCACGTATTTCAATGTGCGAGGTGCAGAAGGCTGGGACACGTCGCGGAGAACTGCAACATGGAGTTCCGCTGCGCACGATGCACTCTCAGCCACAACAAAGAGGAATGCCCTTTGGGTACGAATGAAGTCGAGGATAAGACGCTCCTCAAATGTGTAATCTGCGGGGGAAATGGACACCCTGCAACCTATTTGGGGTATCCACGAATAAAAGAACTCCGGCAGAGAGTAAAAGATGGAAGGATAAACAAGAAGGTAGAAGCCAGGCCCGGAAAAGTAAAACAAAACAAATTTTTTTTTTATTAAAACACGCACAAAGACAAAGTGTGAGTGAGAAAAGTACAATGGAGAGTGACAAGCGTCCCGAGCTTAGTAAATCGGGTGATTTTAAGACACCGGTGGCCGGGACGTCAGGCCACCTTACAAGCGACGGTAGCATCCGCGTGGCTAGTCCCACGAGCTTGAGTACTGAGGGGAAGAAGAGGAGAAAGAGGCGTCAGATGAAGAAGCGGTCGCACCGAAAAAAGGCGGATCGGTAGCGACCAAAAAACCACCGCCAAAGGCAGCAGTAGGAACAACAACAAAGTCAGCGTCCGCAACAGCTAACATCGACATAGAAGCTCTCCAATGTGAATCGGAGGGCAATGAATGCCGATACTCTTACAAGGGAAGTGATAATTCGTTTAGAGTATTAGCTACTTCAGACGCTGACGATGAGGAGGAGAACATAAGAGAAGAGGAAAGGAAACTTCGACATCCAGACGAAGAAAGGGCAAAGCTAGACGCCCACATAAAATTCCTCTATGACCAAGCTACTGCGAGGAAAGCTTCAGAGAAAGCTGTGGAACAAAAAGAAGAGGAGAGGGAGCTTCTGAAGCTGCAGCTTAAAAGGCAGTTGAAACAAAAGAAGCAAGAGTTACAACAGCAAGAAGCACCTGGATCGCTGCCCTCAACATCAAAGGCAACGCAACGGTTGCAGAAAATATAACAACAGCAGCCAAAGCAGATACGGCCTGAATCACTGCAAGCAGCTCGACAACAACTATCGGAGCAACAACAACAGCAGAGCCAGCAGCAACAACGACAACAGAAACACAGCAACCACAGCAGCAGAGACAACAGCAGCCACAGCAACAGCCGCAGAAACCCAAGGTACGCCTTTGGCATGGGGACTGATGAACTGGAGACCCTTTGTGAGTTGGCCCTTAATAAAAAAACGTTTTATATTAAATATATGACACCCCAGATTCACACCGTCCATTGCCTAACAATGGACGGTTTCAGATTTTTAAAAGAGAAGTTAGTGGCATCGAACACTGACTTCTACACGTACACCCCCAGAGGAGAAAGGCCCCAGACCTTCCTCCTCAAAGGAATTAAACCCTCGACTGACCCGAAGGTCCTCCTCAACAAGGTGCGCCAAGTTGAGAGCGACGAGGTCCACTTCATAGGGGTTAAGCCTTTCATTACTGCGGCAGCGAAGGCGAAGAATTAGGCACTTCGCTCCTTCTTAATACAGGTATCCCATGACACCAAAAATCGACAACCTACGGAAAATCCGTTTCGTAGGTGGTATGAGTGTTAAATGGGACAAATTGAATAAGACTGGCCACGTATTTCAATGTGCGAGGTGCAGAAGGCTGGGGCAGGTCGCGGAGAACTGCAACATGGAGTTCCGCTGCGCACGATGCACTTTCAGCCACAACAAAGAGGAATGCCCTTTGGGTACGAATGAAGTCGAGGATAAGACGCTCCTCAAATGTGTAATCTGCGGGGGAAATGGACACCCTGCAACCTATTTGGGGTATCCACGAATAAAAGAACTCCGGCAGAGAGTAAAAGAGGAAGGATAAACAAGAAGGTAGAAGCCAGGCCGATTGCCAGAGCTGTAGCTACCACCGTTACGCCGGCCATCTCCTACGCCCAAATGGTGTCAGCCAGAGAACCGACACAACGGACAGTGCCGAAGGTTGCCCCGGCCCCAATGGCCAGACAACACGAGGCAGAGCCCTCCAGTAGGGACGTAATGTCCTCCATTCAGTCGATGCAAGCGCAGATGATTGCCTTGCAGAAGCAGATGGTCGAATTACAGACCAGTGTCCTTACACAGACGGCTAGAGTAGATTTCCTCTTCTCTCAGCTGCCCGCATACAAACGCGCACAGATATAATGAACCCACGCGAGGTAAGAAACCTTAAGATCCTAGCAGTGAATGTTAGTTCGCTGATTAGGATCGAACGAAAATTGACGCTCTCTAACTTGTTGCAAGCTCACAATCCTGACGTGCTGATGGCTAGCGAAACTTAGACCCGCATTCTCAGGTACAAAAATTACCACATAATCAGAAAAGACCGACCCCAATCCACTCGAGGGGGCGGGGTCGCCCTCTTGATTAAAAGGAACATTTGTCGTAAGGTCGTATATTGCAATGTGGTACGTGGATTTAGTGTGCTAGAAGCATCCATCGCACGCATCTCTCTCCAAGGTGGAAAGAAACTGTTTGTGATTGCTGCCTATGCATCAGAACCTCAAAACCCTTAGTTTCTTTCTGAGCTCGAGGCTATTTTCACTAGCCTGCGCTTAAATTCGGAAGAAAATTATTATATTCTAGCCGGAGATTTGAACCCCAAACACGGTGAATGGGGTAATAATGTTCCAAATGAGAGAGGAAACGTCCTCTTAGAGTGGATGGAACAGAACAACATCGAGTTCAGGTTAGATTCAGATAATTTAAGTACAGATACCGATGTATACATATTGTCCTTACATTTTTGTGGATTGTAATGGGGAGAAAGCACATAGTTGGGTTCTACGTCTGATAACAATTCGATGAATTCTTGAAGTGAAGGAATGCGGTGATATGTGATATGCTTTCAGATCACCAGCGGATCTACGGAAGCTTTGCTGTCGATCATTAAGGGGCATCAGCGTTTTCATGACCTTAGAAAGAAGGGATCGATATAAGGTGACGAAGGTTCGCTTTTTCAAGGAAGATCATTTTAACGTTGTCTACGTATCTTTGAACGCTTTGATGATTAAGGATGATTGACACAATATCAAAAAGTTTATGCAAACCAATTTCCACGAACACTAAATAAATCATAATAGTTTTCTAATGAATATCAACAAATAAGATTGATTTGACTGGTGATTTGCATTCAGGATGCAAAATACCAAATTTCCTTGAAAGAGTTAATAAAATTTTTGAATAATAAAAGCGGTTTATCGGCATTTCTGAAGTGTAAAAACAATATCCTCAAACCGGTGTAGTAGACCAGATATGTGTGTTATCCCGGAAAGTTTTTGCCTTTGTTTTTTTTAATAACTGCTGAAAAATTAATTAAAAATTTGCTTCACTATTTTTGTCGTTAAGTGATAACCGGCATATCAAAGATTGCATATGTCGAGAAAACACATATGCGAAATGAATATTGCAATATTTTTGCTAAAATTCGAGGTACCTCCCATCGACAACAGTACAAAGCAAGACCAGAAATTTTCAAATAAAACAAGTTAAGATTCCAATTTTAATTAAAGTCTGAGTTTTTTTGCTTTAAATCTTTTTTCTATTTTAATGTAGTTTTTAACTGTGGGTCT
Organism: Eristalinus sepulchralis; assembly: GCA_944738645.1. Classification (NCBI taxonomy): domain Eukaryota; kingdom Metazoa; phylum Arthropoda; class Insecta; order Diptera; family Syrphidae; genus Eristalinus; species Eristalinus sepulchralis. The sequence continues at coordinate 57,881,606 of OX122883.1, forward strand.
ACGCATTTTCTATTTGTTTTGTTTTTTTGTTTATTTAATAATTCCAATTAATTTATTTTATTTATTTATTTTTTACATAAAAAGAAAGGAACTATATATTTCAGTCTTTTGAGTGTTAATATCTGTGTTTTTTAACCATTCAAATATGAATTTCAAATACAATTACCACTGAGCTTTATTTTGTATTACTTGTTTGTTTCTTTTCATAAATTATTATTGAGTTTGTATTTATTTTAAATTTAGCGGAGCATTTATGTTTATTTTACTTTAGACATAGTTGGTAACTTTTGTCTGGTTTTGTAAATCATATTCTCGATAGGTATTCATTTACCCATTCTTCCTGCTGTTTTTTTTTTATTTGAACTGTAAGTTGCTATGGTTGGAACTATTTTTATTTGTTTTGTGTTGTTTCTGTTTTCAGTTGGAACTTAATGTGCGTGTAAAAATACGATGTTGTCATTAAATATCTAGTGTTATGTATGTATTGAAAATTTATTTAACTATTGCGTGCGATTTGCTTTTAAACAGGAATTTGTTGTGTTGCACGTTTATTTAAATTCTTCTTCTTCTTCTTGTGGCGCCACAGTCCGGGGTGGACCTGGGCCTCAACCAACATGCCTCTCCAGCCAGCACGATCTTTCGCCAGCTGCCGCCAGTTTCGCACTCCAAGTTGGTTGAGGTCCTTCTCCACTTGTGTGCGCCACCTTATCCTGGGCCGTCCTCTGTTGCGTTGTCCCAATGGCTCAGATTCGAAGACTTTTCGGGCCGGAGCAGTGGTGTCCATACGCTCTACATGGCCTAGCCATCTTAAGCGTTGTATCCGTAGACGCTTGACTAGGCTCATGCCGCTGTACAGCCCATACAGTTCGTGGTTGAATCTTCTCCTCCAGATGCCATCAACGCAAACAGGACCAAAAATCGCACGCAGAACTTTTCTCTCGAAGAGACCAAGGGCATCCTCATCCGCTTTTAGTAGTGTCCAAGTTTCCGCGCCATAAAGTAGGACTGGGATGATTAAGGTGTTATATAAAGCCAGCTTAGTCTTTCGAGAGAGGGCTTTATTACTCAATTGCCTCTTGAGCCCAAAGAAACAGCGATTGGCAAGAGTGATTCTGCGTTTGATTTCGGTACTGGTGTTATTGTCCCTGTTTACCGCGGAGCCGAGGTAGACGAAGTCCTTGACTACCTCGAAGTTTCTGCTGCCTAGTGTGACGCTCTGTCCGAGACGCCGATGTTGTGTGTCCTTCCTTGATGACAGCATGTACTTCGTTTTGCCCTCATTTACCACCAGACCCATTTTAGCCGCTTCCGCTTCAATGCCAGCAAACGCATCATTGACGGCTCGCTGTGTTCGACCAATCACGTCAATGTCGTCGGCGTAAGCTAGCAATTGAGCTGACTTTTGGAAGATCGTACCTCTGGTGTTGACCTGTGAGGACGCACGATCTTCTCCAGGATGATGTTAAAAAAGTCACATGACAGTGCGTCGCCTTGTCTAAAACCGTTTTTGACATTGAAGGTCTCGGTGAGTTCGTTCCCGACCTTGACGGAGCAGCGAGGCACTGTATAGCTCGTCTCTATGCACACTGTCATACGCGGCCTTGAAATCGACGAATAAGTGGTGAGTGTCGATTTGCATTTCTTGGGTCTTTTCCAGGATCTGCCGTAGTGTGAAGATTTGGTCGATGGTGGACTTGCCTGGCCTGAAACCACACTGATAAGGACCAATCAGGTTGTTGACAAACGGTTTCAGGCGTTCACACAATACGGCAGAGAGGATCTTGTATGCGATGTTAAGGAGACTTATCCCTCGATAGTTGGCGCAGTCGAAGGGGTCTCCTTTCTTGTGGACCGGACAGACGACGCTGAGATTCCACTCATCGGGCATGCTTTCCTCCGACCATATCTTACAGATGAGCTGGTGCATGCGCCCAACCAGGTCATCCCCAGCCGCTTTGAACAGTTCTGCGGACAGTCCATCCGCTTCAGCAGCTTTATTTGACTTCAGTCTCGATATTGCTATCTTGACCTGTTCAATAAAGTGCGAAAGAAAAACGAACCTTCCTGGAGAAAGAATACAGTGCAACTGATTTTATTCAAAAATAGAATGTAATAGAAAATCTTAAAGGTATACGAACACATTTACAGTGAGAGCATGGCCAACTTAAAATTATTCAAATAACAGTACTTCATTATTTGCAACACTCCCACTTTTGAATATTTTAATCGAAACCGAAGTTATTTTAAAGTGGTTTTTCGACAACTCCAATCAAAAATCTAAATTTGACAAATTTTTCCTTGCTTAATGCTTTGATGAAAATATATGCAATTTGATGTTCGGAAGGAACATAATTAATACAAAACTCTTTCCTTTCATATCTTTCACGTATGAAGTGATAGCGCACATCAATATGTTTTGTGCGTTTATGGAACTCAGGGTTCTTAATCAGCCGGATTGCACCTTGGTTATCCATATTCAGCTCAGCTGCACAGGAACACGTTGCCGGGACCAATTCTGCCACAAGTCGTTGAAGCCACACCATATCTTTTACTGCTTGAGATGCTGCCACATATTCAGACTCTGTGGTTGATAACCCGACACACTTCTGTCTCTGTGATGACCATGAAACAGGTTCACCTCCAAACAGAAAAATGAAACCGGAAGTAGATCTTCTTATGACAATGTCACCAGCATAATCGGCATCACTGAAACATTTTAAAGATACATTATTAGGTTTTTTAAATAATATACCCATTTGCTTTGTTTCGCTGAGGTACTTCAGAATCCTTTTAACTGCATTTACATGTATTTGCGTGGGTGCATCTAAGTACCGCGACACTACTCCCACTGCATATGCAATGTCTGGCCGGGTGGCCACTGCCAAATACATCAGGCAACCCACCGCCTCTCTATATGGAAACGTTATCTCCAATTGTGATGATTTTTCTTCGCTTCCAAGGTTTTCCGCTGGTGTTGAAACTGGTTTGCTGTCACTCATGTTGAACCTTTTTAACACCCGTTCTACATAACTTGATTGGCTGACATGAATCTTTCCGCTCGACGCCCGAGATAATTGCATGCCCAAGAACCATTCAGCATTTAAAAGGGTGATTTCGAACTGCTTTCTTAAAAAGTTCACAAGCTTCATACCATCCTTTTTCTTCTTTGCGGCTATCAGTCCATCATCAATATAAATGGCCAATATAAGACGACTATCAGCATCGTTTCCAACGAAGACACAAGGATCCATTTCAGAAACGATTAAATTAAATTCCTTCAAAACATGTGTAATTTTTTCATTCCAGCATCTGGAAGCTTGTTTTAGGCCGTAAAGGCTTTTCCGAAGTTTGCACACTTTTCCAGTACCGTCATCGAAACCAAGAGGTTGACGCATGTAGATGTCTTCACTCAAATGACTATTCAAGAAGGCTGATTTAACATCAAATTGAATGAGAGATAATTCTTCGCACACAGCAATAGCTAAAATAGTTCGAATAGAAACAAATTTTGCCACTGGACTAAACGTTTCAATATAGTCGACACCATATTCCTGTGTGAAACCACGAATCACCAAACGTGCCTTGTACTTCTTTTTCCCTTGTGCTTCCAAGTTCTTGATCTTGAATACCCATTTGTTATCGATGATTTTTCTATTTGTTGGTTGTTCAACCAAGTCCCAAGTGTGATTTTTAAGAAGACTTTTCACCTCGTCTGCCATAGCTTCTTTCCAGTGACGCGCATCCGTACAAGAAACTGCCTCTTTGTAGTTTACTGGTTCACCTTGCACAAGAAAAGCATGTTTTTCTGCAAAATTAAGCATGCCTGAATCCTTTCATTTGCTTGCGCTACGCAGTTTATTTCTATAAGAATCCTCAGCGCTATCATCGAGAATAGCGTCTTCATCTGCCGATTTGAAAACATCATGCTCGACACCATTATCCGGGTCTTCATTCAAACTTTTGTTATTAGTGCAAAATTGTACTGATGACGAAAACTCTTTAAATGTCACATCTCTAGCAATTTGAATTGATTTTGTGGACGGATTCCAAATGCGATATCCTTTTGAATCTTCCGCATAGCCCATGAATACACCTAATTCTGCCTTTTTGTTAAACTTCTGTCGTTTCTCCTTTGGTATATGTATGAAGACTTCCGTTCCAAATGTTTTCAAGCCAACAGTTTTACTTTCAATTTCCCACCAAAGTTCGTAAGGGTTTTTACCTTTTATGGGACTAATTCCAGTTCGATTAGGGTAAATACCAGTTAAGGGTAAATACTGCAGTGTTTATTGCTTCTGCCCAGAACTTTTTGGATAATCCACTTCCACAAAGCATTGTTCTTGCAGCTTCTACAATGGTGTGGTTCTCGCGTTCGACACTGCCATTCTACTCCGGAGTGTAGGGAACCGTAGTTTGATGGCGAACAGAATGTTTGATCAACACGGATCTAACACTTTCATTAATGAACTCCGTCCCATTATCTGTTCGAAGTGTTTTAACTTTGTGACCAGATTCGTTCTTTGCTTTGCTTAAGAAACGATCTGTACAAGCACAAACTTCAGATTTATTCTTTAAAAAATACACTACCTTATATCTGAAAAAGTGTTCTTTAAATAAAAGGAAATACCTGGCACTGGCAACTGATCTTTCCTCCATGGGTCCACATACGTCGGCATGAACAAGCTCGCCTGGTTGAGCAGCCCGAAAATTGCTTTTAGGAAAAGGCAATCGGTGTTGCTTTCCATACACGCAACTATCACATGTAAAGTTGTCTGTGTCCTCAAACTGAATTCCCTCCTTTTTTAATTGATTACGAACCTGCACTATGTTTTGATGTGCCATACGTTCGTGCCAAACCCTTATTGGCAATATCTGACTTGCCACATTCACTTTAATCGAACTTGGTGGCTGTACCTTGAAGCACATCTTAAATAGTTGCCCCTGTCTGTCTCCCACTGCCATCACTGAACCGTCTTTTTTCACAAATTTACACTGAAAACTATCAGAAATAATGCTTAGATTCTTATCCAAAGCACTGGTCTGTGAAAATAAATTCATAGAAATCTTAGGCACGAAGAGAACTTCAGACAAATGCCTTTTGAACCAGGTTTTCCCATTTGAAGCGAGAATATTTATTTCACCGACCCCTTCGGCAAGGATCTCTTCTCCACTTCCTATCTGAATCCCAACCGGATCAATAAATTGCCTATAAGATGCAAACCATTCCTTCCTGCACGTCATGTGGTCACTCGCTCCGGAATCCAAATACCAGTCCTGACTCACTGATGTGCCGCCCTTTGACATTAGCGCATTGACACCAAAAAGAGTTTCCCCTCGAACCTCACTTCTAGTTCCAGTCCATCGCCTTAAGCTTTTCAAGGAATTACCTCGTCTCTGCACCTCATCTCCTCCAGATGCCATCAACGCAAACAGGACCAAAAATCGCACGCAGAACTTTTCTCTCGAAGAGACCAAGGGCATCCTCATCCGCTTTTAGTAGTGTCCAAGTTTCCGCGCCATAAAGTAGGACTGGGATGATTAAGGTGTTATATAAAGCCAGCTTAGTCTTTCGAGAGAGGGCTTTATTACTCAATTGCCTCTTGAGCCCAAAGAAACAGCGATTGGCAAGAGTGATTCTGCGTTTGATTTCGGTACTGGTGTTATTGTCCCTGTTTACCGCGGAGCCGAGGTAGACGAAGTCCTTGACTACCTCGAAGTTTCTGCTGCCTAGTGTGACGCTCTGTCCGAGACGCCGATGTTGTGTGTCCTTCCTTGATGACAGCATGTACTTCGTTTTGCCCTCATTTACCACCAGACCCATTTTAGCCGCTTCCGCTTCAATGCCAGCAAACGCATCATTGACGGCTCGCTGTGTTCGACCAATCACGTCAATGTCGTCGGCGTAAGCTAGCAATTGAGCTGACTTTTGGAAGATCGTACCTCTGGTGTTGACCTGTGAGGACGCACGATCTTCTCCAGGATGATGTTAAAAAAGTCACATGACAGTGCGTCGCCTTGTCTAAAACCGTTTTTGACATTGAAGGTCTCGGTGAGTTCGTTCCCGACCTTGACGGAGCAGCGAGGCACTGTATAGCTCGTCTCTATGCACACTGTCATACGCGGCCTTGAAATCGACGAATAAGTGGTGAGTGTCGATTTGCATTTCTTGGGTCTTTTCCAGGATCTGCCGTAGTGTGAAGATTTGGTCGATGGTGGACTTGCCTGGCCTGAAACCACACTGATAAGGACCAATCAGGTTGTTGACAAACGGTTTCAGGCGTTCACACAATACGGCAGAGAGGATCTTGTATGCGATGTTAAGGAGACTTATCCCTCGATAGTTGGCGCAGTCGAAGGGGTCTCCTTTCTTGTGGACCGGACAGACGACGCTGAGATTCCACTCATCGGGCATGCTTTCCTCCGACCATATCTTACAGATGAGCTGGTGCATGCGCCCAACCAGGTCATCCCCAGCCGCTTTGAACAGTTCTGCGGACAGTCCATCCGCTTCAGCAGCTTTATTTGACTTCAGTCTCGATATTGCTATCTTGACCTGTTCAATAAAGTGCGAAAGAAAAACGAACCTTCCTGGAGAAAGAATACAGTGCAACTGATTTTATTCAAAAATAGAATGTAATAGAAAATCTTAAAGGTATACGAACACATTTACAGTGAGAGCATGGCCAACTTAAAATTATTCAAATAACAGTACTTCATTATTTGCAACACTCCCACTTTTGAATATTTTAATCGAAACCGAAGTTATTTTAAAGTGGTTTTTCGACAACTCCAATCAAAAATCTAAATTTGACAAATTTTTCCTTGCTTAATGCTTTGATGAAAATATATGCAATTTGATGTTCGGAAGGAACATAATTAATACAAAACTCTTTCCTTTCATATCTTTCACGTATGAAGTGATAGCGCACATCAATATGTTTTGTGCGTTTATGGAACTCAGGGTTCTTAATCAGCCGGATTGCACCTTGGTTATCCATATTCAGCTCAGCTGCACAGGAACACGTTGCCGGGACCAATTCTGCCACAAGTCGTTGAAGCCACACCATATCTTTTACTGCTTGAGATGCTGCCACATATTCAGACTCTGTGGTTGATAACCCGACACACTTCTGTCTCTGTGATGACCATGAAACAGGTTCACCTCCAAACAGAAAAATGAAACCGGAAGTAGATCTTCTTATGACAATGTCACCAGCATAATCGGCATCACTGAAACATTTTAAAGATACATTATTAGGTTTTTTAAATAATATACCCATTTGCTTTGTTTCGCTGAGGTACTTCAGAATCCTTTTAACTGCATTTACATGTATTTGCGTGGGTGCATCTAAGTACCGCGACACTACTCCCACTGCATATGCAATGTCTGGCCGGGTGGCCACTGCCAAATACATCAGGCAACCCACCGCCTCTCTATATGGAAACGTTATCTCCAATTGTGATGATTTTTCTTCGCTTCCAAGGTTTTCCGCTGGTGTTGAAACTGGTTTGCTGTCACTCATGTTGAACCTTTTTAACACCCGTTCTACATAACTTGATTGGCTGACATGAATCTTTCCGCTCGACGCCCGAGATAATTGCATGCCCAAGAACCATTCAGCATTTAAAAGGGTGATTTCGAACTGCTTTCTTAAAAAGTCCACAAGCTTCATACCATCCTTTTTCTTCTTTGCGGCTATCAGTCCATCATCAATATAAATGGCCAATATAAGACGACTATCAGCATCGTTTCCAACGAAGACACAAGGATCCATTTCAGAAACGATTAAATTAAATTCCTTCAAAACATGTGTAATTTTTTCATTCCAGCATCTGGAAGCTTGTTTTAGGCCGTAAAGGCTTTTCCGAAGTTTGCACACTTTTCCAGTACCGTCATCGAAACCAAGAGGTTGACGCATGTAGATGTCTTCACTCAAATGACTATTCAAGAAGGCTGATTTAACATCAAATTGAATGAGAGATAATTCTTCGCACACAGCAATAGCTAAAATAGTTCGAATAGAAACAAATTTTGCCACTGGACTAAACGTTTCAATATAGTCGACACCATATTCCTGTGTGAAACCACGAATCACCAAACGTGCCTTGTACTTCTTTTTCCCTTGTGCTTCCAAGTTCTTGATCTTGAATACCCATTTGTTATCGATGATTTTTCTATTTGTTGGTTGTTCAACCAAGTCCCAAGTGTGATTTTTAAGAAGACTTTTCACCTCGTCTGCCATAGCTTCTTTCCAGTGACGCGCATCCGTACAAGAAACTGCCTCTTTGTAGTTTACTGGTTCACCTTGCACAAGAAAAGCATGTTTTTCTGCAAAATTAAGCATGCCTGAATCCTTTCATTTGCTTGCGCTACGCAGTTTATTTCTATAAGAATCCTCAGCGCTATCATCGAGAATAGCGTCTTCATCTGCCGATTTGAAAACATCATGCTCGACACCATTATCCGGGTCTTCATTCAAACTTTTGTTATTAGTGCAAAATTGTACTGATGACGAAAACTCTTTAAATGTCACATCTCTAGCAATTTGAATTGATTTTGTGGACGGATTCCAAATGCGATATCCTTTTGAATCTTCCGCATAGCCCATGAATACACCTTATTCTGCCTTTTTGTTAAACTTCTGTCGTTTCTCCTTTGGTATATGTATGAAGACTTCCGTTCCAAATGTTTTCAAGCCAACAGTTTTACTTTCAATTTCCCACCAAAGTTCGTAAGGGTTTTTACCTTTTATGGGACTAATTCCAGTTCGATTAGGGTAAATACCAGTTAAGGGTAAATACTGCAGTGTTTATTGCTTCTGCCCAGAACTTTTTGGATAATCCACTTCCACAAAGCATTGTTCTTGCAGCTTCTACAATGGTGTGGTTCTCGCGTTCGACACTGCCATTCTACTCCGGAGTGTAGGGAACCGTAGTTTGATGGCGAACAGAATGTTTGATCAACACGGATCTAACACTTTCATTAATGAACTCCGTCCCATTATCTGTTCGAAGTGTTTTAACTTTGTGACCAGATTCGTTCTTTGCTTTGCTTAAGAAACGATCTGTACAAGCACAAACTTCAGATTTATTCTTTAAAAAATACACTACCTTATATCTGAAAAAGTGTTCTTTAAATAAAAGGAAATACCTGGCACTGGCAACTGATCTTTCCTCCATGGGTCCACATACGTCGGCATGAACAAGCTCGCCTGGTTGAGCAGCCCGAAAATTGCTTTTAGGAAAAGGCAATCGGTGTTGCTTTCCATACACGCAACTATCACATGTAAAGTTGTCTGTGTCCTCAAACTGAATTCCCTCCTTTTTTAATTGATTACGAACCTGCACTATGTTTTGATGTGCCATACGTTCGTGCCAAACCCTTATTGGCAATATCTGACTTGCCACATTCACTTTAATCGAACTTGGTGGCTGTACCTTGAAGCACATCTTAAATAGTTGCCCCTGTCTGTCTCCCACTGCCATCACTGAACCGTCTTTTTTCACAAATTTACACTGAAAACTATCAGAAATAATGCTTAGATTCTTATCCAAAGCACTGGTCTGTGAAAATAAATTCATAGAAATCTTAGGCACGAAGAGAACTTCAGACAAATGCCTTTTGAACCAGGTTTTCCCATTTGAAGCGAGAATATTTATTTCACCGACCCCTTCGGCAAGGATCTCTTCTCCACTTCCTATCTGAATCCCAACCGGATCAATAAATTGCCTATAAGATGCAAACCATTCCTTCCTGCACGTCATGTGGTCACTCGCTCCGGAATCCAAATACCAGTCCTGACTCACTGATGTGCCGCCCTTTGACATTAGCGCATTGACACCAAAAAGAGTTTCCCCTCGAACCTCACTTCTAGTTCCAGTCCATCGCCTTAAGCTTTTCAAGGAATTACCTCGTCTCTGCACCTCATCTGTACTTCCAGTCATCACTTTATTTCCAACGTTACATATTAGTGCATCACCCCTTCGTACCTCGCCATTAGTTCCAGTCCACCTTTTACGATAACCTACTGCATTTTTCTTTGGACGCTCTCTTTTCCAGTGGCCGTATTCATCACAGTGGAAACACTTTCCAGATTTGGAATTATTTGACTTTCCTTTCTTCGCCTTCTGCTTTGCGACTAAAGCAACAGTTGAACTCGTCGCATGCGATGACATGCGTGTCTCTTCCATGACCAATCGAGACGTGAGATTCTCTAATGTTTGTTGGTTTTTTGAAGTGGATTCCCACGCGCAAAAGAAGTGTTTGAAATTGCTTGGAAGAGTCATTAAAACTTTAGTAATAATCATACTTTCTGATATTACCTCGCCGATATCTCTCAACTGCCTGACGATGTTTTCCAACCGGGATATATGTGTGGAGACGTCGTCGTCTGGATTTTTCTCAAAGCCGTAAAACTTCTGCAACAGCATGTGAACATTTGTTCCTGAAGACTGTTCGTAGACCAACTTCAGCTTATCCCACATTTGCATTGCAGTTTTGCAATTAACAATGTGGCGAAGAGGAATTGGACCGACGCTGGTAGCGATTATTTGCTGAGCCTTGCTGTCTGATCTCTTCCAAATCAAGACACGTTTATTAAAATCAGCTTGTTCCTCAGTCTGCATTTTGATCGGAACCTTTGATTCACCATCCACATAATCAAACAGCCCAGATGCGTTCAGCAAAATTGAGACTTGAAACTTCCAAACAGAGTATTGATCAGCAGTTTGAAGTTGCTCGATTTTGAAATTATTATTTTCCATTTTCACGAATTATATTTAAATTTTCTTTTCAATTTAACCTTAATTTTTTACCACGTGATCTGGGCCCATAACCTGTTCAATAAAGTGCGAAAGAAAAACGAACCTTCTTGGAGAAAGAATACAGTGCAACTGATTTTTATTCAAAAATAGAATGTAATAGAAAATCTTAAAGGTATACGAACACATTTACAGTGAGAGCATGGCCAACTTAAAATTATTCAAATTACAGTACTTCATTATTTGCAACATGACCTCGTCTAAGTCGGGGGGACGGAATTCTTGTCTATCATCGTCCAAATTAAGTGGAATATTCTGCCTAACAGCGGGATTTGGGCCGTCATCGGCAGAAATGATCTTTCCAGATTCTCAGAATCGATTGCGACTCTACTACTACGTTTCCGTTTTGGTACCGGCAGGCTTCGGTCCGAACCCTGTATCCACTGGATAGCTGTTTCACCTTTCGGTAAAACTTTCGGACTTCATTCCTGCCATAACATCTCTCCATCTCTTCGACCGCGCGCTTCTCATGCTCTCTCTTTTTCCTTCTGAGAAGCCGGTTCTCTTCCCTTCTTTTCTGTTCGTAGAGCTCACGAACAGCTCTCGTTGTCCGATGCAGCGTTGCCTGGTAGGCCTCCTGTTTGGCTGCATGTGCCTGTCTGCACTCGTCGTCAAACCATGGGTTCCTTCTAGGTAGTGACGTGAAACCCAGCACATCAGTGGCGGCCTCTTTGATGGCTTTTTGACAACGTTTCCATTCTTCTTCTATTGTTAGTGCAGGCAGCGTTGAACTTTGGGAGAGTTTCAGGGAGACTCAGTCGGCAAAGATCCCAGCGACCTGTTGCGATTGCAGCTTTCCGACGTCAAACCGTTTCGGCCTATCTCGACTCCGTTGTTCTCCCGATATCCGGGTTCTTACCTTGGCTACAACAAGGGGATGATCCGAGTCGATGTTAGCGCCTCGGAATGTTCGGACATCGAGAATGTTGGAGGAGTGTCTGACGTCGATCGCAACGTGATCAATCTGGTTGACGGTTGATTGATCAGGGGATCGCCAGGTTCCTTTATGGATGTTGCGATGTGGGAACCGCGTACTGCTCACAGAGAGGTTCCGCCCCGCGGCGAAGTCTAGCAGCCTGAGTCCGTTTCCGGAAGTCGTGTCGTGCAGGCTGTGCTTCCCGATGACGCCAGCAAAGATGTCCTCTTTCCCTTAATGTTATTAAATAAAAATAACACACCGAGTAGACACAGAGAGGAATAGAGAATTATTTGAAATTGAGAGAATGTATGTATACACGTGTGGGGGGGGATATTTCTGCTTTTTAACGAATTTGCGTGGATTGGTAAAGGGTGAATAATTCACAAAATAAACATATTTATTTGTTGACATTAACTCTCTTGACTGTAACAAAGAACTGAGTATGACGTTTCTGTGATCACAGTAAAGTAAATATTCGACCAATCAATGACCTTTTGTTAATGGGATTTCTGTTCTACATGGATCATGTTTATGACTAATTAAATAAATAGAAATGGAAAAAAATTGTTCTTTGCTCAGGATTTGTGTTTAATTATATAGTTGTCTTGTTTTCTTTTATTTTTATTTTGTATTGGGTTGTGTTTGCATATATGGAAAAATCTATTTTGTACCAGAGAAATAAAAATTCGATTGTGGCGTAGAATAGAAAAAAATGTATATACATACACATAATTGTCGGATTAAACCTATTCTGTTTTGTTTTTGTGTTGTTTTTTCTGCTTTTATCTATTGGTAATTTTATCTTATTTGAATTATTAAAAAGAAAACTAGTTCTTTTGTTTTGTTTTGTACTTTGTTGTGTAGAATATAATTTCAACGTTAGATATCAAATAAATAGTAATGCAATAATTAATTGGTTGTTATTACAATATTTATGAAGAAAAGTTTGGTAATGTGATTAATGCTTGCAACCTATAGACCACCCTTTCCTCGAAGCGAGTCCTACCTGGATGTGATGCTAATGGACGATACTCGACGACTGACGATACTTAACGTGAAGCGACGCACGAGGAACTGTTTAACTACGGTCGAGTATGACAGTAATCACTGTGGTCTCGCCGCGGTAATACAGCTCCCGAACGAGCTGGAGGAACAAGAATAATATGTCCAAACACATCCTTATAATTATAATAAGGTGCGCTGGCCACGTTTTTCTAGAGCCTTATCCAGAGAAATAAGTTCGAATGCTATCAATCCTCCTGCAAACAGAAACCTTACGAACGAAGAGGTACCTCACACAAATGGACGAGGTCATTAAACGTACCATGGACAGGACGATTCCGAAGGTGTCCCAAACCGATTATGGCGACATCTATCGGAACTCTGAAATCGACGCACTTCACGTGCAAAAAAGTAGACTCCTGTCAAGACTAAAACTCTTGTACAGGCGGTTTACAGATCTACAGAGTGCAGAGATTCGTTCTCTGAAGTCACAGATCAAAGAACTCCAACAGTAAATTAGACAAAATTACAGTCAAGCTGTAAGCTTGCATTGGAGCAGTAAGATTCGGGCTGTAAGATCTAACAACCCGAGCATGTTCTCGCAAGTAAATCAAATCTTCCGGAGGAGAGATTATAATGACATTCAGTGCGTTCGACTTGACAGAACAACAGACAACGGTAACTTACTTACGTCAGCTGGCATCGATCCAGACGGGGCTGTGCTTGTCAACAACTTCTTCGTAGTGGAAAATCCCCAGAAGAAGGCTAATGCAATTGGTGCTGTTTTCCAGAAACTGTACACGGTCAACGAGACTCGTAGTCCTAACCACGACCTGGAGAACAGGGCCTTGCTGAACCACTTCTACCTTCGGAACGAAATAAATCAATGAATCCGAGAATCCTGGTTTTACCAGATTCAGTGACGATCTTCTGGCAAATATGAAGAATAAGAAGTCAGTGGGAATCCATGGGATACCAAATATTGTTCTGCACCATCTACCCTCTGAGGCGGTGGATGTATACACAACACTGTTTAATAATGCGTTGAGTAATGCATATTACCTGAAGCATTTGAATGCAGCTGTGGTACAGCCAATTCCGAAACGGGACAAAGACACTTCCATCCCGACAAATCTCCCGTCTATAAGTCTTCTTCCGTGCATAAGCAAGGTATTCGAGAAGATAGTCATTAGAGTCCTGAAAGAATGGGTTGAGGAAAAACAAATAATACCGGAAAACCAATTGGGGTTCAGGGTGGGACACGACACCATTCATGCCGCGTCCAAATTGGTTTCCGACATACAATGGAATAGAAACAAGACCCAGTGTACAGGCGTCGTCTGATCGACATGGAGAAGGCCTTCGACACCGTATGGTTAGAAGGTCTCTTCCTTAAGTTGGTCAGGCTCGGCATCAATAAAACATTGCTATATATTATTTATGATATATATATATATATATATATATATGTATATATATATATATTTATATATATATGATATACAACTATGCATTTGAGCTTACTTTAATAGATTGCCAATATTAGAGATGCGATCTCCTGCAGAAAAGCCAGCACAAGGCTTCGCAGGAACATACAAAATTTGTAAAATTATTAATTGAACAATAAATAAATAATTGAAATTGAACAAAAAAAAATTACATGGTAGCAGGTAGGAAGTTTGTTGTGAAGAATGGCAACGAAATTTCGAATACAGTGTTTCAAATAAAAAATGGCTTGCAACAAGGGGCTGTTGGTTCGCCGATTTTATTAAGTATATTCACTAACGATCTCATAGGTTCTATGCCTAACATCATAGCGTTTGCCGTACAGATCAGGTCCGAAGGTAGAAGTAATAAATGTCTTGTTGCAACGCGATTTCGATACAATTCAACGAGTGGACGTTGAAAATCAACTACCAGAAGTGTGAAACTATCCTCTTCAGAACCACGCTGTCCCAGTACAAAAAATTCTACCCCAACGAGGTTCTGTATAACGAGGCAAACCTTAAAAGGATAGATAATTTTATTATCAACTTCATACGAAGTCACACTGCTCGGGGCATGGCTTCAACCAACAGTCTAATCTTTGGGGCTTACTACCCAAATGAAATGTACCATGAACGGGTACGTCTTGACGGCTTCATTCCGCCTGAAGCTTTCCTCTATGCGGACGCTAAAGGCCCGATACAAGATGGGGAAGGCTGCCCTTTCATCTTCCACGTCGAACGCCGAACAGTCGAGAGGCAACTCCAATACGAGTCGGACGTCGCTCGCAGCCACGAGGAACTCCTACGGTTCAGTTGAGCGATTTCTGCCCGCGACAGAGCAGTTTCTGCCAACGAACGGCTTTTCTACTGGTGGTTGCACCATAACCAGCGTTCGATGCCGCTAACTTCTCAACCAAATAGATGGGGTAGTTACGTCTACAGGGCCAACTCACAAAAAAAAAAAAAATAAAAAAACACAAAAGCAAAAAATACAAAAAAAGGTTACAAAATATAAAAACACAAAAAAAGACAACAAAAACAAAAATGAAAAAAAAGGTGCATCACGGCGTATTAGATATATATGTAAAGCATATAAATAACACATACGCCCTGGTGCATGCGTCTGTATCATGTTACGGACATAGTTTAAGCCTACTGTAAATAGTTAAGTACTTTTAAGTTTAGAGTTAAGTTCATTGTACATAGGCTTAAGTTTTAGTTTAGTTTAGTTAGGTCAAGATTAGGTTAGGTTGAAAATGTACATGCCTAAGCTTAAAAATTCTTGGGCTGAATTTAAAAATATGTCATAATTTAAATTTTTTAACCTTATAAAACCATAGCCAGTGGGCCGAAAGGCAAAGATTAGTTAAGAGTACTCAAGAAGAGTCAGTTAGTTAGATTAAAGATCCATGGTTTCAATAAGTAAGCTAGTTTTAAATATTTTTGTCTAGCATATAAGTAATGAAGAGTGAAAAATAAAAATGTATTCAAATTCAAATTCAATTCAGAAGACAGTGTTGTGGATCTGGGTGTCCTGGGTTCGAGGCCCAAGACTAGAATACGTGATTTGTGTTTTTTTTTCTTTTTAAATAAAAGGACAATAAGTGGAGTGAGCAGGAGAGAATGGACAGTGACGAGCAGCCCGAGCTCACCAAATCGGGTGATTTTAAAACACCGTTGGCTCAGACGTCACGCCACCCAACAGTTGACGAAAGTGAGAGGACGGTCAGTCCTGTGAGCAAGGGGGAAATAAGGAAGAGGAGGAAGATGCTGCAGCCACAACCTAATATACACAAGCGGCGGACGACTGCATCGGTGACGATGACGTCAGACGAGGAAGCGGCTGCACCAAGAATAGCAGCAACGATGACGACCACACCGCCACCAACAATGACAGAAACAGCAAAAACAACGCCTGGAGGAAGACAATCGAAAAAAGCAACAAAGGACTTTTAAGCCCTCCAATTCTAATCGGACGGCAATGATGGACGCTTTTCTTTTAGCGGAAGGAACAATGCCTTCCATGTGCTGGTAACAACTGACTCCGACGACGAGGCGGAGGAGATTCGGAAGGAAGAGCAGAAAATGGCTCGCCTCGACTCCGAACGGGCAAGATTAGATGCCCATATAAAGGCCCTGTATGAGCAATCAATGGCGCGGAAAGTTGCCAGAAAGATCTGGAGGATCTGCTACGGAAGAAGCAACAGAGGGCCCAGAAGCAGCAACTACAGCAACAAGACACGGAAGAACCGCAAAAGGAGCCCCTGCCCTCTACATCGAAGGCAGCACAAGAGCAGATGCAGCAACGAATTAGCCAGCAGCAACAACAACTACATCGGCAGCAAAAGGAACAACAACAACTGTCGCAACAGTAGACACAGCAGCATAAACAGAAAAAGCAAAAGAAGCAAAACCAGCAGCAGCAGATACAGCAGCAACGAAAACAACAGCAGCCGGAGACGACACAACAACAGCAGCCCCAGAAACAACAGCCCAAACCGGCATTCCGATGTCCGCCAATCAATGTGTTTGGGCAAAACACAAAGGACCTGACAATGCTATGTAAGTTAGCCCTCAAGTCCAATTTTTATATTAAATATAAAGCACTTGAGAGTCATTCGGTCCATTGTTCCTCGATGGATGACTTCAGGTTTCTCAAAGAGAAGTTGGTGGCGTCAAACACCGATTTTTATACTTACACCCCCAAGGGTGAGAGGCCACAAACGGTGCTCCTCAAGGGTAGAGATCACTTTACTGACCCTGAGGACCTTCTCGAAGAGCTGCGCGAGGTAGAGGCCGACAAGATCCGATTCGTAGGGGTCAAGCCTTTCAACTTTGCGGCTGCGAAAGCGAACAAGAAGGCACTACCCTTCTTCCTGGTACAGGATGCCCACCGCAGCAAAATAGACGGCCTAAAAAAAATACGGTATGTAGGCGGTCTTGCTGTAAATTAGGAAAAACTAAGAAAGTCTGACCACGTACTACAATGTGCGAAGTGCAGACGGCTGGGGCACGTCGCAGAGAACTGTAACATGGAGTTCCGTTGCGCAATCAGCCACAAGAAAGGGGAATGCCCTTTGGGCGAGAATGAAGTTGAGGATAAGACGCTCCTCAAGTGTGTTCTCTGCGGTGCCAACGGACACCCCGCAACTTATCGGGGTTGTCCGCGCATTAAAGAGCTACAGCAGAGAGCAAAGGCGGTTAGGCCCATTAAAGAGGTATAAGCCAGTCCGGTGGCCCGTGCGGCGACTACGAATACCACTGTAACACCGGCCATCTCCTACGCCCAAATGGCGTCAGGCAGAAAGCCAGACAGACAGTGCCGAAAGCTACCCCGGTCCCAGTGGCCAGTCATCCGGACGCAGAACCTTCAATGAAGGAACTGATGTGATGGAACAGATGGTGGATCTCAACACAAGTATCCTTACGCATACAGCTCGACTAGACTTCATCTGGTCGAGGCTGCCTGTCGAGCTATTCCCGTCAATATAATAGGCTTACGAGAGGCAAGAATCCTTAAGCTCCTAGCGGTGAATGTCAATTCGCTGATAAGGATGGAGCGTCAATTAATGCTCTCGAACTTGATGCAAACCCACAATCCTGATGTGCTTATGACTAGCGAAACTAAGCTAAACCAGAGGCGCAAACCCAGGTACAAAAAGTACCGCGTTATAAGAAGAGACCGGCCCAAATCCACTCAAGGTGGTGGTTCATTAAAAAATAAATTAGTCATAAGGTTATCTTTAGCAAAGAAGTGCGAAGATTTAGTGTGTTAGAGGCGGCCATCGCACGCATCCCTCTCCAAGGTGGACAGGGATTATATGTGATATCCGTCTATGCACCAGACGCTCATTTCAGAGCTCGAAGTTCTCTTCTCAAGCCTTCGCTTAGACGCTGAAGAGAACTATTACGTTATAGCCGGTAACTTGAACGCAAAGCACGACGAATGGGGTAACAGTGTTCCAAACACGAGAGGAAACGTCCTCTTAGAGTGGATGGAGCAGCACGATATCGAGTTTAAGCTCGTTCTGTTAGCAACCAGAAGACCGTCGTTTCCCAGAAGTGGGTCCTATCTGGATGTAATGCTAACAAACAGACGACTGACACTACTGAACGTGGAACGGCACACAAGGAACTGCCTAACCACGGTTGAGTACGATAGTAATTACTGTGGCCTAGCCGCAGTTATCCAGCATCCGAACGAGCTGGAGGATCTAGAGGAATATGTTCAGAGGAATCCTTATAATTACAATAAGGTGCGTTGGCCACGTTTCACTAGAATCTTAACCAGAGAACCACGTTCGAGTGTGATCAATCCCCCAACGAACAGAAACTTGACAAACGAAGAGCTTGACGAGTACCTTACGAATGGACGACACCATTAAACGTACAATGGACAGAACAATCCCGAAGGTAGTATTAACCGATGTTAGCGACATTTATCGGAATGCTACCATAGACGAACTTCACGTTCAAAAGAGTAGACTTCTGTCAAGACTAAAGTTTTTGTACAGGAGATTTACCGAACCGCAAAACGACTTCTGTTGGCATTGATTCGGATGGGGCAGACCTTGACGACAATTTCTTTGTGGTTAAGGATCCCCAGGAAACGGTGAAAGCGATCGGTGATGTCTTTCAGGAAGTGTATACGGTCGACGAATCCCGTTGCCCTAACCATGAACTGGAGAACAGAGCCTTGCTAAACCATATCAACCTTCGCAGTGAAATAAGTCAATGGCGATCAGAGTATCCTGGTTTTACCACATTCAATGACGATCATTTGGCCAATAGTGCCGTCGACAATGATGGAGACAAATCCATCCTTGCTTCGAAGGAAGAACTCCTGGATATTTTCATCTCACTAAAGAAGAAAAAGTCGGTGGGAGTTGATGGAATACCGAATGTGGTTCTGAGCCATCTACCTCCTGAGGCGGTGGATGTATACACTACCCTGTTTAACAATGCGCTGAGCAATGCACATTATCCGGCCCATTGGAAAACAGCTGCGGTGCAGCCAATCCCCAAAAGGGACAAAGATACATCCATTCCGACAAATCTCCGGTCGATAAGTCTTCTTCCGTGCATAAGCAGGGTATTCGAAAAGATAGTCATTAGGGCTCTGAAAGAGTGGGTTGAGCAAAAGGAAATATTACCGGAAAATCAATTTGGTTTCAGGGCGGGACATGGTACTTCACATGCCGCAACTAAGCTGTGTTCCGATATACAATGAAATAGGAATAAAAAACATTGCACAGGTGCCTGTCTGATCGACATGGAAAAGACGTTCGACACCGTATTGCTAGAAGGCCTTTTCCTTAAGTTGGTCAGGCTCGGCATGAATAAATCATTGCTATACATGATCTATGACATGATCACAGGTAGGAAGTTCGTTGTGAAGAATAGCAACGTAACGTCGTTACCTGTTTTTAACATTAAAAATGGGTTGCAACAGGGAGCGGTTGGATCGCCGATTCTGTTCGCGATATTCATCAGCGATCTTTTGGGTTCAATACCAAATATAATAGCGTATGCCGACGATATAGTCGCGTACAGATCAGGTCCGAAGTGATCAATAGCTTGTTGCAGCGCGATTTCGATAACATTCAGCGTTATCGCGACGACTGGAAGCTGAAGATCAACTACCAGAAGTGCGAAACTATTCTGTTCAGAACCCCGCTGTCCAGGGCCTCAAGGGACACGAAAAAAAACTGCCGAAAGTTCGGCATTGTTTACCCACAGGGGCGACCGTTAACTGTGAAAAATGTTGTAAGATATCTTGGCATCTGGCTGGATCAGTATCTATATGGTGATAAGCATATTGCTACTGTTCTGGCTAGGGCCAAGAAAACTTTCTTTGGGGCGAGTAGGCTGTTTCACAACCGTCAACATGATACCATAGTAAAGGTTATCTGCTACACGGCCAGTGTGGTTCAACATGAGTCCTTCCCTGATGGAAAAGATGAGGGTGTTCGAGACTCAATGTCTGAGGGCTTGCCTCAAGTTGTATCGCACTCCCGAATCAGAGTACAAGAAATTCTATCCCAATCAGGTTTTGAACAACGAGGAAAATCTGATCAGGATAGACAACTTTATTATTAAGTTGGACAGGGGTCACATTGCGCGGGCTTTGAACTCGACCAACAGTCTGATCTTTGGGGCTTACTACCCGAATATAATGTACGACGAGAAGGTGCGTCTTAACGGCTTCATTCACATGAAACGGAGGGGTGTCCTCTAATCTTCCATGTCGCACGTTGAACAGTAGGGTGGAGCGAAAAATATTTTTTTCTTATTTCTCCATATACATATGCAGAATGGGTGCTATTTAGATTCCCAATAACGGGAAAAAAATGTGAGATCAATTGAAATATTTTTAGAGGGTGCACAACACATTTGAAGTTCTTAAAAATAGCAATAATAGAAAAAGTGTTGCATTTGTCAGACATAAATACATACTTCCATACACTTTATCATTCACACATTGAGAATGCAAAAACATTATATATACAAAATTAATAATCATATTAAGTATTAATTTTAATATTAAACTAAATATTTTTTCTGTGGCATTCTTTTAAATATTAACGATGCCCTAAAAATATATTCTGTTTCTCGAAAATTCAATTTACTTCTTTATACTAGGTAATTTAATTTCTTTTCACTCAATATTTGTATATGTAAGAGAGAGGTTGTGTTGATATCAAGTCAAAATTAAAAAAAATACGTCACACTACAATAAAATAAAATATATTATTGTAAGATGGCTACTACAAGGCAAAGGGTGCAAGATTTAATTTTTGGAAATACGGGACCATTTAAAGAATCGTGTTTGCCAACTTTCAAAGAAGTTATGAAGGAGTTCTTAAATAATGTCTGTATTCTTAAAAGTACAACAAAAAAAGAACCAACTGTTTCTCAAGTGTCTGAAAAAGTGGCTCAAAATTTGGTCAAGGTATGGAAAAAGGCTTCCCTTCCTACTATTTCTCATTCCTCTGTTGTAAGGAAAATTCGGCAATACCATGAGAAATATAAAAAACATCTTAAAAACTACAAAATAAACAAAAAACGGAACAAATTAGACAGCTTCAAAATACAGTTGGAGCTGTTTTTGAAAAAATCTGAGACGCTATTTGACATATGCTCTTGCCAGTGTGAACTATTTCAAGCGTGCTCGTGTGATCAAGCAAATAAAGTCCCAATTATGGAGCGAGCTTTTTTAATGGATCAAAGAACAACTAGAAAGTTATGTATCGGAAATATTGACTGGAATGCTACTCGGAAAATGGAGAAAAGCTCTAAAAGAAAACAAGACAGAGCTGAGAAAGTTGAAAAAAAAAGACAATCAAAAAGTACGGATCCTTGTATTAAACCAACTTTAGTCGAAACTCGAATCAATTTCAATACTTCTGAATCTGAGACAACTGACAAAAGCAGTGACTTTGAAGACTCTCCTCCTAAAAAGATAAAAACAGAGCTCGTTACAAACCAAATGCGACTTAAATTACCTCATTTGGGACTTGCTTGTGATCGAACAGGGGTCTCAGATAGAAATGCCGCTATAATTGCAAGTAGTGTTTTGACAGACGTTGGTATAATAACCCCGGAGGATCAATCGAAGGTCATAGATAGATCCAAAATAAGGCGCTTAAGGTATGGAGTCAGGCAAAAGTTACAAGAAAATAATTTACTTAAAGGTACCCAGCTTGAAAGCCTTTATTTTGATGGCCGTAAAGATCGTACTAAAATCTTATCAAAGCAAGGTGAGCAATCATATCACAAATTATCTGTCGAAGAGCATATTTCTCTTGTTCAAGAACCCGGTGCACGCTATGTGGGACATGTTTCCTCTAGTGATGGAAAATCAAAAAGCATGTGCGAGTCCATAATCAGTTTCTTACATCAAAACAAGATATCCCTGAATCACCTTGTTGCAGTTGGATGCGACGGAACGGCTGCAAATACTGGTTCAAAGGGGGTGTTATAAGATTGATGGAAGAAGCTGTGGGCAAACCTCTACAATGGAATATATGTTTGCTTCATTGTAATGAGCTGCCTCTTCGACATCTTCTACAAAATTTAGACGGTCAAACAACAGCTCCATATGGCTTTTCCGGTCCAATCGGCAAAATGTTGGAGTGTTGTGAAAAGTCGGATATTGCAGAATTTGTACCAATTGAAGAAATACTTCATGTTTTACCGGATATTACAAATACCAATGATCTAAGCTGTGACCAAAAGTACTTGCATAATATATGCCAAGCCGTAGGTTCTGGAAACTGTCCCGTGTCTTTATTACAAAGAAATCCCGGCAAGTTATCACATGCTCGTTGGCTGACTGCGGCAAACAGAATTATGAGACTTTATATTGGAACTAAGAATCCATCAGACAATTTGGTCGTTCTAGCAAATTTCATTGGTCGCGTTTATGCTCCTTTATGGTTTCTTATCAAAAGTCATCCTTCTTGCAAAGATGGTGCGCCCTGTCATCCAACGAAATTCATTTTATGCCCATCCGGAAAACCTACTTTTAGCAATGATGACAGACCCAAGAAAATCGATTCGTGAGCTGGCACTTCGGCGAGTGATGAAAGCTCGAGCGGAAAAAAGCGAAATAAATATTCGTAGGTTTACAGTGCCAAAACTCAACTTTAAAGCCAACGATTATGTAGATTTAGTCAACTGGCAGGGCGTACAAATAACTGAGCCCCCTGTAACGAAGTTCCTTGGCGATGAAAATATCTCGAACATTGTTAAAAGTGGCGATTGCAGTATTATTGCTTTTCCTCGGTTCCCATGTCATACGCACAGTGTGGAACGTTGTGTTAAGCTAGTAACCGAAGCTTCTAGCGAAGTATTTGGATTCCAAAATAGGGATGGGTTGATAAGAGCTAGAATCGCATCTCGACAAAAAATGCCTGAATTTCATTCAAAAAAGAGTTTTTGTATAGAATAAAGTATACAACTACACCCTAATGGAAGGTTGGTTGGGTAGGGTGGGGGTGGAACTCAATAGCAGCAACCTCCACGTGGTGAGTTCTGGGTGGTTTTGTAACAGAAATCAGCAAAAAGCTGCAAAACATATAATTTCCCCCATTGCATATCGTTTTGATTTTGATATCCCTATACAATTTTTCAAGGCTTTTGTGAACCCTCAGGATATTTTTTGATCATGTCGAAATTTGTTGACAGCCTTTTTGAAGGTTAATGGCACCTATCCCCACTATGTATAATAGGAAAATAAAAAAAAATATTTTTTTTTTATTTCACTCCACCCTATTGAACAGTGGACAGGCGACTTCAATACGAGCCGGAAGACGCTCTCAGCCACGAGGATTTTCTTCGGCTTAGCCGGGCGATTTCTGCTCGAGACAGAGCAGTGTCGCAGAACGCCACTTTTATTGGTGGCTGCACCGAAAACGGTTTTTGACTCCACCAACTTCTAATGAATAGAACTACGTAGTTGACCCTTGAGGGCGAACTTACATAGGCTAGGTTAGGTTAAGTTAAGTTAAAAAAATAAAAAAATAAAAAAAAATAAAAAATAAAAAGTATAAAGCAACAAAATCAATCAAAAATATATACATCACGGCGTATTGCATCTATATGTTTACAGATAAATCCCAATACGCCCTAGAGAACGCGTCCGTACATTTCTACGGACATAGTTAAGAATAGAATATGTTGATTTAAGAAAGTTGTAAATAGTTAAGGTTTTAGTTAGAATAAGTAAGGTGAAGTAAAGACCAGAAGGTCAAGCTAATTTTCTTGACAAATAAAATAAAAATAAATTTCCGATATTTTAGTTAAATTAAGATAGAGTAGGCCGAAAGGCAAATTAAATATAAAGTAGATTAACTTAGAGCACCCGCGAAAGGACAGTAAGTTGGATGTAAGACCGAAAGTTCGCATAGCACGAGTATAAGCTAGTTTTAAGTATTTTTAGCTAGAATATAAATAAAGGAACTTAAATTTAAATAAAAATACAATAAAACAGTAAGGAAAAGTATGATATCCAACTTTTTTCTTGCCCAAAATGCAAGCCCTTAACATGTTGTTTCAACAAGACGCTGCCACATGCCACATAGCGCAACAATGGACTTATTGAGAGGCGAGTTCAGTGAACATTTTATTTCACGTTCGGAACCGGTCAATTGGCCGCTTTGATCGTGCGATTTAACGCCCTTAGACTATTTTTTGTCTGGCTATGTTAAAGCTCATGTCTATATAGACAAACCTGCTTCAATTGACGCATTGGAAGACAACATTAAAGCAAAAGTATTCTACTTTAATTTAGAGTTTTTTCTATGCTAGTAATCTCTTCCTGTTAATTTCCGACCAAATTTAACATATTTGGTTGTTTTTTGATATCTATAAAGGCTGTCCCAACAAGTACGTAAGATTTTAATTCGAGCTTTTCTTTATTATATCGTAAAGTAGACAGGATGAGGTTATGTGTGAAATAACACATTGGCCAGATGGCCGCCGCGATTTTGCTGGCACATACGCGATTCTTTAATGAAATTTTCAATGACCGTTTTGCATAAACGCTGTGGTATTTCTTAAATGTAGCATCCAATTTCCTCTTTTAAGGCTTGCGTCGTCGTCAGCTTATTCTCACAAGCCATCGACTTCAAAAAACCCCAAAGAAAAAAGTTCAATGGTGTTAGATCGCACGATCTAGGCGACCAATTCTGGCCTCCAAAACGCGAAATAATACGACCGGGAAATGACCGATGCAGCAATTGAATTGTTTTTCTGGCTGTATAAGATATGGCGCCGTCGTGTTGAAACCACATACCCTCCACATTCATTTCTTCAATTCTAGGCACGACGCTTGCCCTGACTAATTTTCATAAAAAAGGTTATTGCTCCAGCCCAAAATTCACACCACATAGTGATACGTTGAGGATGCATTTGCTTCTCGTGAATCACTGAAGGAATTTCCTCACCTCAAATGCGAAAATTCTGCCTATTGACGAAGCCATCAAGATGGAAATGGGCCTGATTTTATCGGCAAAATCAGCATTTTCATGTTGTCTCTCCAATACCCAATTAACGAACTCTCTTCGCTGTGCATGGTCAGCTGGCTTCAGTTCCTGAGGCAATTGAACTTTGTATGCATGAAAATGCAAATCTTTCGTCAAAATTCGCTGCATAGTGGACTTGGAAACACCAATTTGCTGAGCTCGGTGCCGAATTGAGGCGGATGAAGTTTGAGCGACATTATCACGTACTGCTGCGATATTTTCGATCGATCGACGTGGTCGAATGCGCGTTGGTGTCTTTACATCAGTTACAGATCCAGTTTCAGCAAATTTTTCCATTAACCGCTTTACAGTTGACTCTTTTGGAGCATTATTGTAACCCCAAATTTATCGCAATTTGTGAACTGTAGTCGCAAAGCTTTCACCACTTTGGTAAACAAATTTCACAATGAGAATGCGTTGTTCATTCGTGTAGCGCTTAATTTGTATCAACCTTATATCTTCTACTGACAAACAATTAATACTGTCAAACAAAGACAACTCGAATGGCGCCAAATTTAAATCTTGCGCTCTTGTTAGGACCCCCTTACTTTCTTATTACGATTTGCCTATCACGTTTGAAGCCAGTATTGTTTTTGAAGTATGTTTTACCCTTTTGTTGAACATCTTTAATTATGAAACGTAGTAGAAGTTTGATATTATGAAAGCCTAGGTTTTTGACTAATTCTTCTTCTTCTTCTTGTGGCGCTACAGTCTGGGGTGGACCTGGGCCTCAACGCACTCTTTTGCGCACTCAAAGTTGGTTGAGATCCTTCTCTACTTGTGTGCGCCACGTTAGCCTGGACCGTCCTCTGTTGCGGTGCCCCAATGGCTCAGCATGTCGCTGGGCGCTGTACAGCCCATAGAATTCGTCGTTAAATCTTCTCCACTAGAAGCCATCAACGCAAATAGAACCAAAAACGCACGAAAAACTTTTCTATAGAAAAGGCTAAGGACTTCCTCATCCGCTTTTAGTAATGTCCAGGTTTCCGCGCCGTAAAGTAGGACTGGGATGATTAAAGTATTACATAAAGCAAGCTTAGTCCTTCGAGAGAGGGCTTTATTACTCAATTGTCTCTTGAGCCCAAAGAAACAGCGATTGGCAAGAGTTATTCTGTGTTTCATTTCGGTACTGGTGTTCGTTGCCGACCTTGACGGAGCAGCGGAAGTTCTCCTTCATCTTCCTACACAATAAGACGAGTTTAGCAGGAGCGCCAAAACTAGACTTGACACTGTATAGCTCGTCTCTATGCACACTGTCATATGCGGCCTTGAAACCGACGAATAGGTGGTGAGTGTCGATTTACACTTCTTGGGTCTTTTCTAGGATCTGCTGTAGTGTGAAGATTTGGTCGACGGTGGACTTCCCTGGCCTGAAACCACACTGATGAGGACCTATCAGGTTGTTGATAAACGGTTTCAGGCATTCACATAATACGACAGAGAGGATCTTGTATGCAATGTTAAGGAGACTAATCCCTCGATAGTTGGCGCAGTCGAAGGGGTCTCCTTTCTTGTGGACCGGACGGACGACGCTGAGATTCCACTCATCGGGCATGCTTTCCTCCGACCATATCTTACAGATGAACTGGTGCATGTGCCCAACAAGGTCATCTGCAACTGGGTTAAATAGTTCCGCGGACAGTCCATCAGCTCCAGCAGCTTTGTTTGACTTCAGTCTCGATATTGCTATCTTGACCTCGTCTTAGTCGGAGGACGGAATGCTTGCCTATTATCGTCGAAATTGAGAGGAACATTCTGGGATTTGGAATTTGGGCCGTCATCACCGTTTGAATGTCTGCAGAAATGATCTTTCTAGATGCTAGGCATCAATTGCGACTCTACTACTGGGTCTCCGTTTTGCTCCCGGCAGGCTTCGGTCCGAACCCTGTATCCACCGGATAGATGTTTCACCTTACGGTCAAACTTTCGGACTTCACTTCTGCAATAACACCTCTCCATCTCTTCGACCGCGCGCTTCTCATGCTCTCTTTCTCCTTCTGAGAAGCTGGTCCTTTTCCCTTCTTTTCTGTTCGTAGAGCTCACGAACAGCTCTCGTTGTCCGATGCAGCGTTGCCTGGTAGGCCCCCTGTTTAGCTCCATGTGCCTGCCTGTACTCGTTGTCAAACCATGGGTTCCTTCCAGGTGGTGGCGTGAAACCCAGCACATCAGTGGCAGCTTCTTTGATGACAACGTTTCCATTCTTCTTCTATTGTCAGTGCAGGCAGCGTCGAACTTTGGGAGAGTTTCAGGGGGATTCGGTCGGCAAAGATCCCAGCGATCTCGATATCCGGGTTCTTACCTTGGCTACAACGAGGTGATGATCCAAGTCAATGTTAGCGCCTCGGATTGTTCGGAAATCGAGAATGTTTTAGGAGTGTCTGACGTCGATCGCAACGTGATCAGTCTGTTTTACGGTTGATTGATCAGGGGATCGCCAGGTTCCTTAATGGATGTTGAGATGTGGGAAGCGCGTACTACTCACAGAGGGGTTCATCCCCGCGGTGAAGTCCAACAGTCTGAGTCCGTTTCCGGAAGTGGTGTCGTGCAGGCTGTGTTTCCCGATGACGCCAGAAAAGATGTCCTTTTTTCCCTGCTGAGCGTTGCAATCTCCTCGAACGATCTTGGTGTCATAGCTGGGGCATAGACCGAATGTTGTTCCTAGGAGACCATAGAACTCATCCTTGCTGTTGTCATCCTTCTCCTCTGTCGAGGCTATATGTCAACTTGACCTGTGCATGGACGAGGATAGCCCTGGCATCTCGCCATGTTGAGTGCGATCAAGAACGTGTGCATAGGCCCATGACTAATTGCCAACCATTGAAATCTGAAGGTGTGGCTCGTGTTGCATTTGCTTATTCGTTTCTCCTTTTCTGATTGAACTCGTCTCTTCAGATCCTCCCACTCTGAAGCACTAAGAGTAGAATGTAAAAGATCGCTTGGCTTGTATTTTGTGCTAGAGTTCACAATGTCGTTATACATTTGAACTGCTTTGAAAACAAGACTTTTGTCATCTATAATTTGATTGTCCTTACTAAGTTTTAATAAACTAATGTGTTCATTTAGTGTGGAATGAAAGTGCTCTACAACCGAATTGCCAGTATGAGTGTTGGGAGATGTTAAGTGATGTAGTATTCTTTCTTGATTTAAAAAGTTTTTATTGTAAGTTGTATTGAATTCATTATCTGCAAATATTTGGTAGGGTTTTCCTAAGGTTGAAAATCATTGTTTTAAAATTTATATTATTGTTATGGAATTTCTGTCTGTAATAGGGTGAACAGATACATGTTTCGTAAGTTTGTCAATGCAAGTAAGGCACATTTAATTTTTATTAAGAAACAAAATATCTATATGTATAATTTCATTTGGCTTACTAGGGGTTTCAGAGATCATAAATTTTGGTCATCTTTCATCGATACCTCTGCGATTTTTATCAAGGCGTTTCAATAAATTCTAATATCTTTTCTTTGCATGTGCATCTAAGTACTCTCATATCTTGTGAATTTGAAAAATATCTAGCTATATTTTTTTGGAATTCGATAAACAAATTGGCATCTTTACAGAATATTCCTATTGTTCCTTTGCTTGGTAAAAGACCCTGCAGGATATTCAACACAAAATTTTCACAGCACTCTGATAGGAGAATAGTTGACCTCCTTTTTTTTGATACATGAGTTTACTTGTGTATCAATTCGAATTACCTTTTTCTAAAACAACTTGATGTTTATATATATTTAGGGGAATTTCCGTTGTATAAATGTGATAATTTAGGTTTTCGATTCCGCTATGAATCGTAGCTAAATCGTATCTAACGTCTTCGGTATCGTTATGATTTACTTCTAAACGACTCAGGAAATCAGCAACTGTGTTTTCTTTTCCTTTAATATAATCTATATCGAAATCGAATTCGTTAAGTTTGTTTTTCCCTCGCTGGAGCTTACTATTGGGTTCTTGACCGAATTAAACTATACTAAAGGACGATGGTCAGTTTATACTTTGAACTTGCACCCAAATGAAATTTTCATTTCAATCGTGCTATAATTTTTTTCGTGACGATTTAAAGTTCTTGAAGTAAAAGCTAACGGATGCTGCTTTTGAGGAAGAACCGCCCTAAAGCCGCGTTTCTCGTATGATTTTTGGAAAATTAGAGTATGCTAAAACAGGACAAGTACATATAAGCTCTCTAAGTTTCCTGAGAGACTCCATGTACTCGCTGTCATTTATGTTTATTTTTGTACCTTTTTTAAGGTACTTTGTCATACTACTTTCGAGAAGTAATTTATGGATTTCCCGTAAAATCCCAAAAAGGATTTAATTTGTTTTGCTGTACGAGGTAGTTTAATATCTTGAATGGCCTTAATTTTATTAGAATTGGGCTTTATACAATCCTTTGAGATTATATGGTCCAGATACTCTGTCTCGCGCTTTAGAAAACTACACTTATCAATTTGAACCTTAAGATTGTACTGTGCTAGTCTGCTTAATATCTTGTTTAGATAGTCGATGTGTTCTTGGAGAGAGGTTGAAAATGTGAGTATATCATCGAGATATACCACGCATATTTTAATAACAAAGTGGCATAGGACCTCATTCATCATCTTTTGAAAAAAGAGACTTTACAATATATTGGGATAGCATGTTTAGTAGGAATCTTATGGCAGTATTTAACAACGGAAGAGAGATCATCGCCCTCAAGGTAAATATCTGTTTATTTTTTTTTTCAGTAGTTATTATTGATTTTACCCTCATTGTTTAAGTTATCTAGTTCAAGTCTTTCGGTAATTGCACCAATATGCGGAGCATAGAATTTAACGTCAATTATTTTCTGCTTTAATTCATGAATTTCACTTTTTGTTAATTGAGATGAATTATTGTCAAATACTAAGGGCAAAGTAGCTTCTTTTGTGGTATGTTCTGACTTTCCCAGATCAATCTTTGCTTGCTATTTCAAGCATTTCAGATGTTGTTTTTAGTCTGTTGAACTCATTAAATATAGGTATTGTAATTTTTGAAATAACCTTAACATCTGAATTGATGGATTTCAGTATTATCGGGTTTTCAAGAACCGATTTAAAGGAATTGTGAAATAAACCCTTCTGAATTAAAGAAGTACTTGCACCGGAATTTATCAATAATTTTAAAGAACGCGAAATGGATTTAACGACTATGTAGGGAAGTGATCGAATGTGCTTAAAGAAAACGGGAATCGTCAGGATTTTGGGTATTTTACAAATTTTGGTTAGGGCTAGAATAAGGCAAATTTTGAGCTTGGATGTGATCGATTTCCATTGACTGTTGATTTGTTTGAGAGGTGCCTAATCTATGAGTACGTTGTCTATTATAGTTAAAAGTATTAATAACTGCCCTGAGTTATTAAAAGTACGATTTCCTGTGTAACGGTAGCCTTTTCCTGAAATAGGTAAGGAGATATGTATTTAGAACTCAAGAAAAGAATACAAATAAATCCATATCCTGTGTCCAACAACCCCGCCGCCTTTTGTTTACATACCAGTAATCAGTAAACAAAAGAAATCCTTGAGATATCCACTTGTTGTGAGCGATTACTTACCTGTGTATTTTCCCACAATGATCCTTCTACCCATCCATCTGTCGTATCCCTGAAAAAGAAAAGAAAAATGAGTAAATAGGAGAAATTATGTAGAGAAATAGAAATTGACTTACAAAACAATGCACGCGGTTGACAACCATATTGACATATGTAAAAATAGACGAGACCAAAGACCACAGACTGAAAGAGACAGCACTTCCAGGCTGGAACGCAATTGACGAAAGGGGTCGGGAAAAAGCCCGAGATCGAGATGAGAAACGAGACACAGGGAGAACAAAGAAGGAAGAAAAGAAGAAGGAGATTCGTCGCGATCAAATCGAGCAAGAAAAAAGAATATAAACTATCGGTGCAAAAAAAAAAACACATACTAACTTAAAGTGCCGTGAAAAATAAATAATACAAAACAAAAAAAAAAAAACACCCAAGACATCTTTAGAAACCCCAGTGACAGGTATTCGGAATCCTCATCAAATATATAAACATATATGAATAGTGATTGGTGTAGTGCAGTTGGATGACATCGGCCTAAAGCAAAAAGAACAAATAACAAAAACCGGGGAAGATAGTGCCCCCCGCGAGAAGCTCCAAGTGCATGCATTTTATAATATTTAAGTAATAGAAATTGAACAAAAAGAAAAAGAAAAAAAAGACAAAGACCACCACCACCAAAGAACCCGCTTCCTCGCCGTCGTACATACAGACAATTACGAACAAAAACGAAACAACAACCGGAATCGTGTAACAGGGTGCCGAATTATCGCCGGAGTTCCAGTGGCCGCTTAAAAATTCGTTTTTCTTTTTTGTTTTCACACCGATGTTTTTGTTATGGTTTTTTTATATAAAATTATTAGTGAATATTTATGAATAATTTTGTGAATTTTTCATTAATTAGTATAAAGTCCTGGCTGTCCGTAAAAGTGTTGTGAGTGTCCGCAAAAAGGGGGCTGAGACCCCACATATTCGTATTTATAAATTTACTTCACAGGGCCGTCACCACCACCGTGCAGGGCGCAGGACGCCGTGGGACCGCAAAATACGTGAGTCTGCGGGTTTCAGGTTATTGCAAATAGAAACCGCTTTGTGAAAATATTTAAACATTTTTATTTAACTCAAAGAAGAAAATGTATTAATTGATTACTTTTTAATTACTTTTAGGGGCGGGTTAATTTATATAGTATTTTCTTATATCTATTTTAATAAATGAATTTAAGTATTAGAAAACCTTGAAATTGAGGTATTTATTTATTTATTATAATGGAGTAGTTTCGTGTTTGCCGGGTGTGTGTGAGTGAGAGGATGAATGGAAGGTCGTCCTTCTTGGAGTAGCTGACGGTCCGGAGCGTTGAGCCGTGGCTCAATCGCCAAAGGGGCGATCTCTCGCAGAATCGCCAAGAGAGATAACAAAGGTCATTTTAATTCTGACATGAGGGGTGGGATGGCGACTTGTGCCAATAACATCAGGCAGTCGTGGGTTCTAAACGAACCCTTATCATGAAACGACACTGGAAGGCTTTGTCTCGTAGTAGGGTGAAGCTAGGTAGTCTTAAGTTTGTATAGGTATAGAGTAGGCTTAGTTTTAAGAAAGTAAGATTATTTTAGGTTTAAGATAGAATAGTTAGCTTAGCTCCCCGAATAACCTTCCGGCCTTGTGTAGTGGTAAGGGCATAAGCTAGAACACAACATAACATTTTCTTCCGCTTTCCTTTTATCTTCAATTAGCTACTTTAGGAAAAAAATTTTTTTTGTGCAATGGGTGATCTGCGTGTGAGGGGGCAAGAACCACAGCTGAGCCGAGCAACCACAAGCGTGCCACCGTCATCCTTCCCCACACCATAGCTACCCCTGTAGCAACCCACGTGAAACAAAATGGCGTCCAACGTCTCAGAACTTGTCGTGGTCCTCCACGATAACATTGACACAACTCATATTCAAGGCCAATCCTCTCTTCAAGGGGATGAGTTTCTATTCTTGTCCGAAGCTCATCGCCTTGTATTCATAATAGCCAGTCCGTCCGATTAGGATCCCTCCTTACACATCCAAAAAATCATATCATCGTTAGTGTTCAGAGCCGTCAATGTTTCCTTGGCTGAGCATAAACTGAAGGCGGCTGTCCAATCTTCAGGCTTCGGCCAGAAGATCTTGTGAGGTAGCCAGAGGCTACTAATAGAGGAGTGGGTGGATAGACGGAGTGTCAGCTGCTGCCCGAAATTCAGGGTTTCAAAGCCCGATTCTTAGTGAGGCGTGGACTCCAAGTCTAGAAGCTTAGCTCGTGCAGGAGTGCTCAACATCCACATTTCGGCCAGCCTTTAGAACGGTCGAGACTGTTCAAAGTTGTGGAAGGGGTAGTGGAGCTTACTTCCTCACTTCGTTAGGTATCCGCGATGTTAGTCACGGTGGTTCGAAATGCTCACCAGTCAGGGTAAGGCACCCAGGAATGCCAATGGATAACCAACCTTACACCCACACACACAAAATCAGATACTAAATAAATAAAAGTATA
The DNA here is from genome assembly GCA_944738645.1 of Eristalinus sepulchralis. Classification (NCBI taxonomy): domain Eukaryota; kingdom Metazoa; phylum Arthropoda; class Insecta; order Diptera; family Syrphidae; genus Eristalinus; species Eristalinus sepulchralis. The sequence continues at coordinate 57,914,928 of OX122883.1, forward strand.
GCATATATATATAAATAAAAACAAAATTATATTATGGAGTGAAAGAGCAATTATAGAGTGAAAGAGCAAATTATTATTTGAAATTAATAACTTATTAAATTATTATTTGAAAAAAAAAATTTAGGCAAATGAACAGACAAAACGACCACAGGCCAGAAGAAACCGGCACCGGCGCAGTCCTTCGAACAACAGGCGCCATACCGAGAATGACACAAGATCCAGGACAGTTGGTAGCGACAATCCGATTACCGAAGTGAAGAATGTCACTGTCCCACAGACACACAAAGACAAACGCGACCGGAGGTACCACGGCCCATCGCCCACTTGTTGGAAGATGAGGCGCCGGGACCTGCCCTCCCCAGACGAAAATAAGACATAGGACAAAGACGTACGAACCTAGAGGATAGTGAAGGGATTTCAGGCGATGCAAGGGCTTTGGATGAAGCTGGCGGCTCTCAGCACAAGGACAAGGACAGACCGACTCAACGGACGGAAGATCATCTATACCGCCAGTTCCAGGATATGCTCTCTACGGCGGTAGGAGGCAGCCAGATGGGATGCTGGCTGTAATAAACAGCAACATGGCCCAGATGGCGTCCATGATGGGAACGTGTCGCGACCAGTTGTTGCTAGGTTAGAAACGTCCCCAACACATCGTAGAGAGCCACCTCCTGCACGCGGATGCGACCTACCGTGGGCGGAGACGCGACATTCGACCGCGACAGGACAAAGCAGGCGGCAAGAAGAAGAAACGGGTAGAACCTGGCAATATTCGGCGGCTCCCCAAAGGACGAAAGTTTATGTGCAAAAGTGGAAGTAAGAATAGGACAATGTCGGTAAACAGCTTTATCTTTAGAATAGAGATGTTGATGGAGAAAAACGAACTGTCCACCGAACAGCTATTTACGAACTTCCATCATTTATTGACGGGCCCTGCGGAACAGTGGTATTCGCAAATCATGGAAGAGACGCAGAGTAACGAGTATTTTAATTATTATAATCTGCAAACAGAACTTCTACGCCAGTCCAAGGACGATCGGAGAGAATACGAGATACTTCGAGTCATAATGGAGAGAAGACAATGACCCCAAAAGACCTTCGACGAGTTTTACGCCGACATTAGAAGTATGTTCCACAGGATAAGGAACAGGCCACAGGAGGAGGATCTAGTAGCGATGTTAAAATAAAACCTTAAGGACAGAATAGCGACGCTGATGTGCTGAGGCTGCAAGATTATGAAGAAGCTAGGCGTAGGATATTTGGGGAGGAAGTGAAGACTGTGCTGAGAAGGCATAGGAATTACAATAAAATAAATGGGCTTAGGGAAAAATATGCAATAGCTACACGACAAAGGAGAAAAATTTCAGAAACGATAATAAGTGTAAATGACGCCAATAGGCCCTTCGCGAAAATCAAGATCGTTGGAGAGGAGATGTTGGGCCAGTTGGTCGAGCTCATGTATCCACAACAGGTACTCTCACAAGAGCAAGCCAAGCGGCTGCAGGAAATCAAGCTACTTATTTCGTTCTTCGCTGTGATGGAATTGGGAAAGACTAGCCTCGAAGAACATATAATTGAGGTGGAAGACGAAAAGATACCCATAAAAACAGAGGCATTACCAAATTTCTAAAGCGATACAGAAACTCCTATACGACGAGCTTGCTCTCGTTGGGAGTTATTGAGGAAAGTAACAGTGCTTGGAGTTCTCCAGTTGTCTTGGCCCGCAAGCCAGGGAAAAATAGGTTGTGTCTGGATTCAAAGTGAATTCAGTAACAAAGGAAGACGCTTAACCACTTCCTCACATTGAAGGTCTTCTCAGCAGGCTACAGGAGACTCGCTACATCTCATCGACCTTAAATATGCTTTATGGCAGATCCCTCTGGAGCCCAAGTCAAGAGAGAAGACGGCTTTCACGGTCCCTGGACGGCCGTTATACCAGTTCACGGTGATGCCGTTCGGACTGTGTAAAGCCGCCCAGAGAACGTGTAGGCTTAAAAGAGAATGTCTTCGTCTATCTCGATGACCTCTTGGTTTGTTCTTCAGATTTTGAATCGCACGCCAAACTTCTCGGAGAAGTAGCAGCTTGCCTAAGGAATGCTGGACGGACAATCAATGTGAAGAAGAGTAAGTTCTGCTAAAAAGAGATAAAGAACCTGGGTTATATCGTTGGTGATGGATGTGTACGTACAGATCCTGACAAGGTGTCGGCGGTAGAGAACTTTCCAGTTCCGAAGACTCCCAAGCAACCCCGCCGGTTTTTAGGGATGACGGGATGGTAAAGGCGCTTTATACCAAATTTTGCGTCTCTTACAGCCGCCATGACCGACTGTTAAAAAAGGCAAGACGCTTCTGATGACAGACGAGGCGCTTAACGCGTTTGAAGTCCTCAAAAAGACTTTGGTGTCCGCACCAATACCCACAAACCCAGACCTTAAGAAACGATTTTACATACAGTGCGACGCATCAACCACAGGCGTCCAATTTAAAAAATAACCGAATTATATCGGAACGCAGTAAAACGTTAACTCAACTCCATTCATTGAATTTACAAAACTAGCAGAACTTATATACATAATAGAAAGAGAAAAAACGAAAAAAAGAGATGAAAGTATTACATTAAACAAAGATATATGCAAGTAAGAATGAGATGTTAGTGATGCTTTTAACATCCTCCGCCCGATGACTTTTAACATCCTCCGTCCGATGATTTTTATCATCCTCCCCCCGATGATTTTTAACATCCTCTGTCCGCGAAATTTCGTCCTCAAGGATTTCCAGGGGACATAAAAGCTGTACAGCTCTACGCAAAGTTTTCCCATCAGCAAAATGCACTTCCACCACTCGCACCTTGCCGTCTCTTCCTGGAAAACAAGTTTCCACCATAGCCAATTTCTAGTAAATTCTTGAAGTCGCAGCATCACAAACAAGGACTACATCTCCTGTCCGAATTTTCATTAGGAAAGCATTTGTTAGCATGATGTGCCGAACGAAGGAGTCCTAGGTACTCGGATTTCCATCTTTTCCATAGGTGCGAAGTGTATTTGAGCCTCGCGATCCATCTCGAGCGAAGTTCATCAGAAGTGATTGCATCTGTATTTTTATCACGACAGTATTTGAAGACCCCGAAAGGAAGTGGTTGGGGGTTAGCGGTGACAAGTCGAGGGGTCGTTGCTAATGTTAGTAAGCGGTCGCAAGTTGATCATCCATTCTGCCTCATTTAGAAGCGTGTATAGCTCATCGAAATCGACTTTAGCCTTCCTGATAGTGGTCTTAACAATATCCTTTACGCTTTTTACAGTCCGCTCCCAAAAACCCCCACCAAGGCGCCAGTTCGACAATATACCCTTTGTATGCGGTATAGAAGCATACAAAGGGTATAGTGTCGAACTGCAGCGGTAAGGGGGCAAATGGTTGCGAAGCAGCTTTCCCTCTCAATTGTTTACAGATTCTGCAGTTTGCAATTACCTCTTTGATAAGTTGACGTCCACCTATGAGTTAACACCTCCATGCAGTGTTAATGCATGGAAGAATGTTACCATTTGTTTAGTTTAGTTTAGTTACTTTATTATTAAAAAAAAACTTTTATAAAATATCTTTTCATAGATTTCAATAATTTTGCATTATAGGTTGAACAACGTTTTTCTTAAAAATTACAAAGTTAACCTCATTTTTTAAATTTGGTTCAAGCCTGTTGTAAAGTTGTGTACCTGTATGCATAATGTTGTTTTTGCTCCTACCTCTTCTATAAAGTGGCAGCCTGAAGTCGCCTACATGTCTTACATTATAGGAGCTGCCTACATATTGTAGATTTTTTTGCAGGTACATGGGAAATAGTCCATTTTTTAGTTTAAATGTAAACATTAGCACATTTAATGTAAATCTTTGTTTTACATTCATCCACTTTAACTCGTTAGGCATTTCGCTTATATGCGCTCTACGACTACACTTTAAAAAAAACATCTCAATGCTCTATTTTATAGCATTTGCAAGTTGTTAACTTTTGAATTGTTACACACATATATTATTGATGAACAATAATCAAAATGGGGCAATATAATAGAATTATAGATCTTAATTGCACAGTTTTTAGAAATGCATTTCCTTATTCTATACATAAAGTTTATTTTCTTTGCTATTTTACCACATAAATAGTCAGCATGTTCATTAAACGATAATTTGTTGTCCAAGACTATGCCTAAGCATTTACTTTTATACATACATTCAATATTCTTATTATCCATCTGTACACTTATTTCTGAACTACCACCAATACACATACATTTAGTTTTACATAGGCAATCAAACAATCTGTTTGCGTCTTGATTTAGTCTAAGTTCACAGAGATTTATATCACTACCAACAATATATTTTAGTTTATAGATCAGCAAATAATGATGTTTTGGAAAATTTACGACAATCTTTCAAGTCATTTATGTATAATAAAAAAAGTATTACTCCTAACACTGATCCTTGAGGTACTCCTAAATCAACTGATATTGGTACTGAACATATATTATCTAGTTTCACTTTCTGCGTTCTGCCTGATAGATATGATTTAAACCACTCAAATTCTTTATTTTTGATTCCATATTTTCCTATCTTATGCAGCAAAATATTTCTATCTACAGTCTCAAACGCTCTTTTAAAGTTTAGAAAGAGCGCCAGTATCTTATTTCCAGTATCCATCTCTCTTTTCCTTTCATGTGTTATCCATGAAAGTTCTATTTCAGTTGAATGACCATTACGAAATCCGGACTGCTCCTCGCATAGTACTCCATTTTGCGTAAGATACTTTTCCAGTTGTCTGCAAACAACTCTTTTTGATTTCCAGTTTTTTCGTCTATTTTGGTTTCTATATACTTGTTCTTTGTTTTAGCTTATAACATTTTGTATATATTACGCACAAGTCTATACGCTATCCAGCTACTACGTGATTTTGAAGTCCATTATATATTGTCGAATTTGTTCACTTTTTAGATATCTAAGCTCGTCACTGAACCATAATGTTTTATTTGAAAGTGTTTATTTAATTTATATAGTGTACGCTCATCACAGTTTTTAAAATATAGGAATAAATTATCACAGACAGTCAAAGTTGACATATTTATAAGCTTCCTCATTTCAGTTTTGAATACATTAAGGTCATATATTACATTTTAATGTACTTTTACCTCAATTTTAATGGTTTCATGATCCGAAATGACCCAATCTTTTATCACAGTAGCACTTATTCCAAAAAAATATAATCACTCAGTATGTAGTCAATAAGTGTTTATGTTGATTTTGTATTTCTTGTACTTTCATTTATTAATTGTTCCAAACCAAAATGTTGTATTATGTCTGTTTCAAACCGCTTTTTTTCATAGTTATGGCCTATAAAATTAATATTAAAGTCACCAGCTATACAAAATTATTCATTAAAATTTAAATAATTTTCTAAAAAAGCACTTAAAGTTGAGTTAAATTCTGAAATACTCAAATTTTCTGACCTGTAAGGCCCCATAATGCTCCAAGTCTCATTTCCACAACTAACCTTAATTATTAATATCCATAGCTTATAATCGATGGATTTTGATGTTATCTCGAAACATTTTGATTTATTTTTTACATAAATTACAACTCCACCTGTATGTCTGGAGTTCGATAGACAGCAAAAAGTTTTGTAATGTTTCAATTTGTATTCGTTTTCTCTTATGTCATTTGTGATATGCGTTTCACTTACTATTATAAAGTCAAATTGATTTTGTATACAAGTTCTTCAGCACTGTAAAATTTCCGGTAAGACCATGCATGTTTAAATAAATACCGTGTAGTCCATTTAGTTGCTAATATCCAAAACGGTTCTTTTTTACCTCAAGTTTGTTTAGATAAACTGGACATAGTCTATCTAAAGTCATATGGTTTGCGTCTAAATTAAGTTTAAACTTATTATTCGCGCGTGTACAGTTCATGCACAGTTGTGTTTGTTCCTTGTTTCAGTCTTTTGTTTTATAATTCTCTAAGCACCTGAGACATGTTTCTTTTGCGTTGCATTCACTAGCCTTCTGATTGAAACCCTTACATTTGTAGCATCTTTTTATATTAACTCTATCAAAGACCATACGACGTTCCCATCACATATTCACTTTACCAATTTTTAATATTTGAGGAAACGATTCCCAACCTACTTCAATTAAAGCACAGTTTTTAGTTGTTCTTCCGTCGTTCCTCTCCATATATTTGACAAATGCTTTTTTTTTTTTTTCAATTTTATCGCATTCATCTGTTTTAAACTTCATATTTGGTATTTTTATGCGCGGGTTCATTTGATTTAGTATTTTAACTTCATAATATTCACCTATGCTCTCTTCGATAACACTTTTAATATAATGTAAAGCTATCCGGGAGTCCGTCTATAGATAATACTCTGCACAAGGAAGATTCGATTTTTTAAAGAAGGCACATAATCTAGCAGCTACCAGTACTGCTGTTAGTTCTGTCATTAAGTTTTTTTAAAATTTTCTTAATAATACATTTTTATAAATATAGTTCTACTAAACTCGTTAGATTAGGTCGAAAGACATAGATTAAGATTAAGTTTAGCTTAGAGTGCTCGCTCAGAGCCAGTAAGTTAGAAATAAAATATGTAAATACATCACTAGGTTAAGCATTTTATCTAGTTTTAAGATTATAGTTCACCCATAGTTACAAAAATAAAATGCATTAAAAAGAAAGAAGACGAAAAAAACCAGTACTGCTGTTAATTCTAGCTTCGGCAGACTTATATCATTCGTATTAGTGTCTTTTAGGGGAGCTACTCGTACCTTAGAACAAACAAATCGTAACTGTGTTTCACTTAGGGGCTACTCGACTCTCAGATATGCAACAGCTCAAGTGCCTTTTGGCTTGCATCCGCAAATATGTGCATCTCAATATACTTAGCTTCTTCTCCTACGCCAAGGCATCTGGGGTAATTGAGTTCACCTATTTGATCGAGGTCTTTCACGCATGCACTCCATTCTTTTAGAAACTCAGTGCCGATCGGCTGATACCAAGTGAGCTTATCTCGCCACAGAGACTGCAAAAGAATTTTTAAACGAATGACAACAGAATAACCAAAAGGTTCATATATACTTGCAATAACTTTCATAATGTTACGCTTTGTAGCTGCCATAAGCTTCTTTAACTCTTCGGGATTAGGGTTGAGAGTTTAGCACTCATTAAAAATATCCCATCGTACACCCAAAACAGTTTGCATCTGATCGATGTTCTCATCGTTTAGATATTCTTGGACACTATCGTCGTTGCTGACCCACTTTCTCAAATTCATATAGGCACGTCTCATAATCACTGCTGATTCTTGGTGAAAAAGTTTCGCTTCGGCGCTGAAGTTCATACTGGTGACCATATTGTCCCTATAGAAGGATCTACCTATCCGTGCACAAGTGTTTGGGAACTCTGCGGCGGTCAATAGTTGCTGACAATAGAAAAGGTTCGGTTATACACGGTTCATGCTAAATTCCTCTATAGGCGGTGTACCATGCGGTGGCAAAACCTTATCAGCAAACCACATAAATCGGTGACTATCACGATCTTTTTCCGCCAAAGTGATCTGCAAGAATGCTTTCTCTATATCAGCAACCAATCCAATTTTTCCCAGCCGAAAGTGCAATAATAATTGTATCTATAATAATTGTATCTAATATCTGGTAGCATATTCGAACCCGCCCACAAATAATAGTTTAAAGAAACTTTACCTGGAGCATGCGAAGAAGCGCCAAATACGATTCTAACCTTTGTGGTGGACGATACACTATGTATGAAATACAAATTCGAGGCATTGTTTTGCGGTCGCACGCATTCTGCACAACCAGCGGAGATAAATTTATGCATAGCTGTGTCGTATTTCAACAGTTTCATCGGTTTCTTTGAAAGACGTCTCTTTAGAGAGTTTAATCTGGACAGAGCGTTTTCTCTATTTGACTCTTATTGTTGACTAATTCGCTGCCACGGCAACGTTGCTTCGTATCTCGTTGAGGTCTTACGAATACATTTCGTTTGGAGCTCCTTGGTGAAAGTATTCCTCTCCAACTCATCATTAGTTATACCAAGCAATTCCATGCACTACCTACTTTGAAAAAGGGAAAAACTGCAAAGACTTAAAATGTGTTTGTATTCAAGATTATTTGAGTCATTGGAAATATACGGCCTTGAAGCGTCCATGCAATATAGTATCTACCGCAGTCAATCCAGTAACGAAGCGCCGATACTTTCCGGTGACAACTTTCCAATAATAATCTGCACCGATTAAGGCACGTAATCCTTTGATTTGCTTATATTCATTCAGATTGGAATCTGCCAAAGAAAGTCCGTTTGTCTGTGACAATATTTAACTTAAGCTGGTAGCGTATCTGGGTAAATCTCAGGAACGACTACAGCAATGATTTCCAATGTACATGCACTAAATTGACTTCGTAATACTAATTTCACAGCTCTCGATCGTTTGAAGTTATGCACTTTGGCAATGCCGAACGGAATAACACTTATGCTTATGAAGGCAACCGTGGGCAAATTTAATCGATCAGCCTCTGCTTCAGTCACGTAAGTCTTTTGACTGCCACCATCGATTATAGTCCGCACAAATAATTCAGATTCGTTTTTGCGTGAGGTTATTAAAATGCGCGCAGTCTGCAACAAAACATTGGTGAACACCTTAAAAGAATTGTTTGAAGTAAACAAATTTGTTAATGACAACAACGACGCTGTACTTCTTACTGTTTCTTGACCCTTCTCTTTTTTTGACAGTTTTCCACCTCCACACAGAACAGTAGCATGCATTCCCTTGCATTTGGTACACACTATCCCTGTCACTCTGCAATATTTGACAGTATGGCCCTTATGTGTGCACCTAAAACATCACCGTCTTCTCTTAGCAATATTCTCTTGTCAAATGATCACTGACTTACAAAAAAACAAGTGACTGATGTTCTTTTTGCAGAAATGAAGAGTAACGCTGCTGTTGTTGTGACGAGGCGAGTTTGCAACCGCGCAATCATTCCTAAAGCCATATCTTCGTATTCAGCAATTTTGTCAGGGTTTTTTCTTCAAGTTGCTTTACCTGAACATCTTTATTAATAAAACTTAAATTTGAATACGCTGTAGTTAAGTGTTGTAGAAGCGAAGCAAGATCTTCTTCAACAATCTCTAAAATGGACAAATCATCCGTTTCACGTGCACTACTCGACTTTAAATATTCTGTCGCTTCATTAACAATCTTTGTGATTTGACAGCGAAAACCGGCACGTGTTTGCAATTCCATTTTAGGATAGAGAAAAAAAAGGAACAAAAAACTAGGGAAAGCCCGTTAATAACGTATTTAATTTTTTCTACGGACAGTCCCAGGTTTTGGCACCAAGTAAAACCAAGTAAAACGTTAACTTAACTTAATTCAAAAGCTTATATAGCAAACAAAACTTACAGAACTTATATACATAATTCAAAAAGAAAAAAGAAAAAAAAATAGATGAACGTATTACATTAGACAAATATATAGGCAAGTAAGAAAGAGATGTATGTGATGCTAAGTAGCACAATTTAATTAAACAAATACTTACATACATACGTAGAGGGTTTGCCTTTTACTATCATTACCGATCATAAAAGCTTGAAGTGGTTGATGACGCAGAAGGATCTATCTGGTCGTCTGGCCAGATGGAGTCTGAAGCTCCAAGCCTTCGACTTCGTGATCGAGCATAAAAAGGATGTCCAAAACGTAGTCCCTGATACTCTGTCACGTGTCCATATGGAGAAGCTCGCATCCAACCAGGCGATGGAAGTTGAATTTGGCTCTCCATATTTCGCCAGAACGGAATATGAAGAGTTAAAGAAGACAATGACAAACAAGGAAACCAAACTGCCAGACTTTTGCGTTTCTGATGGGTTTGTATAGAGACGAACCGACTTACGAACCGGGGACTAAAATCTGTAACACTAGAAGTAGAGACGTGACTTATAAAGTAGGGCAAATAGTTTACAGACGCAACTTCCAACAGAGTAACTTACTAGACAAGTACAACGTTAAGCTCGGTCCTAAATTTTTTAAAGGGATTATCCTCGCCACTAAGGGCAATTGCCTCTACAAGGTCGGCAATTTGCAAGGGGAGAAAATAGGGACGTTCCATGCCAAGGACCTTCGCACATAGGAGGTATAAGACTGATAACTGAAGCACTCTAGCTGACCGTTGCTGTATTATGCTATTTGTTTATATATATATTTATACATATTTTTTCTTATTGATTTATTTATTTATTTTATAGAGTGTTTATATTTTTTATTATTTATATACATCGGTGATATTAGGTTACGTATACGTCCCGGTTGTAAGGGTGGGGACAGCAGATCACGCCCATTCCTGAGAGTGTGCGGAGAAAACAAAACACTCGCAATTTGGGAAGGTGGAAGAATCTGTGATGTTTTAATTATTAGTTTAAGTTAGGAATATAACATAGACCTGGCGATTACGGAAGAATATGAGACTCAGGACGTGGGCCCCTGCCACACGTTGTTAGAAGGGAATAATTGTGGAAATTTCAGGAAATTTCTTTTACGAGGCCGGCAACAAAACAAAAGAAATAATTGAAATATCCACTTGTTGTGAGCGATTATTTACCTATTTCGCACAATGATCCTCCTACCCCTTCGCCTGTCGTATCCCTGAAAAAAAAAAAATTAATAAATATGAGAAATTAGGTAGAGAAATAGAAATTGACTTACCAAAACAATGCACGTGGTTGACAACCAAATTGGTACATGTAAAAATAGACGAGACCATAGACCACAGACTGAAAGGGACAGCACGTTCAGGCTGGAACGCAATTGACTAACAGGGTGGGGAAAAAGCCCGAGATCGATATGAGAAATGAGACACAGGGAGAACAATGAACAAAGATGGAAGAAAAGAAGAAGGAGATTCGTCGCGATCAACTAGAGGAATTGGAAGTGTTCGGGTGAATCAAAAGAAAAATATAAATTACCTGTGGAATTTAAGCGAACCCACCTAAGCTTAAAAATATTAGCATAGGCACCAACCATATATATCTATCAGAGACAACAACCACCACGTCAGCCTAAAAGCATGCTCTTTTAAATCTTTGAAACAACAACTCCGACATCAACTACATTCATTACAACTAATGCGACAACGCTGTACACAACCACCACTGTAGCATCAACTTATAACAAAACCGTAACCCTAAATTCAGTAGCCGATTGTGACAGTAACTAATCCGCTAACAAACATTACAACTGAAGCCACTAGCCCATACATAGCGTCAGTAAATAAGCCGATTGTGACAGTAACTAATCCGCTAACAAACATTACAACTGAAGCCACTAGCCCATACATAGCGCAAACCAAAAGAACCAGAACCTCTCCCGAAAAAAGTAAACAAAGTAAAGGCAAAAAAAAAACAAAACAACAAAATACGCTAAAAAATTACTGGTTAAACAAGTCCCCTGAAAAGTCACAAAATCGATTCGACTTACTATCAACTGATGATGAATCCGATGAATGCGATGAATCAAAAGCAAATGAGGCTAAAAAAGAATTGAAGACAACCACACCCAACCCCCTCCAATATATGTCCAAGGCGTTAATTATATACACGTCGTCATCAATGCCATCACGACAACAGGAAGAGACTCATATGTACTAAAAGTTTTACCAAACGACGAAATTAAAATACAACCAATAGATTCAGTTACATACACAAATATAATCAAAGTACTACAACTCAAACGCACTCATCACTACACGTTTAAACCCAAGGAACAACGAGGCTTTCGTGTGATACTCCGGAATATGCATCGCTCAACGGACCAAGACGAAATCAAAATGGAATAAGCCAAGCACGGTCATAACGCAACAAATATCCACAACATACTACAAAGATGATCCAAAAAACCCCTATCACTCTTCGCTATCGAAATTGAGACAAGCAATAACAACAAAGACATTTATAACATAACAAACCTGTTGCACTGCAAAATATCCTTTGAATCCCCCCACCAAAAGAGAAATATACCACAGTGTTCGGACTGCCAAAAATACGAGCACACCAAAAATTTCTGTACACTCGAACCCACTTGTGTTAAATGCGCCGGAGGACATTGGACTACTGAATGTACCCTTGAACCAGACAGCAATAAAATAAAATGTGCACTATGTGGTGAACCTCATACAGCAAACAATAAAGGCTGTGAAATTTACAAATCACTCAAAATTCAACGGTTCCCTGCCCTAAGGATGAAAATTATAGAACAAAAAACAACGACTTCAGACAAACTAATTCAAAAACCAGCTGAAAGCAGAATTAACCCCTCGACAACATGCGCAGAGACATTAAAAAATAAAACGAACGCACAGGACAAAACTCACCCAAACGAAACGAAATCCGTAGACGATCTCTCCGAAATAAACATGATGAAGCAGCTTATAACGCAAATTTCTAATATGATGAATATCTTAACCTTACTAATGACTAAACTAAATGGACAATAGTACGAATCTTAAAATAGTCGTATGGAATGCAAACGGAATTAGTCAACATGCCCTGGAAATAGAAAAATTTATAAATGACAACTCTATAGACATCGCTTTAATCTCCGAAACACATTTTACTAACAAAAGCTACTTAAAAATACCTAAATATAACGTTTATTACACTAATCATCCCAGTAGATGAGCACATGCAGGCTCAGGAATAATATTTCGACAAAAAATCGAATGTAGCATACTAGAAGACTATGCAAAAGACTACATTCAAGCTACCAATATTCAAATTGAAGACGCACACGGACCAATCGAAATATCTGCACTATAATCCCAACCAAAGCATACATTTAGTTCACTACAGTACACAGACTACATTCAATCACTGGGCCACAGCTTCATTGCGGGGGGAGATTTTAACGCAAAACACACTGAATGGGGTTCAAGACTTACTAACATAAAAGGGAAAATCTTATGGACGCACTAAATATTAACAAATGCAAGTTCATAAGCACTGGAGAGCCCACTTACTGGCCTACTGACAGAAAGAAAAAAACAGACCTTGTTTACGCCTGCATAACCAAGAACATTTATCACAATCATTTGACTATAAATTCTTGCCTTGACCTTTCATCTGACCATTCTCCCATCATAATCGAATACTCCACAATAGTTAAGGATAAACTTTATTATATACACCTAACTAACCACAAAACGGACTGAGAATCTTTTCGAGAGATAATTGACGAGAAACTTGACCAAAATATTCCTCTCAAATCGCCCCAAAACATCGAAAGCGCTCTAATATACTTGAATGACATAATACACTTAGCTGCAAGGAAATTCACTTCTTCTTCTTCGGATGGCGCTATAGTCCGGGGTGGACCTGGGCCTCAACCAACATGCCTCTCCAGTTAGCACGATCTCTTGCCAGCTGCTTCCAGTTGCGCACTCCAAGTTGGTTGAGGTCCTTTTCCACTTGTGTGCGCCATCTCAGTCTAGGACGTCCTCTGCTGCGTTGTCCCTGTGGTTCGGATTCGAAGACTCTTCGGGCCAGAGCAGTGCTGTAAATCCGCTCTACATGGCCTAGCCACCTTAAGCGTTGTATCCGTAGACGCTTGACTAGGTTCATGCCGCCGTGCAGCCCATACAGTTCATGGTTGAATCTTCTCCTCCAGATGCCATCGACGCAAACAGGACCAAAAATCGCACGCAGAGCTTTTCTCTCGAACAGTCCAAGGGCTTCCTCATCCGCTTTTAGTAACGTCCAGGTTTCTGCGCCGTAAAGCAGGACAGGGATGATCAAGGTCATCCTACACAATCTGACGAGTTTGGTAGGGATGCCAAAACTAGACATGACACTGTATAGCTCGTCTCCGTGCACGCTGTCATACGCGGCCTTGAAATCGACAAATAGATGGTGGGTGTCGATTTGTACTTCTTGGGACTTCTCCAGGATTTGCCGCAGTGTGAAGATCTGTTCGATTGTGGACTTCCCTGGCCTGAAACCACACCGATAAGGACCTAACAGGTTGTTGACGAACGGTTTCAGGCGCTCACACAATACGGCAGAGAGAATTTTATACGCGATGTTAAGGAGACTGATCCCTCGGTAGTTGGCGCAGTCGAAGGGGTCTTCTTTCTTCTGGACCGGGCATACGATGCTGAGATTCCACTCGTCGGGCATGCTTTCCTCCGACCATATCTCACAGATGAGCTGGTGCATGCACCCAACCAGCTCATCCCCAGCCGCTTTGAACAGCTCTGCGGATAGTCCGTCCGCGCCAACAGCTTTGTTCGACTTCAGTCTCGATATTGCTATCTTGACCTCGTCTAAGTCGGGGGACGGAATTCTTGTCCATCGTCGTCCAAATTGAGTGGAACATTCTGCGCAACAGCGGGATTTGTGTCGTCATCGCCGTTTAGGAGTCTGCAGAAATGATCCTTCCAGATTCTCAGCACCGACTGCGACTCTACCACCAGCTGTCCATTTTGGTCCCGGCAGGCTTCAGTCCGAGATTTTTAACCGCCAGATAACTGTTTTATCTTGCGGTAAAAATTTCGGACGTCATTCCTGCCATAGCACCTCTCCATTTAATTGACCTCGCGCTTCTCGTGCTCTTTCTTTCTTCTTCTGAGAAGCTGGTTCTCTTCCCTTCTTCTCTGTTTGTAGAGCTCACAAACAGCTCTCGTCGTTCGATGCAGCGTTGCCTTGTATGCTTCCTGTTTGGCTGCATGCGCCTGCCTGCACTCGTCGTCAAACCATGGGTTCCTCTTATGTGGTGGCGTGAAACCCAGCAAATCAGTGGCGGCCTGTTTGATGGCTTCTTGACAAAGTTTCCATTTGTCTTCTATTGTGTGTGCAGGCAGCGTCGAACTTTGAGACAGTTTCAGGGAGAATCGATCGATAAAGGCTCTAGCGATCGGCTGCGATTGTAGCTTTCCGACATCAAACCGTTTTGGCCTGTCTCGACTCCGTTGTTCTCTCGATATCCGGGTTCTTACCTTGGCTACAACAAGGAAATGATCCGAGTCGATGTTTGCACCTCGGAAGGTTCGGACATCGAGAATGTTGGAGGAGTGTCTGACGTCGATCGCAACGTGATCAATCTGGTTGAAGGTTGATTGATCAGGTGATCGCCAGGTCCCTTAATGAATGTTAAGGTGTGGGAACCGCGTACTGGCCACAGAGAGATTTCGCCCCAAGGCGAAGTCAACTAGCCTGAGTCCGTTTTCGGAGGTGTTGGCGTGCAGGCTGTGTCTTCCGATGACTTTAGTAAAGACTTCTTCTCTTCCCAGCTGAGCGTTGAAATCTCCTAGAACGATCTTGGTGTCGAAGCTGGGGCAACGATCGTATGTCCTTTCTAGGAGGTGATAGAGATCTTCTTTACTGCTGTCATCTTTTTCCTCTGTCGGGGCGTGGGCGCATATAAGGCTTACATTCCCGAATTCAGCCTTGATGCGGATTGTTATGAGGCGTTCGCTTACGCGTTGGAAGCTTAAGACTTTTTGCCTAAGTCTGCCTCGAACATCAAAACCGCATCCAAATAAGCGTTTCCCTCTCTCCCTGTAGCAGTCGCCGTGGTATATGTCGCAGTTTCTCACTCTTCTCTTGCCCGGCCCATCCCACCGCATTTCCTGGATTGCGGTAATGTCTGCTTTAAAGCAGTCCAGGGCCTCCGCAAGTTCATCGGCTGCACGTGGTCTGTTTAGGGACCTCACATTCCACGTGCAGATCCGTAAATCGTTGTCCTTTATTCGTTTGCGAGGGTCGTCAACAGTGTATCCATCGGTATCCGAGGCATTCGGTTGTTCCGTAACTATAATTTTTTTTATGTGGTCGGGCAGTTACCCCGACGCACACCCCCAACCAGGAGGACCAGGCCCATTTTTATACTTCTTGGGCGGAGGTCGCACTTATAGGTTTAGCAAGTTGAGTTCGGATGAACAACAACCAGTACCCGGTGGCTACCAACGTGAAGGTACTATAAGCACAGTTGATGTGTGGGAAACAGTTACAACAGCTGGGCATCGCCAGGTTGATACCAATCAGTGCCTACCCTGTCCCCACATCAAAAAGCCACCGCAACGAAATCCACGCCTGATATTAAACCTCATCAATTACCACCTTTTACACCGAATTATATAAAACAAAAAATCAAAGAAAAACGAAGACTACGAAAATTATGGCAACGTAGCAGAGCACCGACGGATAAGACGAATTACAACAAATCAAAAAAAGAACTCAAATACCTACTACAAGAACATAAAGACAAAGACACAGGCATGTTCTTAGCTAACCTAGCCGCAACTTGAGCAACAAACTATTCGCTTTGGAAACTGAACGAACGTCTTAAAAAAGGAATAACCCACCAACCTCCCCTGCTGAAATTGGATGGCACGTGGTCCAGAGCAAATGATGATAAAGCAAAAACAATTGCGGACTATTTCAAATCAACATTTACTAACACATACTATAAACAAAACGTTTCACCCCCAAATATAAATATCACAACATCAACAACTGAAGCAATAAAAAAGATAAAGAAAAATGAAATAAAACACTATCTAAAAAATAAACAAAAGAACAAAAAATCTCCCGGATACGACCTGATAACTGGACAAATATTAAAGCAATTACCTGACAATTAAGCAATTAACCTATATTAGAAACGTCTTCAATTCAATACTTAGACTAAGTTATTTCCCAAAAGTATGGAAAGTTTCCAAAATAATTCCAATTCCCAAACCAGGCAAAGATGCTAAAAAAACATCATCATATCGACCAATAAGTCTTTTGACGATTATCTCCAAAATATTCGAGAAGCTTCTACTTGACCGTATCAACGTGACCTTAAGGCATTAACACCTTATCCCAGACCACCAATTTGGTTTTAGACAACAGCATTCGACTATACAACAGGTGCATAGAGTTTCAAACAAAATGCTAAACGATCTGGACAATAAAAAGTATTGTGTCGCAGTCTACCTCGACGTCGCCAAGGCATTCGACAGTGTATGGCACAAAGGACTATTACTCAAACTCAAAGCACTGCTTCCGGACTTCTATCCACTACTTAAAAGTTACCTGCACAAGCGGTGCTTCTATGTGCAATACAATGACAAACACTCTGAAATTGACGCAGGTGTACCCCAATGCAGCGTACTGACTATAACACAGGAATCCATGATAGCAACATTCGCAGATGACACAGTGATACTCTCCTCACATTCCTGCCTTCAAACAGCCACCAACCAAATTAGACGTACACTGAATGAAACAGTCGACTGGTTCCATAAATGGGGGATAACAATAAACGAAGAAAAAACTATTCAAGTCGTATACACAACAAAAAGGAATGTCCAACATCAAATTATCACGCTTAATGACAAGGAAGTTAGTCTTGACAATTCTGCGAAATTTTTAGGCATACTACTATATAATAAACTGACATGGAAGCCGCACATAATCCAAAAACGCAACCAAATTAAAAACAAATTTAGACAACTCTACTGGCTCCTAGGAAGAAATTCAAGACTTTCAATACAAAATAAACTTTTGTTATACAAGACAACAATCAAACCAATATGGACTTATGGCATTCAAATTTGGGGAGCAGCCGCCAAATCAAATATTGACACAATTCAGCGACTCCAATCAAAAATACTAAGAACGATTGTCAATGCCCCCTTGTATATATCCAACGAAGACATACACCGTGACCTAAAGATACCCAGTGTCAGAGATGAAATAGAAAGATTCAGCATAAAACATCAAATATCAATAACAAACCACACAAACAATGAAATTCGAAACCTGCCTCATCAAGAAGCTAACACAAGAAGACGACTAAAAAGACGCAGACCAGTTGACCTTCAAGCCATATAGACTGTGAATTATTTAACGTAAATCATATTCGTAATAAATATTCTATTCATTTGTATATAATGTATTGCCTTCATGTTTGTATATATTTGTCAAAATTAATGTATTTACAAGTTTGTAATTTAATAAAAGTTTTATAAGAGAGATTCTTAAAACTAAATGTATCCCTTAAATACTCTCTATAAACAAGTACTTAGTGTCTAAGTACAGATGTAATGAAAAATGGGAAATAAAAAAAAAATAAATTATCGATGCAAAACAAAAAAAAAACAACACAAAAAATATATACTAACTTAAAGTGCCGTGTTAAATAAATAATACAAAAAAACACCCAAGACAACTTTGGAAACCCCAGTGACAAGGACTCGGAATCCCCATCAAATATATATAGATATATGAACAGTGATTGGTGAAGTGCAGTTTATTGGTTGATAACGGCCTAAAGAAAAAAAAAGAAAAAGCTGGGGAAGATAGCGGAAAGCTCATTTTATAATAATTAAGTAATAGAAATTGAACATAAAAAAAAAAGTTAACCATACTTATATACCATACCACCAAAGAACCCGTTTCCTCGCCATCGTAGATACAGACAATTACGTACAAAAACAAAACAACAACGGGATCGTGTAACAGGGTGCCGAATTATCGAGGGCTTCGACCGGAATTTTTTTATGTTTTTTTTTACATAAAATATGTAGTGATTTTTTATAAATAATTTTATGAATTTTTTTTTAATAAGTATAAAGTCCTGGCTGACAGCAAAAGTGTTGTTGCCCTATAATTTTTTTTGTTTTCCTTTTTATATCTTATTTATAGTAGTTTTTTTATATCTATTTTAATAAATGAATTTTAGTATAAAAAAAAACTGAAATTGAGGTATTTATTTATTTATTATAGTGGAGTAGTTTCGTGTTTGCCGGGTGTGTGTGTGGGATGGATGGCCGTCCTTCTAGGAGTAGCTGACGGGGCGGAGCGTTGAGCCGTGGCTAACGTCTTCGCCATAGGGGCTATCTCTCGTAGAATCGCCAAAAGAGATAGCAAAGGTCATGGGGGGTGGAATGGCGACTTGTGCCAATAACATCAGCCACTCTTGGGTTCTCAAGAACCCATGAAACGACGCTGAATGCCTTTGTCTCGTATTGGGTGGAGTTAGGTAGTCTTAAGTTAGTATATGTATATAGTAGGCTTAGTTTCAAGAAAGTAAGATTAGCTTAGGTTTAAGATAAGATAGTAAACTTAGCTCCGCGAACAACTTTCCGACCTTGTTTAGTGGTAAGGGCATAGGCTAGAACACCCTTCTTTGCTATCCGTCCCCCCTTTTCCTTACCTATGATAGATGTCCGCCCGCTGTCAGGTTAGGGTAATAGTCTTTTTTATTCTTCACAACTTTTTCTTCAGTTTTCCTTCTATCTAGTTACCACAAGGGTGCCTCCGTCCTTCTACCCCTCATCATGTCCACCCTTGTAGCAACCCAACTGCAACACCTGTTGTGTTGGGATAATTTGCATTTGCTATGCTTCGCGAATTGGTATATTCAAACTGTTGTGGGTCATTATTGCGAAAATTGTATGTATTATTCCGGAAATTACTGTTGTTATTGTGCAAACGTACTAAATTATTTACCATACTGAGAAAACATACTTTTTTTGACGGCACAACCTCTCTCGAGTTGCTGACAACACTCAAAGAGTATCAATTGTCTATGAAAAGCTTCTCAAATCTCACCGTTCGGAGTTAGCAAAAAAATTGTAGGTTCCTTCTACTCATGAGAGAACAGAAGCACGCACAACACTAGTAGTTGTTTTAGATGCTAGGCCCTGGTCCGTTGTGGGCTGTGGTGCCACTCAATTATTATTACTATTATTTACCATACTTCGTCTATAATTGTTTTGATTATAATAAAAGTATGTCCTATGAAAGTAATCAGCATATATTAGAATAGTTTTAGCTCCTCTAAACCCTAATGGGTTTCTTGCCTGAAGAATCAATTTTGGTTCATTAGGTGATTTATTCGTTAAAAGTTTGAGAACCATTATTTAATTTCTCTATTGTACTAGCTTGGAGTACCTTCAGTTAAACTTAATTTTATATTCAGCTTAGTAAGTAAATTTAAAGACGCTTCAAACAAATGTTCAACAGAACCTTTGAACTTAATCAGGTTAACTTGGCTTACTATAGACTCAATACTTTCGGTTATTGCACAATTCGCCTGTAAAATAGATTTTACTTCAGTCCAAGAAGTTGAAATATTATTATTTATTAACGTAATATTGGCCTTGCCTTTAATTTTATGCCTTATCTTAAAATCTGTGTGTTTTAAACACTTCATCTAAATATTCACAATATCTGTATATGAAGTCTACATGTTTAATAAAAAGATCCAATACTTCTGGTAATACAGAAGACTCTGGTAAATCCTTATCTTCACAAAAAAGAGTAAGTGGATTCGTCATACTTGGAATTTTCTTCTTGTTTTTAATTGTTTCTTCTTGTTTTTGATTTTTGATCAGGTTCACAATTTAATTTCTTCTATTATTATTAAGAGATACACAGAATACACTTTTAGTTTTGTCTTCCGTTAATCAGTGTAATACAGTTCTATTATTTTAATTTGAACTAAAGACACTAGAACTTCAGATTTCAATATTTTACATCACTTATTTTCCAGACTATTACATTAACTACAATTTTTAATTTTTTTCCGACTGCGCCAGTTATATATGTGGAGGCCAATCGTGGTTCCGCAAAAAAATGAAACACCAAAAATATTTTTATAATAGGTCTTTATTCACCTGAGTCCAAACATAGAGTGACTTAAAACTACGTTAACATAAAAAATTAAACCTTTTCTTCACAAAGTTCCTAATAGTACTTTTAGCAAAAAAGAAAAAAAAGTATAGCAGAGCATTGTTGTTGGGCTTACATGCAGCGTACAAAACAGGCAGGTTCTTCATGCATCAATAGCGTGATTGGCCTCATAGAATTACCGCTTGACTTGACAATGAATGGTTTGGGTTGTGTTGTCTACTGACTTCTGCTGTCACTATTGGTACAGCCTGCATACTTAGTTGCAATCACGGGTTTGCTTGTTTGTTTGTTTGTTTACTTTCTGTTGCTAAGATCGGTGCAGACTGCATATATTTACATATGTTGTTGTAAGCATGTGACTCTTGGTGGTCATTTATCAATTTTAAACTCATTGAAAGACTATAATATTTACAAATTATTGAATAGAAGTACTTTAGTTGAAATGCTTTTGGTAAGAGTTATAATTTTAACATAATTGTATTATTTCAGAGAACCCTCGCATACGTATAGCATAGTCAAGAACTGATTTGGACAATATATATTAAAATCACCGATAAGGATAGCATTTTTTCAGTGTTGTTGCTCTAAAAACACATCAAACTGTTCTAAAAAGTAACTATGTAAACAAGCGTTAAGGCTGAATCACAAATAGAGCAGAACTAAGATTCAGAAATCACGAAATTAAGGGCGAAAATGAATGCACTTCGCAAGCTAATTTGTTTAAATTCAAAGAAAATTAAGTCGTCTTTAAAGAAAGTTCCAACACCAGCCTCTCTATATGCATTATTACATTTAGCATTAAAAGTAAAGTTTGGAATATGAAAACCGGAAACTTCATGTTCAAAGATCCAGATCTATGACACGAATATTAAGTCCCGTAAACGGTCTAAAAATGAAAGATCTGTAAAAATGTATACATTTTTTTTCTCAAGCTTCGAATATTGTGATGAATAACTGAAAAGCCAGATGATTGTTAATTTTTTAAATATTCGACACAAAAAAAAAATTAAAAAGGGGAGGAAATATTTACAAAATTATTACGGGGTGTACGAAAGGAATAATTTATAAAATTAGACATTGTACAAAATAAATAAATATGTAAAAATAAAAATTAATTTTCTACTCCCTCAACTTCTTAAAAATTTTGAAACGAACACATTTTAGTGGCTTTATTACCTTAATTTTTTCGAACAAGAACAGTCAAATTACGTACCCAGAGAAATTTGCATTTGTTGTTACGGCGCAGGTCGGGTGCTTTATTTAAAAGATTCGGTTATATAGTGAGGCTATTACTCATGAAAATTTTATTGCTGCGGTCTGATATTTTTTCAACACCACTGCTGTTGCAGATGGCTTGATATTGCTTCACGTTCAATCGCATTTTCTTCGTTGCATTTATTTTCTGATCTAATGATGAAAACTTAACGCATACAATATTGCTCCTTTCGTTGAGCAGGATTGTAGAAAGAGATAAGACAGAAAATATGTGCGACTCGAACACACAACCCATATTTAAGTGGGTGAACAATTATGCAATTTTCGAAGTAATAACAAAACATAACTCATAATAATTAACGAACTACTGTATATTGCAAACAATCTACAGGAGGTACATGTTGTAAATCAATGTCATGATAGAATTGTTATTCTAAATGGAAACTTTTTAATCAATGTAAAGCACTTGTGCACTTAATATCCTTAGCGTCTCAACTTCTAGCTTTAGTACTGAGTTTCATTTATGAAGAAAAGCAAAGTGTTAAAAACAGTGAATAGATCAATCTGAAAATTAACTGCAACTGCACCAAATCAATAATCTTAAGCATTTGTAGCAACAAAAGTATCACATTAAGGATAACTATATTATAAGTACAACGTTTCTCTTAGTAAAAATTATAGTGATTGTTATTATCATAATTTGTGAGAGTAATAAAAAAATTAAAATAAGATACTTAAAAAGTGAATTTTCGGAGGATTTCAAATCAAAGGAGGGGTGCGGTGAGGTTAAACAAATGCAAGTCAGCAGACTTGACAATGAAACACTTTCGTAGCTTCGCAACCCATAAGTAAGGAAATGTCTGTTTTAGGTGCTAATAAAATCACTTTGATAATTTAAGCCCAACGGAAGATGAATGCGTTGACTGACTATTTAGTTTATAACAAACTTTAATTTATATTAACAAAGTTCGGGCAGTTGTGGCGGAAACGCAGAACAGCGATTATCGTGCGTTTTCATTTAACTCGCACGCCGTGCGGAAGTTAAGAAGAGATGTATATTCCTTAGTGTGAATTTTATACCTAGACGGATTAAATTCGATTCTGTGGTTGTCGATCGCTGTCCATGCAAAGAGCTGTGGTATACAGACATGCACACAGGACGTGGGAGGTCGAGATATCAGCGATGTTCCTCTTGCATCGCTTTATTTATGTTAACTTATGGCACCACCACAGAAAAAGCATTTGCCGCGTAGGAGAATGATGGAACAGAGACTCTGCCGCATCAAAAACAACTATTTGTCGGTGGAAAGCTGACCTAAAACGTGGCCTTTCAGACACCAATTATGCTGAGCGCTCTGCAAGGTCTATTAAGGTGGTTGGAGAATTCTAATATTTCCGCATAATACCCGACCGATACTTTCCGAATGGTTGGGTTTTTTGGGCATCTTTTGATTTGGCCAACCGATAAAAGTTCGAAGAACGTTCCTGTGCCCAACAAACAATTTCACTTTTTGTGGTTTCTGTAAAGGTGGATCCGCCAACTCTATATTCCGTGGGGTATCAAGACTTGCGGTATTTATCGCATGATCTGGCTGATATCCGAAAATAGGTGACATGGCCCAGTAATCTGCTGAGAACGAATGCTCGTTCAATCGGGATTTAAAAACCGTATGTATTTTTTTATTGACTTTTTAGTTCACTTCTCGCCCGCCCGAAAATGGACCCTTGATATCTACTTTTATGCTCAAAACTGGCAAAGGTTTTAACTGTTAAATTGCATGTATTGTTTCGATCCTTCGCGTCCCACTTTTTGTAGTAGTCAAAACTGTAGTGATAAGTGTATTTTGATAGAGGATGTCAATGAATTTAAATACTAGGGCCCGTTTTGGATACAGCTATGAAATTCTCAAACCATGCAAATGAAATGAAGAAATATTTCCGTTCTACACTTCGATGTTTTTGTTATGTTATGTTGCGTAGTGTATATTCACCAAAGCCTTTAACAACTATTTACTATTGAATATTTCATTTGATTTAAGAATTCTTCCTGTTCATTATTTATATTGTTTTAAAGTACTGAAAGTGTTTTTATGAGGTTTGGGAATCGTGTTTTTCGTATAAATACAATCTATAATATTGCGTGGAAACTTTTTAAACATGTTAAATGTACCTAAATTTCGTACCACTGGCTTTATAACTTCTATTCCATCACTTGTAATCGCTTATTTAATAAACTAGCTGAAACAATTAAAACTATAGTAATACCAGGTAAATTTTTGAAATCCCTAAAAAATTGGCTATTTTATCTCAGCCATGAGAAGATTGAATCACTTTTTCACTTCTGATACTTTGGTCTATTTGTTAAACATATATTCTATTCTGCTATTACTGTTCCTGTTCTCTTCTTCTTTCTGTGGCGCTACAGTCCGGGGTGGAACTGGACCTCAACCAACATGCCTCTCCAGCCAGCACGGTCTTTCAGGACCAAAAGTCGCACGCAGAACTTTTCTCTCGAAGAGACCAAGGGCATCCTCATCCGCTTTTGGTAGTGTCCAGGTTTCCGCGCCATAAAGTAGGACTGGGATGATCAAGGTCTTATATAAAGCCAGCTTAGTCTTTCCAGAGAGGGCTTTATTACTCAATTGCCTCTTGAGCCCAAAGAAACAGCGATTGGCAAAAGTGATTCTGCGTTTGATTTCGGTACTGGTGTTGTTGTCCCTGTTTACTGCGGAGCCGAGGTAGACGAAGTCCTTGACTACCTCGAAGTATCTGCTGCCTAGTGTCTCTGTCTAAGACGCCGATGTTGTGTGTCCTTTCTTGATGACAGCATGTACTTCATTTTGCCCTCATTTAGCACCAGACCCATTTTAGCCGCTCCCGCTTCAATGTCGCGTCATTGACGGCTCGCTGTTTTCGTCCAATCACGTCAATGTCGTCGGTGTAAGCTAGCAATTGAGCTGACTTTTGAAAGATTTCTGGTGCCTCTGGTGTTGACCTGTGAGTTACGCACGATCTTCTCAAAAATGGTGTTAAAGAAGTCACATGACAATGCGTCGCCTTGTCTTAAACCTTTTTTGGCATTGAAGGGCTTGGTGAGTTCGTTCCAGACCTTGACGGAGCAGTGAGAGTTCTCCATCGTCATCCTACACAATCTGGCGAGTTTAGTAGGAATGCCAAAACTAGACATGGCACTGTATAGCTCGTCTCTATGCACACTGTCAATTGCGCCCTTGAAATCGACGAATAGGTGCTGAGTGTCTATTTGCATTTATTGGGTCTTTTCCAGGATCTGCCGTAGTGTGAAGTTTTGGTTTATTTGGTCGACTGATAAGGACCAATCAGGTAGTTGACAAAAGGTTTCAGGCGTTCACACAATACGGCAGAAAGGATCTTGTATGCGATGTTAAGGAGACTGATCTTTCGATAGTTGGCGCAGTCAAAGGGGTCTCCTTTATCGTGGACCGGACAGACGACACTCAGATTCTACTCATCGGGCATGCTTTCCTCCGACCATATCTTACAGATGAGCTGGTACATGCGCCCAACCAGGTCATCTCCAGGTGCTTTAAATAGTTCTGCGGACAGTCCATCCGCTCCAGCAGCTTTGTTGAACTTCAGTCTCGCTACTGCTTCCTTGACCGCGTCTAAGTCGTGCCTATTATCGTCCAAATTAAGAGCTCACGAACAGCTCTCGCTGTCCGATGCAGCGTTGCCTGGTAGGCCTCCTGTTTGGCTGCATGTGCTTGCCTGCACTCGTCGTCAAACCATGGGTTCCTTCTAGGTGGTGGCGTGAAACCCAGCACATCAGTGGCAGCTTCTTTGATGGCTTTTTGACAACGTTTCCATTCTTCTCCTATTGTTAGTGCAGGCAGCGTCGAACTTTGGGAGAGTTTCAGGGAGACTCGGTCGGCAAAGATCCCAGCGACCTGTTGCGATTGTAGCTTTCCGACGTCAAACCGTTTCGGCCTATCTCGACTCCGTTGTTCTCTCGATATCCGGGTTCTTACCTTGGTTACAACAAGGTGATGTTCCGAGTCGATGTTAGCGCCTCGGAATGTTTGGACATCGAGAGTGTTGGAGGAGTGTCTGACGTCGATTGCAACGTGATCAATCTGGTTGACGGTTGATTGATCAGGGGATCGCCAGGTTCCTTTATGGATGTTGGGATGTGGGAACCGCGTACTGCTCACAGAGAGGTTCCGCCCCGCGGCGAAGTCCAGCGGAATCCGTTTCCGGAAGTCGTGTCGTGCAGGCTGTGTTTCCCGATGACGCCAGCAAAGATGTCCTCTTTCCCCAGCTGAGCATTGAAATCTCCTAGAACGATCTTGGTTTCGTAGCTGGGGCATCGATCGTATGTCCTTTCTAGGAGGTGATAGAGGTCTTCTTTACTGCTGTCATCTTTTTCCTCTGTCGGGGCGTGGGCGCATATAAGGCTTATATTTCCGAATTTAGCCTTAATGCGGATTGTTATGAGGCGTTCGCTTATGTATTGGAAGCTTAAGACCTTTTGCCTAAGTCTGCATCGAACAACAAAACCGCATCCAAATAAGCGTTTCCATTTCTCAAGGCAGCAGTCGCCGTGGTATATGTCGCAGCATCTCACTCTTCTCTTGCCCGGCCCATCCCACCGCATTTCCTGGATTGCGGTGATGCCTGCTTTATAGCAGTCCAGTTCCTCAGCAAGTTCATCGGCTGCACGTGGTCTGTTTAGGAACCTCACATTCCACATGCAGCACCGTAAATCATTGTCCTTTGTACGTTTGCGAGGGTCGTCAACAGTGTATCCATCCGTATCCGAGGCATTCGGTTGTTTCGTAACTATTATTTTTTTTTTAATGTGGCCGGGCAGTTACCCCGACACACACCCCCAGCCAGGAGGACCGGGCCATTTTTTATACCTATTGGGTGGCAAGTTGGGTTCGAATGAACAACAACCAGTACCCGGTGGCTACCAACGTTGTGGTACTATAAGCACAGTTGATATGTGGGAAACATTTACAACAGCTGGGCATCGCCAGGTTGATACCAAAAAGTGCCTACCCTGTTCCCACATCACCCAGCCACCGAATAATGTATATAAAGGTATATAATATAAGAGTACAAGAAAATGAATTGTTTTTATGTGTAGTTGTATTGTATTGTATTGTATTTGTATTTATTTGTCTCATATTCTCTTGTTACAAATCTTACAAGTGTACTTAAATATAGGTAAAATTCATTCGAGAATAGGATAGTGTCATTTAGTATTTAAAAGAAATAGTATTAAATGACACATCATTATTTACAATAATTCATTTTGGGGGTGTACATGATTTTATTACTAGGGAAAAAGAAAAGAAAAATAATGGAAACAATAAGAGTAAGAATTAATTAAAATAACAAAAGTACAAAATATCATAGTTTTATCAGGTTAACGGGTCTAAAAGATTTTCTATCTGGATGTGATCAAATTCAAAAAGCCAAGATTTTATATTTTTTAGAAAAATACTTAGGGATCTTACCGACTTAGTGGAGCTAGGGAGCTTGTTAAATAATATATAAGACAGAACAAAATAAGAATTTCGAAAGCAAGTAGTGCGAAATGAAGGAGTATTGACGTCATAGCTTAGGTTTGTTCTTAGACCATATCTGACCGATATCCTGATGTTAAGATAGCCACATCTCATAAAGAACACTTTCAGTACTTTGAAGTAAAACAAATGTCTTAAAGGAAGGGCATTTAACTGCTTAAACAGTGCCATGGAGTGGTGTAAACTGCTTTTGCACACTTTTCTTATGACGCGTTTTTGAAGAACGAGTAATTTCTTAATTTTATTTTGGTAGGCCCCACCCCAACAGCAGATTCCATACTGTAACTTGGATTGGAAAATCCCATAATATATCATCTTTAAGATCTGCTTTGAGCACGTGTTTTTTAAATAGTAAAAGATCCGTAAGGTTGCAAGAAAATATTTTTTCAACGTATTAATGTGTTCTGCCCAGCTTAAATTATTATCTATAACGACACCGAGATACGTAAATTCCTCAACAACTTCAATTTTAAAGCAATCGCTGTTACAGGGTTCCTTTTCATTGAATACATGACCATTCAAGCATACACAAACTCCATTTAATGTTCTACATCTTAAGCAATTTTTTGAATGAAAGAAAATGTCAACGTCCGGTAATAATCTTTCGGAGTAACTAGAAAACATCAACTTCGTTTTATTGCTAACTTGTAACTTATGCTTAGTAAACCAACTACGTAAAGCATCTACATCGTGATTTATTTCGGAAATAAGATCCAATTGACTATTAGATACATGGGCAATACCCAAATCGTCTGCAAATGCAGTGAATTTCCCGTAGGTTTTTTGATTGAAAATAGAGTTTATATACACAAGAAATAATATAGGCCCAAGGACAGAACCTTGGGGCACTCCAAGATACATATTGCAAGCACTGCTGGCTGTGTCACCTATTTTCACTTTTTGTGACCGACCGGTAAGGTAAGATTGAAACCAATTAAAAATAAAACCTCTAAACCCGGCTTTGAACAATTTTTGTAGGAGAACATTATAATCTACCATATCAAATGCTTTTTTGATATCAACAAAGAGATTTGCACAGTACTTTTTATCATCAAGTCCTTTATACGTAGAATAGCAGAAATCTAGCAAAGCATCTTCAGTTGACAAGTTTTTTCTAAAAACAAACTGTTCACGACTAAAAAAATTATTCATATTTAAAAAATTGGAAACCCTTTTTTTAATGCCCTTTTCAAAAACTTTAGAAATAGAAGGTAAGAGTGAGATTGGTCTATAATTATTTTTATCCTTAGGATCTCCTTTTTTAAATAGAGGAACCACAATTGCACATTTGAGATCATCAGGAAATATACCAGATTTAATACTCAAATTGAAAATATAAGCTAAAATATCCGCCACATTGAACACTATATTTTTTAGCATATGATTTGATATACAATCATTACCACAAGATTTCGAGCTGTTGAGGGATTTAATTATTTGCATTACCTCGAAGGAGAAAATATCCTCAAAATAAAAACTATTAAGGCAGGTTATATCATCTTCAAAACTATAGTTCGAAACACAGTTGCAAGTCTTAGTATTGTTATCTGGAATACAGGAAGCAATAGAGGCGAAGTAAGTGTTGAATTCGTTGGCAATTGTGGTGTTATCAGTGATCTCAGTAGAGTCATTTTTCAAAACTATTACCCTATCCCTTTTGGCACTTCGATGTATTATTTTATTAATGACATTCCATTCTTTTTTAAGGTTCTCACTACATCTTTCGAATTCAGTATAAAAAAATCTGTCCCTACATTCTTGCACTTCTGTTTTCAATTTCTTACTCAGTTTATTGTAGCGGTTTCTTAGAGCTGTATTCTGTGGATGTCTTGTACATTTAATTCCTAGTCTATTCTTTATATTGATTTTATTTAAAATTAATTTATTGATCCAAGGCTTAAGTTTTTTGTCCTTGGACTTTGGCGGTCTGATGAAGTGCCTCGATTCCTCAATGTTTTTATTTAAAATTTTCAAAAATATTTTATACGCCTGATTCACATCCCTCTCAGTATATACCTCATCCCAACTTTCAAAACGAAATTTATCATTAAGAACATTAAATCGAATGATAGAAATGTCCGAAATACAGTTATTGCAGTTATTACTATTTTGAACTCTATTTTTATAAGCATTTATTACTATACCTGTCATGCAGTGATCCGTAATCTGTAGATCGAGATTTAATCCAGAACAATTGTCTAGTGGTATGTTACAAAATCATGCTAGAACGTGGTTTATGTAGGTACCGGAGGATGGCCGTGTAGGCTCATTAATCAAGGAGACTAAGCCAAATTCGGCCAGAGATGCGCAATAAGAATCCACAATGTCACATTGTGACAAAATATCTAGGTTAAAATCACCAACAAGAACAAGATCGGAGGACCTCTCCCCTACCAAAGAACGTGTTAATTCATCAATGAACAATTCAGAAGAATAAGCATGCAATTTATAGAGACAAACCAAAGTAAAAGCTACGCCATCAATAGTACAACATAATTTTAAAACACCAGCACTAAAAAATTACAATTTATGACTCCACTAACTTCATACTCAAGCTTCACGAAAGCACCACCAGCCGCATAAGAATCATTAGTAATTGCAAAAAATATATACCCGGGAATATAAAAATCATCAATTTCACATGAGAAAATCCAAATTTCAGATAAAAATATAAAATCTGGCTTAGTTTTGAAACTTTCTAAATGAGCAACTAATAAATTAAAATTTTTACGAAGACTTCTGATATTTTGATGCACAATAATTAAAGAATCAGTATAATTGAAAAATTCTTATTACGAATAGTTAGTTATGAAATTCTTGCATTATTTTTGATTGCATTCATTGGGATCCCGGTACCCGTTATGCCAAGCCATAATGGAACCGCGCTTCCATTGAAGAACTGACTGGTATAATCTATCGTAAAGTGTGGATCGTAGCCTTGCGAATTGATCTGCAAAGTATGAATGTTACGTGTTGTGTTGTAAAGCGTTTTGTCTCCACTTTCACACAAGTGAAATGCCTGGAGAAAACAAAAAAAGATATAAAAAATTGTGTATTTTTTTTCAAAATGAGAAAAAAGTGCATATAAAAAATTTCGATACGACGATTTCATATGTGTGTGTGTTTTGTGTGTAGTGTTGGGTTATTCGCGGCGCGTCGGTTTTTTTTTTTTGTTGCTATTTATTATTGTGTTGTGTAGGAACCGCTGATTGCATGGGTTGACCTACTTTTGTATTTGAAATGATATGGAATTGGGATATGCCCGTAGGCCGATGATCTGGATCAGCTGATTGTGGTGTTTTTTTTGTTGTACCTCCAACTGGTTGAAGATGATGGGATAATGCAGTTTCGTTAGCCATTTTGATTAATGCATGAAATGTTGAATATAAAATTGATTTGTGAAATGGGCGATATATATATAAATTATTGTAAATCATTCTTCAATAAATCGTTGGTTCATTAATTAAATGCGTTTTCTTTTCGAATGTTCTGTCTAAATTAGTTTCTTTCATGTGTTTTGATAAATCAAGTGGCTTTCGTGGAAACCGAATGCTCATCGTATATTTCATTAGACGGGAGGATGCATATTTTG
The DNA here is from genome assembly GCA_944738645.1 of Eristalinus sepulchralis. Classification (NCBI taxonomy): domain Eukaryota; kingdom Metazoa; phylum Arthropoda; class Insecta; order Diptera; family Syrphidae; genus Eristalinus; species Eristalinus sepulchralis. The sequence continues at coordinate 57,946,029 of OX122883.1, forward strand.
GTAATTGGGCGTTTTACATGACCTTTAGCTGTTTTAACGGTTACTACTCGGACCGGGTCATCTTTCCCAGGATGCATTTCAACGATTCTGGCTAAGCTCCATTTGCCAGGTGGTAAGTTGTCGTCCTTCAAGAATACTGAATCCCCAATTCGGGGTTGCTTCTCGATTGTGCACCACTTTGGACGTTGCTGTAATCTTATAAGGTTCTCGGATGTTCATCGCTTCCAAAAGATTTGTTGTAATTTTTGGATCTGTAGCTATCTCTGAAGCGGTCTGATTTTACTTTCAGTGATGTTGGCTTCCGGTATTGAGTTCAGTGCACGTCCGATGAGGAATTGGCCAGGAGTAAGTGCGGTAAAGTCCTCCGGATTGTTTGTCATCAGGCACAGTGGTCGGGAGTTCAAGCACGCTTCAACTTGATGCAGGAATATGCATAACTCTTCGAACCCTGTACTTCTCTTCGCCCCAAATTCTTTTTAACTGCTATTTTACCGACTGTACTCCGGTTTCCCAAAATCCCCCGAAATGTGGCAAGGCTGGAGGGATGAAGTGCCATTCAATTTCCTCAGTCGTTAGAAACGTGACGACGTCTTCCCATCCGAATCTAGCATCTTTTATTAGCCTTTGCAGTTCCTTGTTGGCCCCAACGAAGTTTGTTGCATTGTCATTATACATGTGAGAACAGATTCCGCGCCTGGAAATAAACCGTCGTAGTGCTGCAATAAAAGATTTTGACGTTAGATCATCGACAAGGTCCAAGTGAGTTGCTTTGGTAGCCAAGCAGACAAAAATAACGAAATATGCTTTAAGGATTTTAGATCCTCGCCCTCTCTAAGCTTTTATGCAGCAACCTTCCCCCCGCGCGCAGAATGCCTTCGGCATCTGTGTAAGCGCAAAGTGATTTTGGAATGTTTGTACTTTTTAGGGGTGCAAACATGTCCGCCTGAGCGATTCTGATTAAAATCTTCGTGGCATACTGGATTTCCGAGACTGATAACCTTTGTTTCCTTCTGCGTGAGGGTGGTTGTCGTGCATTATGTAGAAAACGTTGGCAATATGTGATCACTCTTATTAATTTGCCAAGGCTTGAGTGGGCAAGTATCGTTACCATGAAATGGTTTGGTCAGTCGTTCACAACCCCCCGCGTGGTACCGACATGTGTCGGCTTCACGAAAGCAAATAGATTTTGTTGTCACAAGGTGTCACAAAAAACCAAGAACTTCTAAGTAGAGCAATAGTCTAGTGGTAGAACACGGTAGTGTTGACTCGAGGGAGCCCGGGTTCGAATCCCGAGAGCGCAAAAAAAATTAAATTTTTTAAATTATAATTAAAAAGACAAGACAGAAGTGTGAAAAACAAGCATGGAAAGTGATGAGCGGCCTGAGCTCAGCAAATCGGTTAACTTTAAAACGCCGGTGGCTGGGGCATCAGGCCACCAAACAAGTGATTGCAGTGTTCGGGTTGCTAGTCCCACTAGCCGCCTGATTAGTGAGACCAAGAAGAGCAGAAGGAGAGGGCAACCGCAGCCAAGCCTAGTCAAGCGTCAGACAACAACAGCTACGACAGACGAAGAAACAGTAACAACTGCAATAACGTCACTTGCAGTTAAAGCAACAAGAGCTACAGCAGCTGCAACAACAAAAGTCGCAGCAGCTGCAACAACAAAAGCCGCAGTCATCGCATTAGAAGCCCTCCAATGTGAATCGGAAGGCAATGAATGTCGATACTCGTACAAAGGAGTGAGAACTCCTTTCAAGTACTCGCCAATTCTGACGCCGATGATGAGGCAGAAGAAATCAAGGAAGAGGAAAGGAAGTTGAAGTATCTTGATGAGGAAAGGGCGAAGCTCGACGACCACATAAAATTCCTTTATGAGCAATCAACGGCAAAATAAAGCTGCAAAGAAAGAAAAAAAGCAAAAAGAGCAGCAGCGAGAACTTTCGGAGCTGCAGAAAAAGCAGCAACAGCAGAAGCAAAAGAAAAAAATAAATTACAACAGCAGCGCAGAGATTGCAACAAACAGCAATCAAAACAGACACCGGCTACCACAGCGAAGGCAACCGCACAACAGCTACCGAAGCAGCAGCAGAAACAGCAACAGAAAAAACAGATGCAGCAGAAGCCGCAGCAACAACAACAGCCCTAGGGAAAAATTCTTACTGTATTAAGTATAAGGCACCCTTAAACCATACCGTTCATTGCTTAACAATGGACGGATTTAGATATCTTAAAGAAAAGTTAGCGGCATCCAACGCTGATTTTATACGTACACCCCCAGAGGGGAAAGGCCGCAGACATTGCTTCTTAAAGGCATTAATCCTTCCACTGACCCGAAGGACATCCTCGACAAGCTGCGCCAAGTTGGGAGCGACGAGGTCCAGTTTGTACGGGCTAAGCCCTTTATCACTGCGGCAGCGAAGCGAAGAAGAAGGCACTTCCCTTCTTCTGAGTACAGGTCTCCCATAACACCAAAATTGACAACCTACGGAAAATCCGTTTCGTAGGTGGTCTGAGCATTAAATGGGAAAAACTGAATACCACGTTCTTCACGTACTTCAATGTGCGAGGTACAGAAGGCGGGGGCACGTCGCGGAGAACTGCAACATGGAGTTTCGCTGCGAACGATGCACCTTCAGTCACAACAAAGGGGAATGCCCTTTATGGACGGAAGAAGTCGACGAAAAGGACGGCTAGAGTAGATTTCCTCTTCTCTCAGCTGCCGGCAGACAAACGCGTACAGATACAATGGGCTCACGCGAGGTAAGAACCCTTAAGATCCTAGCAGTGAATGTTAATTCGCTGATAAGGATCTATCGAAAATTAACACTTTCTAACTTATTAGAGACTCATAATCCTGAAGTGGTGATGGCTAGCGAAACTGAGCTAAACCAGACGCGCATACTGAGATACAAAAATTACCATATAATGAGAAGAGATCGACCCCAATCCACTCGAGGTGGCGGGGTCGCTATCTTAATTAAAAAGAATATTTTTCATAAGCAATAGCAATGTGGTACGTAGATTCAGTGTGCTAGAAGCATCCATATCACACATCTCTCTCCAAGGTGGAAAGAAGCTGTTTGTTATCGCTACCTGCGCATTTGAACCTCAAAACTTTAACTTTCTTTTGGAGCTTGAGGCTCTCTTCAATAGCCTCCAATTAAATTCGGAAGAAAATTATTATATTCTAGCCGGAGATTGGACGCCAAACACGGTGAATGTGTTAATAAAGTTCCAAATGAGAGACGAAACGCCCGCTTAGAGTGGATGGAGGAGAACAATATCGACTTCAGGTTAGATTTGCTTACAACCGATAGACCATCCTTTCCTCGAAGCGGGTCCTATCTGGATGTGATGCTAATCGACAGACGACTGACGATACTTAACGTGGAGCGACGCACGGGGAACTGTTTAACTACGGTCGAGTATGACAGTGATCACTGTGGTCTCGCCGCGGTAATACAGTTCACGAACGAGCTGGAGGAACTAGAACAATATGTCCAAACGCATCCTTATAATTGTAATAAAGTGCGCTGGACACGTCTTTCTAGAGCCTTATCCAGAGAAATAAGTTCGTGTGTGATCAATCCTCCTACAAACAGAAACCTTACGAACGAAGAGGTTGATGAGGTCATAAAACGTACAATGGACAGGACGATTCCGAAGGTCTCACAAACCGATTATGGCGACATCTATGGGAACTCTGAAATCGACGCACTTCACGTGCAAAAAAGTAGACTCCTGTCAAGACTAAAGCTCTCATACAGGCGTTTTACAGACCCACAGAGTGCAGAGATTCGCTATCTGAAGTCACAGATCAAAGCACTCCAATAGTTAATTAGACAAAACTACAGTCAAGCTGTAAGCTTGCATTGGGGCAGTAAGATTCGGGCTGTAAGATCTAACAACCCGAGCATGTTCTCGCAAGTAAATCAAATCTTCCGGAGGAGAGATTATAATGACATTCAGTGCGTTCGACTTGACAGAACAACAGACAACGGCAACTTACTTACGTCAGCTGGCATCGATCCAGACGGGGCTGTGCATGACAACGACTTCTCCGTAGTGGAAGATCCCCTGAAAGAATGGGTTGAGGAAAAACAAATAATACCGGAAAACCAATTTGGCTTCAGGGCGGGGCACGACACAATTCATGCCACGTCTAAATTGGTTTCCGACATACAGTGGAATAGAAACAAGACCCAGTGTACAAGCGCCTGCCTGATCGACATGGAGAAGGCGTTCGACACCGTATGGTTAGAAGGTCTCTTCCTTAAGTTGGTCAGGCTTGGCATCAATAAAACAGTGCTATATATGATCTATGACATGGTCACAGGTAGGAAGTTTGTTGTGAAGAATGGCAACGAAATTTCGACTACAGTGTTCCAAATAAGAAATGGGACAATTGGCTGTTGGTTCGCCGATCTTGTTCAGTAACATCACAGCGTTTGCCGATGATCTAATCGCGTACAGATCAGGTCCGAAGGTAGAGGTTATAAATGTCTTGTTGCAACGCGACTTCGATACAATTCAACGATTTTGCGATGACTGGAAGTTGAAAATCAACTACCAGAAGTGTGAAACTATCCTTTTCGGAACCACGCTGTCCAGGGCCTCAAGGGACACGAAAATGAACTGACGCAAGTTCGGCATAGTTGATCCACAAGGACGACCATTAACTGTAAAAAGCGTAGTCAGATATCTAGGCATCTGGTTGCACCAGTATCTGTATGGTGGTATCCACATAGATACAGCTCTCACCAGAGGTAAGAAGGCCTTCGCTATGGCAAGAGGGCTGTTTTACAGCAGTCAACTTGACACCAGAGTGAAGGTAATCTGGTTGTCCTGTGTGGTTCAACGTCAGTCCTTCTTAAATGGAAAAGATGAGGGTGTTCGAGAGGCAGAGTCTTCGGGCCAGTCTTCGTCTATATCGAACACCAGAATCCCAGTACAAGAAATTCTACCCTAACGAGGTTCTGTACAACGAGGCAAACCTTATAAGGATAGATAATTTTATTATCAAGTTGATACGAAGTCACACTGCTCGAGGCATGGCTTCAACCAACAGTCTGATCTTTGGGGCTTACTACCCAAATGGAATGTACCATGAACGGGTACGTCTTAACGGCTTCATTCCGCCTGAAGCTTTTCTATGTTTGGACGCTAAAGGCCTAATGCAAGATAGGGAAGGCTGCCCTATCATCTTCTTCGTCGCGCAGTTGAAAGGCAACTTCAATACGAGCCGGATGTCGCTCGCAGCCACGAGGATCTTCTACGGTTCAGTATTGCGATTTCTGTCCGTGACAGAGCAGTTTCTACGAAGAAAGGCAATTTTACTGGTGGTTACATTAGAACCAGCGTTGGATGCCGCTAATATAAATAGACGTTTTAGTTGAGTCTATAGGGCCAACTCATGTATGTTAAGGTAGTTTGGAATTTTATATTCAATGAAAAAAAAAAAATTAAAATAAAAAATAAAAAAAAATACATATATGTGTTAAGCATATAAATAACACATACTCCCTCGCGCACGCGTCCGTACAGCCATACAGACATATTTAAGTGGGTGTAAATAGTTAAGTACAGTTTAGTTTAGGTTAGTTTAATTGTATATAGTAATAAGTTTAAATTTCGTTTTAGATTGTATATGAGGATTATATAATTCTTTAAGTTAGGTTAAGAAAAATAAGAACCAAGAAATCCAAGTTTTCCCAAATTTTGAGGAACTCCTAAAATAAAGATAGATTATATTGCTAAGCTAGCTTTAAGTGCTTTTGTCTAGCATGTAAGTAACGTAGAATGAACTAATAAAAATGAATTAAAATCTAAAATTTAAAATGGTTTGGTACCTTCGTAGTGGTATGGGACTTGATGGAGCGCTTCTCTTCCTCTGTGCTTGTGTTCGATGGTGGCTGGGGACTTTGAAACTCGCAGGGGCCATGGAGGAATTTCGGTCCTTTCCACCAAAGTTCGTTCGAAACTAACGCAGATGGTCTTACTTCGCGTGACGCTAAATCCGCCGGGTTAATTTCACTGGGTACGTGCTTCCAACTTTCTTGACTGAATAGACGTTGTATCTCCGCTACCCGGTAGCCCACTTGGATGGTGGTGCGGCGATCCATGCTAGGGTGATTGTGGAGTCCGTCCACGCATACTGCTAAACGTGTTCCCCATTGAGTGTCCGGGCAGTGAATTCCAATAGCTTGGCTAGCATAACCGCTCCACATAATTCTAGCCGTGGGAGCATTTGAGTTTTAACTGGAGCAACTCTTGTCTTAGACAAGAAGGACATGGATTCTGTCTTTCGAATTAAGCACTCTTGCATACACTGCCACTCCATACGCTTGCTCTTAAGCGTCTAATCCCGTGCAATTGAATGTTTTTGTTTGTGTTGCTCGTGTGGATCCATCGAGGGATATCAAAGTTGTTTAGCTGTTTAAGTTCTTCCCTAAAAACTTCCCATTCGTTTTGAAGATGAGTTGGAATTGGATCGCCCCAATTTAGTCCACTTTTCCACATTTTCTGCATTAGTATCTTGCCTAGAAGAACACATGGAGAAATCAGTCTTAAAGGGTCGAAAAGTTTTGCGATTGTTCCAAGTATGTTTCGTTTTGTGGATTCATCGTGGTGATCTGGAATGTTCTGGAAAGAAATCTTGTCTGTTACAGGACACCATCTTATACGTAGAGCTTTTATGTGTTGACCCGGGTTAAATGGTATAAACACATTAACTTCCCTATGTTCCACGGGTATTCCGTCAAGGATTTTAGTCGCATTGCTTACTCATTTGCGTAGGCTGAAACCTCCTGACAACAACAAATGAATTATTTAATTTCTTTTGCTTATGGCATCTTTACCGTATCTGCTCCAGAGAAAAGATCATCGACATAGACATCATTTTTGACCATGCTTGCAACTAAAGGAAGCATATGCTCTTCATGAATGAGCGTTCGAATTGCGAGATATGGTGCACATGTTGTGCCGAAGGTGACCGTTTGTAATCGAAATGTTTTTATGGGTTCTTTATTGCTGTCTCTATTTCGTATTAATTGGTAGTAGGAGTCGTCTGATTTTACCCGAATTTGCCTCTAAATTTTTTCTACATCGGCTGAAAATATGCATCTGTAAAGTCTCCATTTTAAAACAATATTTATTATATCGCTCTGCCTTTTTGGGCCTGTTAAAAGATGGTTATTAAGCGATGTTCCGACGGCGGATTTGGCTGCTCCATCAAACACCACTCTGAACTTTGTGGTGCTGCTGGATTCCTTGACGACAGCGTGGTGAGGAAGGTAAAAGTGATATGGACTCCGTAACATTTCATCCTCGTTGACGTCGACTTCTACTATATGTCCAAGACGTAAGTACTCTTCCAAGCATTTCTTGTACTATTCCTTTAGTCTTGGATTCTACCTAAAAAGTCGTTCTAATTGCAGTAATCTTCGCATCGCAACGTGTTTGGAAGACCCGATTACAGGTTTGTTCAATTTTTTGAACGGTAGGGAGACTTCATACCTTCCGGATGCGAGTCGTTTCGTTGTCTGAGTGAAAAATTCTTCACACTGCTGCTCCTCCGCGGTTTGTTGTTGCTGTTGAGGTGGTTCCTCTATCTCCCAAAAGCGCTGTAGTTGACAATCGACACTCATAGCTTGGTAGAAGTTGTGAACTCTTTGAGTTGTTGGTTGAACGCTGCCCATTAGCAGCCATCAAAGTAATAAATTTTGCGCAACGACTGCAGTAGTGTGTTCGTTGCGATGTATTTCTGGGAGGATAATTTTCGCATAAACGTCCGCTCCGAGTAAAATATCAATCTCGGCAGGCTTATAGTATGACGGTTCTACTAAATCTAAACCCTGGATGTGGCTAAATCCTTTATGCTGGAGTCCGTAGACCGGAAGAAGACTTAGCGACTTAAATATTAAAACTCGGATGCTTGTCTCGAAGCCCAAATGTAATGATCCAATGGTGACATCTATATAACCGCCAGACGCGCCGCTCCTGACCCTCCCTAACCACGAAATCTCCACGCATGTTGTTTTTGACTGGAAACCCAAGCGCAGTTTCCTTTATCAGCGGCTCTTGACCGATCAAAGTATTCAGTTGGGCATTAACGAGAAATCTTTTGTGGTCATACCGCGATGTGAGAATTTCCCACGCCGGTTTGTAAATATTATTGTCGATAGACAGATCCTAAATTAAGATTTAAGATAATGCATTTTTTCTACATCTGTTAATGCCGAATTGGTGTGTATAAGGGCAGTGAAAATATCGTGGAAAGCTCTCCAGGTTTGATATTCGCCGACTAGATGACGGGAAGATTTATTTTTGGTAATTTTATAATCGACTTATCACTAGCATTTGCACTTACCGGTTCTTGTACTGTTGTTTGTACCTTGTCCAGATTGTCTAACATCGAAGTTTTATATTCCAGGTAGCGTTCACGAATTTTGGAGAAAATTTCTTCCAAATCCTCTACTTTTTCGGGTTCCATAGAAGCCAATCCCTCGTAGTATTTCTGGGTACTAGTTTCGAACATCTCCTCCAGCACTGTTAGAACTACTTAACTTCTTGGTTCTTTCCTTAATGGACCGTTTTTGAAAATTGTCTGCATCTTTCTGAATTTGCTTTGGTTTGCAATTTGATAAACGATGCCATTGTGACCGAATAAAAAAGGTTATAATTTGTCAGCGTACTAAAGACTTTCTTTAACAAAAGACTCACGTTACAATAACTGGACCCGTATTCCATTGTTCGGTATTTACCGGTAATTGATGAACGGTGAAATCCAACGTTGGTACTGTTTTAATTTTGACCTCGCTGAGGTACTGAAAAACTGAAATTGCTTTCCACCTGGTGTAGACTTACACGACGCGTAGCACCGATTTGCACTTTAAAAACTCACTTATTCTCTTTACGTATATAAATTTGTTCTTACGTTTCTAATGCGCTAATAGTTTTTAAATGTTAATTGAAAAGGTCCGAAAATTTAAAAATATATTGTTTTATTTGAAAACACACGATGGATTACAAACTTAATCCGTAAAAAGGCTTCGAAGGACCATGAAATTTATTAAAAAATTTTATGTTCGGCGACTCTTGAAAAAAAAGAAGAAACTATGACTAATATTACATATATGTATTTCTTCTCGTAGACATCTAGTCTTCACAAATTATACAAAAGAAGATAGAGATCGATTTTACTTTTTTGACAATATATTTACCTAATTATCGAGAATCGACTTTGCGTGTCGGTAATACAGATTTTATAAATAAAATTTATCTATAATGTGATGAAATATGTTTTCAAAGATGCTATAATATTATACATTAATTTATGTGCTCAAATTGTTATCGAGATTTAAACGTTGCATAACATATATATTCATATATTTATATAAATATGTATATATATACTTAGTGAGTTTTTTGGAAGTCCAAATCGGGATTCTCGCGTCGCGCAAAGTAAATCTTGCTTCTCTTTGGCTGACAAAGTTAGCAACAAAAGTTCTAGAAGTTCTAGACGGGAAAAGTTTAATTGCACCGTTGGACTGTACCGTTAACAGCACCGCTGGCGTTGGAGTGCAATAAAGCACAAATAATTTTTTTTTTCAAACAGTAAGTTTCGACATCGAACGTAAGTTGAAATATATGTCTCACCTTTTTTTTCTTACGCATTCCTTTCTTTTCGCGCAATGGAACAAAGGGTGATTTGTAGAATAAGCACCAATGTTGAAAGCGATGTTGAAACAACAGTTATTCTTTTACCAAAAGTACAATCACCCACCTTTGCGGGAGACTATAACAATTGGCGAGGATTTCGTGATTTATTTATTACACTTATTCACTCAAATAAGGGTTTAACGAAAATTTAAAAATTTCCTTATCTAAAATCGAGTTTCATTTAATCATAAATAACTTAAATTATAAACCGGTGTGGGATATCCTAACATCCCGTTATGATTTATTACGGTCCCTAGTCAACGCTAAACTTTTTCTATCAGCTAACAACACAAATATAATTCTGCAGCGGCGTTAAAAAAGTTGTTAGATACTTCGTCCAATGCAGTCATTTCACTCGTCCAATGCTGTCAATCACTCAACAGTTGTGGAAGGAAAAGTTAGGGGCAGATTGACAGCTGCCTACGTTTATGGTTTTTTGCGAGCTTCTGGAATAAAGCTTTAGAACTTTAAAATCTGTCGGGCAAGTACACAATGTAAAAATAGTAAAACGATTAATGATATAACAACCCAAAATGCGTAACTTTTTTGTAAAACAGACCACCCATTGACAATTTAGTTGCAAGCCATGCAACAAAGGAGCTCACGGACATGCAACAAGTTTGTTAAAATGGACTGTTTGACATATAGTCACAACAGTAAGCAATATCCAAGTACCCGAAGATTTTACTTTTGCCAACGGCCACATCATACTATTCTTCTGCTAGCTTTTCACAAAAAACACACACAAAACACTCAACACCACACAACTCATTCACACCCAACCGCTTCAACTTCAAAGACCCATTCATTCCTTATAACGCAATCGAACTTTTCTGCTACTGCTGAGCCTTTCTCCCAATTATCTAGTAACGCAAGACAGCCGCACATTTATTTGGCAAAAACCTTAGTTAGAGTAAAGATGTCATCGGGAAACAAGGCGGTGCTGAGGAGTTTAATAGACCTAAGCTCGAAGGCGTAATTTATTACACAAGGGATGGCCAATAATCTATTAGTTAAAGGCAAAAGGGCTTGCGTAGAAGTTTCGGGCATAGGAAATGTATGCAGTTTCGCGGCTGAGTCATGCGTTAACCTAACTTCAGGGTCTTTACATTTAGTCTCGGACAGGCATATTACCAAACTCCGAAATCGTAACAAAATCTTGGAATCACATCCACGGCTTGCTTTTATAAGCCAGCTGTGATTGACATTCTCTTATTAGCAGATGTACTTGCGGACATTGTACTCCCGGAAGTGATACGTGGCGATGAGGACACGCCGATTGGCAAAACACATTATTAAGCTCAATCATTATGGGAAAAGTGAGCCAACCGACATTTAGGATAAGTAATTTTCATAATTTGATTGATGTAGGGCGACAACTACGGAAGTTCTGAGAGGTCAAGGAAGCTCCTTACAAACCCCAACAACGGGTTGAAGAAACAGAGTGCGAAATGCTGTTTCAATGTACAACGAAAGGGCTACCAAGCAGACGCTTTGAGGTACATTGATTGCGATTGGGATGAACCTGTTCCTTTATTTTCAATTTACAGTTATTGTAGTCAATTAAATAATTCCCGTGTAATGTAATATTTCTTTTATCACAATTTTGCAACAATGTCTCATTGTACATATTTTTAAGAATTATGGATTTATCATCTATTTCCTCTATAGAGGTTACATTACTATATTTTAAATGGCATGAACTAGTAATAACATAACCTTTACTTTTCTTCATATGTTTAAACAATATTTTTTCTTTGTATTGGTATATATTTACGTTTATTATTACTATCATTTCTTCTTCTTCACTAAATTCTAAATAGCTCAAGTTATGAATAGATTTGTTAACTTGCATTTATTAACTCTGTACTTATATAGTTAAGTACTAAGGAGTCATCATTATATTCAAGTTGAATAGAGTAAAAATCTATATTGTTTGTTTTTAATTCCTCTAATGTCAGCATACTTGGATGAATTATTTCATTCTTATCTGCCATTAAATTGTCAAGAATTCGATTAATTTCATTTTTGAAATATCTTAACTTAATTGACTGTTCTAAAAGTAATATTTTATAATTTAAATTTCGAGCATAATCATTCGTTATGTTGTAAATTTCCGAAATTCTAAGCCTGTCAATTTCCATAGTAAGTTTTAAATCAGTTAAGGATTTGTTGAAGTGGTAATTAATTTTTATTTCGTTAAATTTAAAGATAGCTGCATGATTATTTTGGTCAGTAACTTTTAGATGATCTATAATTTCTTGCTGATCTATGTCATCCATAGTTCCAAATAACCATTTTTCAGCTCTACCGATAGCATAAATTAAACCTCTTTTTGCCTGTTTGGTTAACTGATTGCTCTTAGTTTACTCTTGATTAATTTTAGTTAGGTGTCCAGGTTTTGCTTATCATTCAATTGTAAAAGATCGATATTTGAATCTAAATAATTCTATAATCAACAATAATTAAAATATTGTCTAACTCACTTGGATTTATTATATGTATATCCATTCTCTTCAGTTATGGGATGAACCTGTAGTTACCCTTGTACTGAGGCTATCATCATCATTAGGATTATTATAACCTGCAAATTCAGCTTTCTTTTAATATTTGCCAAATGTACGTTTTTTAATGGAAATTTTCTATAATATGGTTGGTCCTTATGCCTTACTCTTTTATAGTTTTTTATATAACCCTCAGCTCTATGGTCTGCATAATTTTGCCTGTTGGTATTAATTTTTGTAATATTTTTAATTTTTTTGCTGTTTACAAGATCCACTAATTTTTGCATAGATGAACTATCTTATTCTGTTTGCTTGCCTTGAGGTAATTTGGATTATGGAATGATACCTGTCATTATAATTACCAATAGCTTTTTAAATCTTTTCTTCAACTGATATATCGTCTTCAATTGCCTGAAACTTTTCTATAAACAACGAATGTAGTCTTTCAACATCAGCATTTCCTGTATGACTGTTTGGTTTGGTCCAATCTACTTTGATACCTTTATGTTTTAAGAACTTAATGAGTCGTTCAGACTTAAGCTCATTGTCCATGATCATTTCACTTGGTTTACCAACAGTTGCTAAATATCCTTCTTATGTAGCTGTCTTTTTAATATCCAACGGCAAATTCGGTAAGTTTATCAGACATAGTAATGAATGTTTATTTGTAGTAGTGAAAAATGTCTCCATGAACAATATCGCTCTTAGCCTTTGGCGTTTCTGTAACACTCATGATTGGTTTAATAGGATTCCTATCATATTTTATTTGTTGACATTTGACGCAGTTACTTGTAATAAGCTGAATATATTCTTGCAGCTTTGAAAATAAAGAGCTCGATACGTCTCATTTATTCCACTATGCAATGATTCGACAGTATAATATAGCGAAATTTTCTTATGACACTCTTTTTCTGTTTTCATTTCCTCTGCCCTTTTAGTAGTTTTCATAAATTTAGTTCTTTCATCATTTGCCGTATTTCATAATTGTATTATCAACTGTTGAATTTTATTATAATCCTTATTTTGAACATAAGAATATATCCCATTTTACCCTGGTTTAACATACTTAAGAAGTGTATAAACTATAGCCAGGAACTCTCTATCGGTAACACTGTAGCTCTTTTCGTGTTTATACAATGTTCTAGAGACATAGCATACTGGATGACGATCTTGTGAAAGAACTGCTCCAATAGCACGGTCGCGAGCATCTGTTGTTACAGTAATTTTTCCAAATGCTTTAATATATTGAGGATCTTTGGTATTAATGTTACAATCTTTCTTTAAATATTTAATGAGTGGATATGCAATTTTAGCGTTATCGTTGATAAATTTTGTATAGAATTCAGTGATTCCAAGAAAACTCTTTAATTGTTTTTCCGATTTTGGTAATCCTATTCTCTTTATGTCTTCAATTTTGGGAGGATTTGGTTTAATTGCATCTTTTGTTAGTATGTGTCTTAGAAATTTAGTATCTTTTTGCATAAAACTGCATTTATGAGCTTGTTTTTTAAAATTATGAGTAGATAGAATTTTGAAAGTTTGTTTGAAAGACTTAAGGTATTCGCTAAGAGTTGTAGAAGTATATATATGTATATATAACAAGTATACCATCGAGATATACGACACATATAACGTTAATGCAATCAGTCAAAATTACGTTAATTAACCGCTGAAATGTTGCAGGCGCATTTTTTAAGCCAAATGGCACCCTCAAGAATTCATAGAGACCATTCGGAGTGACGAAGCTGTTTCTTTTCTATATCTTTTTTGCTACTAAAATTTGGTGGTAACCTTTCGTCAAATCAATTGCAGAAAAATACTGAGCTTTTCACAAAATGTCTAATATACTGTCTATATTAGGAAGTGGTTGCTTGTCATCGATCGTAATTTGTTTGAGTCTTCTGTAATCAACTACTATCCGGAATTTATCTACACCAGAATTGTCCGATTTTTTCGGTATAACAATACTGGGAGAACTATATCTACTTTTGCTTTCTCTTATTATGCCCTGACTTTCCATGTTTCTGATTTGTTTTCTTATTTTAGCCTTATGCTGAGGTGGATACATATACAGTTTAGAATTAATTTGTTCGTTGTGTTGATTTCATGGACTATACTTGTTATATTCGTAAGTTTATCACCCTCTTTGTAAAACAAAATTTTATATTTATTCATTAACTTGGTAACTAGATTTTCTTCTTTTCTTCTTTATTCAAATGATCTAATTTAATATTCTTAAATTGACTTTCCTCTAACATATTTACGTCATCAAGTATTTTCATCTTCAAAAATGGAATTCGTTCGTTATTGTTCAAAACAATTTCTTTATTATGTATGTGCATAAGTTTTACATTTTTATAAATCCAATCTATTCCTAATAAAAATCCATAGGGTTATTCTAAATTCATTTGAACCCATCTTATCCTATCATTTATGTTCTGTTTGAATTTATCTGGACATTTCGTTTTAACGTATTGATTCTTTTTAGTGATTTTAACATCTATTGTATATACATTAGCTTCAACGCCTATGTTTTCGTAAATCTGATTTGAAACTATTTTAAAATTCAGAAGACTAGTCGAAGAACCAGTGTCTAAAAGAGTTGCATAATGCTGTTGGTTAAATGTAAGATTTATATAAATTTTATTCCTTTCCGAGGCTAATTTGTAAAAAAATATACTATCTACTTCATCTGTGCTTAAAGCGTCCTCTGACATATGTTGAGTTTTGTCTGGATTGTTGAGAAAGATTGTTTATTAAATTTGTGCTATTCGGAGTTCTGCACTGTCTTGTTTGGTTTCTTAACTGACCAGAATCACAGTTTACATTATTCTTGTTATTATAACTAGGATTGTATTGATAATATTTTGGTTGAGTTTGACCCGAATTATTACTCGAATTTCTGTTAAACTGTTGACGATATTGGCCGATTTTTCACTATATACTGCACACTCCGAAATGTCGTCAATCAGTTTTCTAACTTTTTCATTTAAATCTAGCACTGAACTCGCACTACTGTGCGTTTTTGTTGACTGGTTGTGTAGCCTCAGTTGTCAATTTGTTGCTTCCCAGTTACTCGGTGGGTTGATAGAGATGAAATTATTTGCTGCTCTAATGATTTTTTATTTGTAGATAACAGCAAAAACGTCGACTGATTTGTTTGCCGGATATTCTTGAATTATCTTGACCAGTGCGGTGATGAAGGAAAGAAGAAGAAGAAGAAGATTTGTCCCATAAAACGTCGGTGCAAATTTTAAATCGTCTTGGATCCTCCTCCTCAATGATGGTGTTTCCATCTGTCTGCTTATTAGCTCTGTTAGCATCGCTAGACATTGCTCGGGGATGAATGGTTGCGTCATTCTGTTTGAATCAAATATTTGCTCTCTATTCTGGATTCTTATGTTTTCCAGTTAGCTATTTATTAACAAATTGGAACGTAGCGGCAACAAAAAAAAATGTCAATATACTTCCAAGGTTTCCTAAGTTTTCCTTTTGGATATAGTAAATGCTTTGTTTTTTCTTGTTTGCCTTCGTGTCGATTCGTAACTCGAATAACGAAATAAAACACACAACTATTTGGTGCCGAGTCTCTTTATTGACTGATTTCATTCCTCATTTGATCTAACTTATTACCTACGCTTACAATACTACACGTACAACATAATATTGACTCGTCAACTTATTGCAATAAGATACCTGATGTCAACGAACGTACCTCAAGTCGAACACCAAGCAAGCGGTTTGGCTGTGCTTGCACTTGCAATGTGCAATGCTAAGTTCATTGACTAGATTCGAGTCAACACTTCCTGTTTTGCTGCTCATATACATAACTTGCGTGTCCGTCTGGGAGATGTTATAAGTTTAATGTTATTCGTTCCACAGAAGGTCTTAAATTCCTTGCTGATGAATTGGCGTTCATTGTCAGCCCTAATAGACTCTGGATACCCTAATCTACGAGACATCGGCGCTGATGGTATCTGTCGAGATACCAAGAGACACTCTCGGCAATTTTTGACATATCTTTCTACGTCCCGGTCGATTAGTGGCCACAAAACCTTCGAACGCAGCCTCCGTTTCCTCACCGTTTCCCCGGGGTTGCCCTCATGTGCCAGACAAAGAATGCATGCTTGTAATGCTTCGGGTATAATTATCTTGGATCCTCGCAAAACAATATTTCCTAGCGTACACAGCTCGTGCCGAAATGGAAAAACCGGCTTTTTAACTCTGTACCCCAGTCACCGCTTTTTAGCGCTTCCACTATCTTTTTAATTTCCGCATCTTCGTCGTTGGTTTGCACTATTTCGCTAATAGTAAGCGCACGGGGAACAGACTTTTCGATTATAGCACAGATATTATATTCACCGTGCCTGTCAAATGAGTCTGACTCCTTAATTTGCACATACGTGAAAGTGAATCGGCGATGTTATATTTCCCCGGTTGATAAATTACCTTAAATTTGAAGGCCTGCAACCGGAGAACCCACCTCTCGATTCGGGCTGGTGGATTTGATGTTGGCTCAAATATCGCCTCCAGCGGCTTGTGGTCTGTCATCAAACTCAATTCCGGCCAAATAGTGGTCAAGTCCATCAACCGCCCAAACTAATGCCAAGCTCTCCTTTTCCGTTTGAGAGTACCGCCTTTATACTGCGGTTAGGCTTTTGCTCGCGAATGATATGACATGACCTAGGGAGTCCCGTCTTGGAATTGCAACAACACTGCACCCAAGGCCACTGGACTTGCTTCAGCTACTAATCGTGTTCTACTCTTAATATTATAGTATCAGGGCGAAGGTAACTTTGCAAGCGACTTTTTCAATTTGTGAAACGCCCGATCCTGATTTTCACCCCAAACAAATCGAGTGTCTTTATTTGTTAGCACTCTCAGCGGTTCCGTAGTATCGGCTTAGTCCGGAAATAACTTACCTAAGTAGGTAACCAAGCCCAAAAAAGACCTCATCTTCTCTTTGCTATTTGGTGGTCGAAAATTTAATACAGTCTTAACTTTCTCTGGGTCCGCGCTGATGCCTGTTGTTGATAGTATATGTCCTAAAAACTTCAGCTGTTTAACCCTCCAACTGCACTTTTCCTTATTCAGCGTCACGTTCATTTCATGGAAGATGTCGAGTACACTTTTCAATTCCTTGTCATGTTCTTCCTCTGTCCTCCCAAACACAATAACATCCTCCAAATAGTTCAATGTATTCCTACAAGGTGCTAAAATGTTTTCCATTGTGCGTTGAAATATTTCGGGTGCAGAGTTTACCCCAAACAATAATCGTGTGTAGCGGAATAATCCCTTGTGTGTTATAAACGTCATTATATAGCGACTCTCCTCATCCAGCTCTAACTGATGGTATGCGTTTTTTAGATCTAATCTGGAAAAGTATATCGACCCCTTTAATTTTGTCATCAGAGATTCAAATGTGGGGAGAGGAAAATTTTCTCTGAGTATAGCCGTATTTGCACAACGCATGTCTATGCATAACCGGATATCACCAGTGAAATATTTGAATACGATGACAATGGGTGAAATCCAAGGACTTGGCCCAACAACTGGTTCAATGATATTTTGTTCACTAGCCTCTCTTAGTTTCTCCTCACATTTCTTTTCGAGCGCTAATGCAATCCTACGTAGTGGTTGTTGTATTGGTCTAACGTTCTTATTAATTGCCAGCTGTATTTTGATGCCCTTAATCTTCTGAGAGTGGTAGCCGTGGCGTAGTGGTAAGTGCATCGACCGCCGCACAAAAAGTCTGGGTTCGATTCCCGGACGGGACACCTAGCATTTTTTCACGGCACCATCTCTTTTGAGTTGCTGACAACACACAAAGAGTATTAATTGTCTATGAAAAGCTTCTCAAATCTCGCCGTTCGGAGTCGGAAAAAACTGTAGGTCCCTTCTATAGTGAAGAACAGTAGCATGTACAACACGAGCAGTTGTCGTAGAAGCTAGGCCCTGGTCCGTTATGGGCTGTAGTGCCACTCAATTATTATTAATCTTTGGAGAACGTTGAAATTCCTGTACTTGATAGCTGTCTAAGCCCAGTTTTAACATCTTCAACTGAATAGCTGTTTCCCGTCCGATTGACATTTCTGATGACATAAAACGTTGAAACGATCTCAGTTTTTTCATCCACACTTGTAGGCGCTTCAAACACTAAAAGGGTCTCAGCAGCATAAGCACGAAACTGCATTTTCGTCTCCTTGCGAACATTCCACAACGTCGACGAACTCTGACGTAGTTGTTCCCAGTCACTCTCTCCCAGCAAATTTAATCGTGAGCCAGAGTCGATGACCATCGATATCTTACATCATCCGATAATACAATCAATGTTTCCGTTTGCTGTTCCTATCCTCTTCTACTTGAAAACAATCATGCTCCCTCGATTGAGATCTCGGGTTTCCTTGATGGTTTTCAAGTTTTTGCTCTACATTTCGAATGTTTGATGGTCCAGGTCTATGTCGTTTAACGTCCGTGTCATCACCCCACGTATTTTTGCGTTTACCTTTTCCCGTCTTGCATTTTAGCGCGAAATCGCCAAGGTACCCACATTTCCTGCAATTCTTGTTTTTCGCTGGGCACAATAGCTATTTCCCATATGACCACGTCGCCCACATCTTATGCAATCTTCACTCCCTCTGAAAACGTTTGTCTTATTGATCACAAGGCAAAGTTGCTGATCGCACTCAACATGGTGGGATGCCAACAACGAGCCCTGTCGATGCGCAAACCAAGTTGACATGCAGCCTCCTAGTGGCTCCCCCTGGATAGCTATTACAACACCCGTTGTGTAGAGAACCAATGCAAGCAGCGACTCCCTAGCGGTTATGCGGAGGGCTACCAACTCGCCCACAGAAACCTAGCTGTTACGAGAGAGCAAGCAGCCTCGGATCTAGGAACGGACCTACAACGACGACACGGCGCGAAAAAGGACAACGATTTGCGAGTGTGCTCCTGGAATGTAAGAGCACTCTACACTCCTGGAGCCGGAGTGGCAGTTCGACCAAAACTCCTGACTCGAAGGACCAAAGTCTTGCTCTACAAGACCCTTATACTGCCAGTCCTGCTTTATGGAGCTGAAAGCTGAACCATAAGCATGTCTGCTGAGCTGATTCTTGGATGTAGTTCGGAAGGCAAAAAATCCGTCGACTATACTGGCTCGGCCACATCGAACCTCCGGTATAGAGACCAGTTTCGATAAGATTGTTCAGGTCTAGCTTTATCAAAACGATATCTAAACACTATCAATTGAAAGTGTATATTTATATACATTATTATAGCAATGTTTGTATGTTCCTTTTTTTTGTAGATATATACTTTCACTGGCCCTGGCTGATTTATTGGTTATCATTATTTGTGTACCAACATCTGTTGTTCCTTACGTATTGGAATCCTGGCCATGGGGTAATACTCTCTGTCGTGTTACAGAATGCGCAAAGGACGTTTCGATTGGAGTATCTGTGTTTACCCTAACGGCTTTATCCGGTGAAAGATATTGCGCAATTGTAAACCCACTGAGAAAATTGCAGGTATGTTTATGTCACGTATTATTAAATTAACATTTGTAAAATGACTTTTTGTCCCCTTTTTGATAAGACACGTCCTCTGACAGTTTTAACTGCATTGTTTATATGGCTGTTGGCAATTTTGTGCGCTATCCCACCAGCTGTGGTTTCACAAACACAATCTGTACCTTTGGGCGAGTTGAATATGACCATACGGGTTTGTTCACCATACGGAAAGTACTCAACTCCTTCGTCGTATGCAAAGTAAGTAGGCCTTATTTTTAAATAACATTTGTTATACGTACGTATATACAATACATTCTCTTACAGAGCCGCTGTTTTTATTGTTGTTTTCTTCTTTTGTAATCAATTATATTTGAAGTTGCTTTTTACTTGTATAGTTGAGTATAGTATTACCTGTTTTAAAATTTGAAATTAAAATTGGAGTCCATTATTTATGCAAATAATCTCACTGGGTAACATTTTCCTCCCACAGATAGGCGGAAATCTTAATCAGGATACTAGGGCGAACTTTTGACAATAATAATGTAAAATTTTTATACACCAAAACCATCTCCTTTAGTAGTTATTGTCGACTACAACTAAGCAAAGCGCTTATCAAGTATCTTTAAAGATAAATTTTTCCGAATGTCCAAATATTGTACACCGTTAATGCTGTTCGGTTCGGATAATTTGTTGTGACTAGTGCAGTTGGCACAACGTGGACTGCATAGGACTCAACTGAACGATAAGAACTGTCTCTAGCGTTTCATTTATCTTGGGAAACGCTTGAAACAGATACCATTGTCTTCTAACCATTTTTACTGCCAAAATGCAATGTAAACAGTTAGTTCGCAGTTCGGGTAAAAAAACATATTTTTATGATTCTTAGGTAGATAGAAATTATCATTCCAAATTATGAGTATGAGTTATATGTTTCATCATCAAATTATTTTAATATTGAAATAATTTTAATATTGTGCTGCAGGTGGCCTTAGCCACATGGGCAACTTCGGTGAGTAGGACGAGAATGTCGGCACGCGTGTGGCTCCTCGCTCAGCTCGTCGGGCGTGGTGGTTCCTGTCCCCTTTATTCGCACATCACCCATTGCAAACGAAAAAAATCGTGGCTAAGCTAACTAAGTGAAAACAGAATGGAAGAGGAAGATTATTATTATTATTATTATAAACATTGTTTATTGATCTTCACCTTAACAACTTATAACAGAAAAAGAAACATTATTTAACATGGCAAAATGCCGTCTGTTGGATATTGACATTATTTGAAATAATACAGTGGGCACAGAAAAATAAAAAAATTAAACTGTATGGATAAAGTTATAGAAAAGGAAAAGCTTACAGCTAAATGAAACTATTACGGTAATTAAAGGCATGAATACAAAAACGATAAAGCAGGTTCCAATCCTCCATGCCATTGAGTATATTCTTCGTTACTTCAAGGGTAAGAGAAACTTTTGAGAAATAAAGCAGGCGCATTTCTAGTAATATAGAAATATAGTAAAATATATATACAGATTGCAATAAAATGGTATATATTTTCGACTTCATTGCGATTCCGAAGAGTGTTGGTGGCATTGATATCTTGTCGATGCGGTACGTAGTTAAGTCTCAGCAGTATTTTTTTTTTTCAATTTTTGTTCATTTTATTTCAGTTTCTTTTCTTACGTACTAGACAAAATTACTTAAAGCTAACTTACCTAAGTGAACAATGTTCTTAGCCTAACTTACTGACCCTATGCGGGTACTCTAAGCTAATCTAATCTTAATTTTAATTTTAATATGCCTTTCGGCGTCAGATTTTATTTATTTTGATTTAAATCTTAAAGTTAACTTACATTATAGACCAAGAAAATTTAAAAAAAAAAAAAACTTGGCTAAAAGATCTCAGTTTTTTTTTTTTTTAAACTAACTTAATCTAACTTAAAACTTAACCTAACCTAAGAAAATATATATGTAAATGTAACTTAAACTATCTCCGTAACGCAATACGAACGCGTGCACCAGGGCGTATGCATCATGTATATGGTGCACATATAGTGACTATACGCCGGTGCACCTTTTTTTTTTTTTTTTAAAACTATGTAAGTTGGCCACTACAATGTCCAACTGTCCCCTATCATTGGTAAGCCAACGTCGGCGGAGGCCGAATACGGTGCAACCACCAGTAAAATTGCCGTTCTTTGGTAGACTCTCTCCTGTCTCGAGCAGAGATCGCTCTGCTGAACCGAAGCAGATCCTCACGGTTGCGTGCGACAGTGTGTTCGTAGTTGAGTCGCCGGTCCACTGTTCGACGTACGAAGATAATAGGACATCCTTCCGTATCCTGGATTAGGCCTTTCATATCTAAATAGAGGAACGCTTCAGGAGGGATGAAGCCGTTAAGACGCACACTCTCGTGGTACATTTCATTGGGGTAGTAGGCCCCGAAGATCAGACTTTTAGTCGAAGTCATAGCCCGTGCCACATGCCTTCGAATCAGCTTAATAATGAAATTATCTATCCTAATCACCTTTGCCTCGTTATACAAGACCTCGTTGGGATAGAATTTCTTGTACTGGGATTCAGGTGTTCGATACAACCGGAGGCAGGCCCGAAGACACTGCCTCTCGAACACCCTCATCTTTTCCATCTGGGAAGAACTCACGTTGAACCACACTGGACAACCGTACGCCATGACTGGCCGGATGAAGGCCATGTAGCAGATGATCTTCACTCTGGTATCAAGTTGGCTGCTGTAGAACAACCCCCTTGCCACAGCAAAGGCCTTTTTGGCTTTTGTCAGAGCAGCATCTATATGTCTGTTGAAATATAGGTACTGATCCAACCAAATGCCAAGATACCTGACTACATTTTTCACAGCTAACGGCCGTCCTTGCGAATCCACTATGCGAAACTTACGCCAGTTTCTCTTTGTATCCCCTGAGGCCTTGGACAGAGGTGTCCTGAAGAGGATGATTTCACACTTCCGGAAGTTGACTTGCAACTTCCAGTCGTCGCAAGATCGCTGGATTATGTCGAAGTCACGTTGCAAGAGGATATTTATTACTTCGACCTTCGGACCTGATCTGTACGCAATGATATCATCGGCTTAAGCTATTAGGTGCGGCATAGAACCAATAAGATCGCTAGTGAATGTCGCGAACAAAATCGGCGAGCCAACTGCCCCCTGTTGCAGACCATTTTTTATGTTAAAGACTGTGGTAGAAGTTACGTTGCCATTCTTCACAATGAACTTCCTACCTGTGATCATGTCATAGATCATATATAGCAGTGGTTTACTAATACCGTATCTGACCAACTTGAGGAAAAGTCCTTCTAACCATACAGTATCGAAGGCCTTCTCCAAGTCAACCAGACAGGCGCCCGTGGCTTGCTTTTTGCAATTATTCCATTGAATGTCGGATACCAGCTTAGACGCGGCATGTATAGTATCATGCCCCGCCCTAAATCCGAACTGGTTGTCCGGTAAAATTTTCTTTTCCTCGACCCAATTTTTTAAATCGTCTATAACTATCTTCTCAAAGACTTTGCTTATGCACGGAAGAAGACTAATCGACCGGAGATTTGATGGGATAGAAGTGTCCTTGTCACGTTTAGGGATCGGTTGCACAACAGCAGTTTTCCAATGCGCCGGGTAATAGGCATTACTCAACGCATTGTTAAACAGTGTTGCGTAAATATCTACCGCTTCAGAAGGTAGATGGCGCAGCACAATATTCGGTATACCATCTATTCCTACTGACTTCTTCTTCTTCAGCGAGTTGAAGATGCTCTGGAGATCTTCCTTAGAAATCAAGATGTTTCCATCAACGGCGACGGCATTATTTGCCATGTGTTCGTCACTGAACCTGGTAAAACCTGGGTTCTCAGATCGCCATTGACTTATCTCCTCTTGGAGATCGCAGTGGTTTAGCAAAGCTCTGTTCTCCAAATCGTGATTTGGCCTACGAGACTCGTTGACCGTGTACACTTTCTGGAAAACAGCACCGATTGAAGAAGAAGTTGTCGTCCAGCACAGCCCCATTTGGATTGATGCCAACAGATGTCAGTATGTTTGCGTTTTCTGTCGTCCTTTCCAGTCTAACAGCCTGAATGTCGTTCTGACCTTTCCTCCGGAATATCTTATTTACTTACGGGAACATACCCGGGTTGTTGGATCTTACAGCCCGGATTTTGTTGCCCCAGTGCAAGCTTACAGCCATACTGTAATAGATTTTGATGAACTGTTGGAGGTTTTTGATCTGCGACTTTAGTGACCGCACCTCGGCGTTTTGTGGATCTGTAAACCGTCTGTACAAGAGCTTAAGTCTTGTAAGCAGTCCACTTTTTTGCACGTGAAGTGCATCGATGGTAGCGTTGCGATAGACGTCGCCGTCATCGGTTTGCGCTACCTTCGGAATAGTTTTGTCCATTGTTCGTCGTATTACTTCGTCCATTTGTTTGAGGTACCTGTCAACCTCTTCGTTCGTCAGGTTTCTGTTTGTGGGGGGATTGATTCCACTCGAACGTAGTTCTCTGGATAAGGCTCTAGTGAAACGTGGCCAGCGAGCCTTATTGTAATTGTCATGGTCGCCAATGTTCGTTTCAAACGATTAACGCAAAAAAAACTTTTTATTGAACAAAAATTTAACAATTTATATTTTTGGGTGTTGACCCGTTGAATATTTCTTACAGACTGCGTCGATCTCGAATGCATCATTTACCTGCTGCAACCAAAAGCTGCTTAGTAAACAAATTTGTACCGTGTGACCGAAGAGCGGTGGTTTCAAATGCTTTTTCGCGTGGAGAAACAAGAGACGCGTGAAATTAATTTTGAATTCTGGTCACACGGTTTGATACAGGAAATGGTGAATTCTGAGCTCCAAAAAATAGAACATTTTTTGTGTGATATATTTACATATGTACATATAATCTGAACATACTCCCTCCCTTGAGGGTTTCTAATCCTCAAAATTTATACCCGAAAACAAACAAATTAATGAAAAAGTAAAGTAATAACAATTGAAAAGTTTGACATTATATGCGTTGCATAATATTAAGCAACTAGGTTTTGACTATCATTATCCTTAAAACTAAAATTGTAATCAAAGAAAAAATTGCATAACATAGCGTTTTAATTTAAACAATTACTTCAAATCTCTGCGGTAACTGAGAACGAGGTGCCGGTGTAGGTTTTTGCCTTTTTGAATAAAAGTGCGCAACCACCAGGCCAATCATGCCAGCCAAAAGAACGTAGCCTAACCCATAATGGTGATAGTCATGTGCAGTTATGGTTTCAGGTTTTGAAAAAAACCTAGTTTGATTAACTACGTCATCAATTTTGGTCTTTAATTTATCAAGCTCTGAAATATCAACGTCAACGTCACTTATTAAGGATGGTTTGGCGGTATTGTTTCCAAGACTGTGATTTACTATCCAACTGGAGATGTTTGCGCTGGGAATGAAAGAGTCCTTTATTATGCTGCCATGTTCTAATCGCCCACTAATGATGACAGATGGTAACTTAAGGGTACATGACCTTTGAAATTCTATCAGTATGTTCCCAGTTAAATATAAGGGGCGGGTGTTCCTTTGGCAAATGAGGTGCGCAGTTATATTAGATGCTATTGAAAGTATCCATGCGTTAGATGTTTTTAGACTTATCCACTGGTTTTGCTTCGGCACAGCCTTGATAGTACATTTGGACATGGCGTTATGGGCATCGTTCAATAAGGCCATCTCACAGCCATGATGATCATTTTGATGTACAGAGATAGGATGATTCTGGCCGCAAAGATAGTTCCGGAGTTGAAAAACCTTACACAACACTAATGCCGCCTCAGTTAAAGGAAAATACTTGTCTCTCGTTAAAGTAACTGCCAAATAGGAATAGCTGCTTTCAATCATGTAACTTGCATTTTCGTACAGTATTGGAATTTTAATTAAGTTGAAAATTTGAAATTCCTCTGAATTTATGAGGGGCAACTTAATTTTAAATATGACCGTATTATTTAACATACAAGCCTTTACCGTAGCTATTTTGTAGATATCAATTACAGATCCACTTGGTAAAGTCAAATCGGCTGTCAGATGATTGCGTATAAGTTGCAGTTGTTGGACAAATTGATTTGGGTTTATTAACTTGGGGTTTATTTTTTCATGCCTCAGATCTAGCAAAACATCCAGAAGCGCATCTTGAACGCGTTCGAATTCAGTGATCATCAATATCAAGTAGGATGTAAGTGACGACAAGTTTAAAATTACCTCATTTATTCCTTCGTTTTTATGAATGGAATTAATTGTGAGTGCTAAATGTTCTCTAAGGGTTTTAAACTCTTGTTGAATCTCACTGGTAGTTCGTCTGAGGATGTTTGCTGTGGTCTCAGCTATAGAGCTTTGCTTTTTTGCAAGTTCTGCCAAATGATGTTCATTATTTTTGGCGTTGGCGATTTCCTCCTCGATTTGTTTGGCATCGTCCTGGTCTAAAACGCCAAACAGACTATGGGCCAAAGTACCAATAAAATCAAATGGGGACCTTCTCATTCTGGATCTAATATATTTCGATGAATGCATATTGAATATCTACTCATTGTTGTGCTCAATAGTTTCCATTCTGTGCTTCACCGTCCCAATTACTGGATTGCAGTTAGCGTGTTGCGCTATATCCGTTGTGCACATTCGACTTAATAGATCCAGATACGATCTTAATTCTTTATACTCTTGCCAATATAAAGTAATGTTGTAGTAGGCATATACATTCCAATAGGTGTTGATGGTTTGGATCCTTCCTATATCCTCAAAGTAAATTCCTGCTGCATTATCAAGTTTATCAACAAAAATATCTTCACTTGATGCTGCTGAGATGTGAGATGTAGGCAAAACTATCAGTGTTAAAAACAACGCAACTAAGAGTGAAGTTTTTCCAAGTTTTTTGTTTCTAGTTTTTTTTGTTGAACTACACGGATTTTGGCTCAATATAGCATCGCCTTTGTCATTAAGCTCCTGATCGTTGTGTTCTACTGTGCTCTCTACTGGTAGTGGGCATAGATTGTGTATTGATCTTACGCACATGCCTCCGTGTGTTTTTACTTTTGCTACTCGAACTAATGAATCGCCTCCCTCACTTACTTCTGTAACACGTCCCAATTTCCATCTCAAGGGAGGAATGTTAGCTTCTTTTATCAAGACAAGTGTTCCCGGAATTAAATTCTTTGACTCAGTCCTCCACTTCATCCGTTGTTGCAGCAAGTTTAAATATTCCATCGACCAGCGTTTCCAAAAATGCTGTTGAATGTGCTGAATTTGGCGAAATTTATTCAAGGAGCCTATGTTTCCATTCGTGCCATCGGGCTCAGGTAGAGCTGTTAATGGTGCTCCCGTAAGGAAGTGCCCGGGTGTGAGTGCTTCTAAGTCATTTGGATCCGACGTCAGGGGGGTAATAGGCCGTGAGTTCAAAATAGCTTCGATTTGAATCAGAACTGTCAGCAATTCTTCATACGTGAGTGATGCTTCACGAAGATAACGAACAAGTAGACTCTTTGCTGATTTCACGGCAGCCTCCCAGAGTCCTCCAAAATGTGGAGAGCGTGGTGGGATATATTTCCAATTTATACCATTTTCCAAGCAAACTGTTCTAATTGATGATTGAATATTTTCGCTTTTAAAAGCCGTTCGAAGATTTATCAGCTCATTCTTTGCACCAACGAAATTTGTTGCATTGTCACAGAAAATAGTATGGCATAACCCTCTCCTGCCAATAAATCTTTTCAAACAATTTATAAAAGATTCGGCAGAAAGGTCTCCCACCACCTCTATATGAACTGCCTTTGTTGCAAAACAAACAAAAACAGCAGCGTATGATTTGGTAGGCCCTTTGCCTCGGATTTTGTAGTGCGTCTTAATAGGGCCGCAGAAATCTACTCCGCTATATAAAAACGGTCGCGAGGGATTGATTCTTTCCTTTGGTAAATTTCCCATCATCTGTGTCAAGGGTCGTGGATTTACTCGCCATTCTCCCAACACTTAAAATCCAATACCTTTGTCTAGAGATGGCAATTAACGCTCTGGGTGCTGCATGCATATACCGTTGATGTAGATATAATAAAAGTAATTTCGTTATCTCATTGTTTTTTGGTAGCAAAATTTGGTTCTTAGCATCTGCCTTGATTACTGCATTTTTTAATCTCCCACCAACTCTACTTAATTTGGTCTTTTCATCAAAGAATGGCGAAAGTGATGATATACTGGAATGTTTGATTAAACTTTTTCCTTGTTGCAGAGTTGTATAATCATGTGAAAACTCCATTCGTTGCACGCACATGAAAATATAATTGGTACCTTGTTGAAGTTCTGCTACTGATAGATGATCAGTACATCTTAGGGATTTAGTTTTTCTGCAATTGCCATAAAATCTGTAAACGTAAGCAAATATTTTTTGCAATACATAGAACGAGTTTTTATGATTGACACGTTCGATTAAATTTTCTTTATCAATTGCTAAAGCTACTAACACCGATTTTGTCTTTCGGCGTTCTAATATTTCCTTTGGGAGATCATATTGTGGCGCATTCCAATATCTTACGTGTTGGGTAAGAAATTCAGGTCCATTAAACCAAAATGCATTTTTTACGAGAGCTTGAAGATCCATGCCTCTTGAAATCATGTCTGCTGGATTATTGCTTCCCTTTATATAATTCCATTGTTTTACGTCTGTCTTTGCTTGAATTTTTGCTACTCTATTTGCGACGTATGTTTCCCATGTGTAGGAAGGTGATCCTATCCAGGCCAATACTGTAGTTGAGTCAGTGTAATACATGACCTTCCGAATTTTGTTTTTCAGCAGCTGTGATATTCTTTCTACTAATTCCACCATAAGCACAGCACCCTGCAATTCTAACCTCGCGATGGAAACAGTCTTGAGTGGCGCGATTCTTGACTTGGAGCACAACAATTGTGAATACACCTTTCCTTGATCGTCAGCAGATCTGATGTAGATACATGCACCAAAAGCACTTAGACTGCTGTCAGAAAAAGCATGGAGTTGCACATCGCTACTAGGGGATGAAACGTATCTGGGAATATTTATTTCCTTTAACTGTTTGACTGTTCTTCAGAAAGCTGTTCGTCCCAAGATAATTTTGTTTTCCATAAATCTTGCAGAAATAGTTTTCCAAGTACTATGACGGGTCCAAGCAATCCTAGGGGATCAAATAATTTGGCGAGATCAGCTAGCACGCTTCGCTTGCAGACACGTTCATGTCCTTTGCTGCTTTCGCCAATATCAAACTTGAATTTAAACGCATCAGAATAAGGATCCCAAACTAATCCCAAAGTTTTAATCACTTCACTTTGATGAAATGTAACAAGCTCTTCCTTCAATTCATCAGGAATATATTCAAGTATTTTGGGATGATTAGCACAAAACTTTCTCAATTCAAAATTGCCCTTTTTTAACACTTTACAAATTTCAGTTAACAGCTTTTTAGCATCTTCAACGCTCTCTGCACCGGTAAGGCAATCATCAACATAGAAACAGTTTTTTATAGCATGCGAAGCCAAATAAGATTCATCTTTGTTATCATCCGCCAGTTTTGTCAAACTCCTTGTAGCTAAGTACGACGCCGAAGCTGTTCCATAGGTAACGGTGTTAAGTTGGTATATTTGCAGTGGAAGATTTTGATGCGATCTCCAAAAAACTAACTGCATCTTCCTGTCTTTTGAGTCTATCAAAATCTGCCGATACATTTTGGTGATATCACCAGTGAAAACATATCTATGCATGCGAAAATTTATTATAATTGCAAATAAATCTGGTTGAACTGTTGGTCCAACCATTAAAATATCATTCAATGACACACCAGATGTGCTCTTTGCCGACGCATCGAATACTACTCTCAATTTTGTTGATGAACTCTCTGGCTTGACGACGCAATGGTGCGGAAGAAAATAGTGTGGTTCGTCAGGTTTGCATCTGCCGATTAAGGTCATATGACCGAGTGATTCGTACTCTTCCATGAATCTGGTATATGCTTCTTTGAATTCAGAATGCTTATCCAATTTCCTTTCCAATGTTAAAAAACGTCTCTTAGCCATTTCAAACGATTGTCCTAATTTTTCCTTTGGACTTATTCTAAATGGCAAACATACTACGAATCGATTATCTGCGTTTATTTTTACCGTTTGCTGATAGAAAGCTTCACAATCATGTTCTTCCTTGCTCATTGTTTTTATAGGAATTTCATGATTCTCTGTTTCCCAAAACTTGCGCACTAGTTTTTCTAAGGATGTCAATGAGGGCCTTGTTGCTATATGACAGTGCTTTATCGTTGAGGCCTCCAACACGCTTCCAGCAACAATCCATCCTAATTTCGTATTACGCAGCATTGGGAGATTATTTGAAATGTTTATCTCTCCTGGTAACAACAAATCAAAGAATATTTCCGCTCCCAGTAGCATGTCAATTCGGTTCGCCCTTGAATACATGGGATCGGCAAGCTGCACATTTGATGGCAAATTCCAAGACGTGTAGACTTCGTGAACGGGTTTGTACTCGCTGATACGTGGCATGATGCCTACGTTAAGTGTCGTCGTATAAGGTGACGTCCTTGACTCAATCGTAACTTGAGCCACAAACTCAGCTTTGCACTCCTTACCGCCTATTCCACTAATGGGTATCTCCGACCTGCACTTTTTCAACCCTAGTTCATGCGCCATATTCGCTGTCATGAAGCTAATTTGTGAGCCGGAGTCTAGAAGAGCACGGCATGGGATACGCGCACCATTGACCGAAATGACGTTGATAATAGCAGTGGCAAGATAAACGTGACATTTTAATGTTTTATTGTCTATGGCCGCATTTCCTGACACGACAGGTGGTTCGCACTTCTTATTCAAATAGGACTCACCTTGTGTATAGTCTATTCGTTTCTCCGCAAACTTTTGTCCTGGTCCTGATTTCCTCTGGCTCTCATCAACCTTTGTTTGATGATTTAGTTGGGAACGTTGCTGATGATGTAAAAGGGTGTTGTGCTTTCGACCACACTTCTGGCAGCATCTGGACTGGCACGATGGAGAAAAATGGCCATGCTTGAGGCAATTTCGGCAAAGCTGGAGTCTGCGAACTGCTTTCTCTCGTTCTTCCTGTGAAAGAGATAAAAATTGTGAGCAGTTGTACAATTTGTGTTTACCTGAGTTACACATGGTGCAGCTGATACTGCTTGCACCATTTGTCACAATGAGCGCAGTTGGCTTCCTTCTGTCCTCCTTGGTTCCAAATTTCAGGAAATCCTCTAAGCTGGGACTTGTCCTTGGATCGCGTAACGACTGCTCGAACAAGCCTCTACTTTCTGTATCCAACTTTTGCAGCATTAAATGTACCACTAACGGATCCCAGTTGTTTATGTTGATGTCCAGATTTGCGATTGCTTGCATACTTTCTTTGGTTGTGTCGTGCAATCTTCTCAGACTACTAGTAGTACCCAGTGTGGGAGGTTGTGTTAGAAGCCTCGTGAATTGAGCAGTCATCAATAAACGCCGATTATCGAATCGGTCAACCAGTGTTTTCCAGGCCACGTCGTAATTAGCGTCGGTAGGCTGGATGTGTTTAATGAGGTTGTGAGCCTCTCCTGTTACGTTGGCACGAAGAAAATACAACTTTTGGGCGGCTGGTATTGACTGCTCATGCACAAGTTGCTTGAACAAATCATGGAATTGACGCCAATTAAGATAATTGCCGTCGAATTTGGGCAGTTCTATCTTCGGTAGCTTCATCGCTGTATTTACTGGTACAGTTTGAATTGTACTTTTTTCAAAGTTTTCAGAGAGTTCAATAAGTGCGGCGTCTACTTTATCCCTCAACTGAAAATGTTGTTGCATATCTTGCAGCGTTGCTTGGTCTCCCAATCTTTCGTGCATGATTTGAATTTGACTCCAAGTCTCTTCGATAGATCGTGCTCTGATCCTGCAGACTGGAGAAGATTGTCCTCGTGCAAATTCCATTTTGCACTTATCCAAGGATCGTTGTAATATTGATGTAAGTAACATCAATCTCTCTTGTATGCTGGCACTTTCCTTAGTTGGCGTTAATCGAACTGCCTTATAATGGTCAAATACATACGTCCGTTTTTCTGGATCGGTTAGTGGCTGTTGCGCTGGTGCTGCTGTGGCTGTTTGCGTTGCTGCTGCTGTAGCTGCTTGAGTTGCTGCTGCTGTGGCTGCTGGTTCTGGTGCTGCTGTGGCTGGTACTGCTGCTGCTGTGGCTGCTGGTACTGCTGGAGCTGTAGGTGCTGCTGTAGGCTCCGTTCGCTCTGTTGTCTTTAATCTGCTGGCGATGTCCTTCTTAAGATTGTCGTACACCGCTTTAATCTTATCGTAGTATGATTTCGCGAAATAATCGTGACCTATACAAGCACTGTAGTTATCGCGAATTTCGCTATCATTATTATCGAATTCCTCCCATAAGGAATCCAATAACTGCCATCTGTTTTCTAGATAGCTTCGAATTTTCCTGCTGGAACTATCTTTTCCATAGTTCCGAGCCAGGCTGCATATTTCATCGCCAAGCTTATTTTGACGGTCTGCAAGTTCTTCCATTCCACTATACATGTCACTGCTAAACTTCCACAAATAATCACTTATTAAAAGGCCTTTTTTTCACGCACTTTATACAGGCTACTAAACTTTTTTAGTGTGTCCTGTCACGGTCGCCAATGTTCGTTTCAAACGATTAACGCAAAAAAAAACTTTTTATTGAACAGAAATTTAACAATTTATATTTTTGGGTGTTGACCCGTTGAATATTTCTTACAGACTGCGTCGAGCTCGAATGCATCATTTACCTGCTGCAACCAAAAGCTGCTTAGTAAACAAATTTGTACCGTGTGACCGAAGACCGGTGGTTTCAAATGCTTTTTCGCGTGGAGAAACAAGAGACGCGTGAAATTAATTTTGAATTCTGGTCACACGGTTTGATACAGGAAATGGTGAATTCTGAGCTCCAAAAAATAGAACATTTTTTGTGTGATATATGTACATATGTACATATAATCTGAACAGTAATCATAAGGGTACGTCAGGACACATTCCCCTAGTTCTTCCAGCTCGTTCGGTAACTGGATTGCCGCGGCAAGTTCGCAGTGGTCACTGTCGTACTCCACCGTGGTCAAGCAGTTCCTTCTGGTTCTTTCCACGTCCAGTAGCGTTAGTCGTCGGTCGATGAGCATCACATCCAGATAGGGCCCGCTTCTTGGAAACGATGGTCTATCGGTTGCCAACAAGTCCACCCTGAACTCAATATTGTGCTGTGCCAACCACCCTAAGAGTGCGTTTCCTCTATCATTTGGAACACTATTACCCCATTCGCCGTGCTTTGCGTTCAAATCCCCGGCGATTATATAATAGTTTTCTTCCGAGCTCAAACGAAGACTTGTGAAAAGAGCCTCGAGCTCTGACATGAAATGGGGATTCCGAGAATCAGGCGCGTAGGCAGCAATTACAAACAACCTCTTTCCACCTTGGAGAGGGATGCGTGCAATGCATGCTTCTAGCACCGCGAATCTACGCACTTCACTGCTATATATGACCTTATGACAAAGGTCTTTTTTAATTAAGAGTGCAACCCCGCCTCCTTGAGTGGATTGGGGCCGGTCTCTCCTAATGACGTGGTAGTTTTTGTACCTGAGGTTGCGCGTCCTGTTTAGCTTTGTTTCGCTAGCCATCAGCACGTCAGGATTATGAGTCTGCAGCAAATGGAACAGAGTTAGCTTTCGCTCGATCCTAATCAGCGAATTAACATTCACTGCCAGGATCTTAAGGGGTCTTGCTACCAGCGCAACCATTATATCGGCGCATTAGGTACAAACAGCGACGAGTAGATGAGGTCTACTCGCGCTGATTGTTCGAGGAACTGTTTCTCAAACTGCTTCTGCATAGCAGTCATCTGGCTCTGGAACTGTGCTTGCATAGCAAGCATCTGTTCCTTCATTGCCGTCACTGCTAGCATGACAGTCTGGAGATTCACGTTGTCCGTTGGTTGACTGGTCACAGGGACCTGATCCACCGTCGGCGCTGTCTGTTGTGCCGGCTTCCTTCCTGATGCCATTTGAGCGTAGGAGATAGCCTGCGTAACAGTGGTAGCTGGAACACGAGGAGCGGGCCTCGCTGCTACCATTTTTTCAGCCCTCTTAGCCTGAATTAATTTCCTGAGTTCCTGGGCTTTTGGACATCCCCGATAGTTTGCGGGGTGACCATTGCCCTTACAGAGCACACACGTAAGCTGCGCCCTATTCTCAACTTTTTCCGCTCCCAAGGGGCATTCCCCTTTTCTGTGGCTTTTTGCGCATTTGACGCAGCGAGACTCCATATTGCAGTTCGCTGCGGCATGCCCAAAGCGTTGGCACCGCGCACATTGAAGCATGTGGTTGGTCTTTTTTAATTTCTCCCATTTGACAGCCAGAGAGCCTAAATAACGAATTTTCTTTAGACCCTCTAGATTGCTGTTTTGGGAAACCTGCACCAAGAAGAAAGGAAGATTTCTACTCTCCCTCCTCGCTGCCGCAGTAGTGAAGGGCTTAACCTCCACGAACTCGACGCCGTCGCACTTAACTTGGCGCAACTCATCGAGGATCTCCCTCGGATCAGCAGATGGCTCCACGCCCTTAAGGAGCATGGTCTGCAACTTTTCACCTTTCGGTGTAAATGAAAAATATTCAGCTTCCGCCGCCGTTAGCTTACTAATAATGTTCTTGGGATCTTCTATTGTGGAACACTTAATTGATTGCCTTAATGGTGCTCTATACTTAATGGCATGCAAATTAGTAGTGGCCAACTTACATAATTTCACCACATCCTTGGTCTCCAGGCCGAAGACGTTGATGGGCGGGCATCTCTCCTTCCTGGCTGTGCGTTGCTCGGCCTGCTGTTGCTGTTTCTGCTTCTGCTGATGTTGTTGCTGCTGCTGTGGTTGTTGCTGCTGCTGTGGTTGTTGCTGCTGCTGCTTTTGCTGCTGTGGTTGTTGTCGCTGCGTCATCAGCTGCTGTTGGATCTGCTGCTTTAGCTGCTGCCGTTGTTGTTGTTGCTGCTGCTGCAACCGTTGGGCTGCTTTTGAAGTGAACGGCATTTCGTCCAGCCTTAACTGTAGCAGCTTTTTAGGCTGCTGCTGTTGTTGTTGCTGCTTCTTTGGCAGCTGCTGTAGTTGTTGCTGCTGTTGTTGTTGCTGCTTCTGCTGTTGTAGCTTCTGCTGTTGCTGCTTTTGCTGTTGTTGTTCCTGCTCCTGCTGCTGTTGTTGTTGCTCTGCGGCCTTTTTCGAAGCCCGCCTAGCATTCAGCTTCTCTTGGAGGTCTCGGATATGTTTTTCCAGCACCTCCTTCTCCCTCTCCTTCTTAGATAGTTCTTTCCTATCCTCCTTCTCGTCCTCGGCCTCCGAGGAGGCCAATGATCAGTAGGAATTGCCGCTACCTACGTATGAGTAGTAGCGACACTCCCATCCCTCCGACTCATAGATGATGGAGCCTTCATCATCTCCACCATCTGTTGCTGTTGTTGCCATTGGTGCCGGTTGGCTTCCGCCAGTGTTGTTGCCCGGCTTGGTTGCGGCTGAGTGCCGTTTAACCACATTCGGCTGCGGGTGCCGCTTCCTCCTTCTCTTCCGCACCATCTCTCCCTGGTTTGTGGGACTCTCCGCTCGTTCGCTGTCCTCACTGTTTGGGTTGTGGCATGATGTCGCCGCCACCGGTAATTTTGCGCCCGATTTTTGGAGCCCGGCCGGCTCGTCACTTTCCATTGTTCTTTGCTTTGTTTTTGTTTTTCGCACTATGTGCCTTTAAATATAAATAATAAAAAAAATGTTTTTTTTCTTTTTCCACCACGGGAATGGAACCCGGGTTCCACCGCTCACTACACTTGAACACTGCCACTAGGTTACACACTGGGTTTATTTCGCACTACTTAGATCCCTACTTGGATCACACTCAACGTTTGTTCGCGAAGCCGAAACACGTGCGCACTCGCTGGGGGTCTGTGAACGACTCGTATAATTTATCCTCCCATTCATCTGAATTTTCTTCAGTAAGCCTAAGTGCAATGTCAAGTGAGGTTGCGAGCTCATGCCATTCTTTAAAAGGTGATAAATTATATCGAAGCGCCATCTTGAGAAGCCTCTTTGAAAGATTATTATTCGACCTACGCATTACTTTAATTAAATAGTCTGCATTCGCTTTCAAATTATTTTATGGTAGATTTGCGACAAACCAGATTCCACGCAGATAGCGTATGAAGGAGTTGTTGGCGGGAGTTTAAAAATTCGCTTGAAGAAAAACCGATGCACAATTTCGCATTCTTCAAAGAACTCAAATCCAAACACTTGGTTTGCGTAGCAGAGACAAGAATTCACAATGACATTGAAAACCTTGAACTTTGGCGCACTGCCGATTCGTTAGTTACCAACGAAAGTTCTCCACATTAGATTAATTGCTGTCTTAGACGCTACAGCTTTCTTGTGAACATGTGCGCTCATATCAAGATTCGATTTTATAGCAAAACCCAGGTAATTGACAATTTCGATCTTCTCACCCTCCAAAGTCCAGTTTTCACGTGCAGTCCTGTTAATTCGACCAGTGGCAAAAAAGATGATGTTTGACTTAGAAGTGTTTATCTTTAAGTCCCAAAGATCGCAGTAGCTTTTCGATTTGTTTATTTGCAGCTGAAGAGCCAGTGGTCCTTCAGGCAAAACAAACAAATCGTCGGCACACAACAGAACTTTAACCTCTACATCACCAACTTTAACTCCTCCTGACAGAAATGCGGTTATATCATCGACATAAAGAGAAAACAAAAGCGGGCTAAGCACACAGCCTTGGGGAACACCTGCTATGACCTCGAAGAAGTTTGACAAGATAGTGCCATTCCATACAGCAGCAAAGTTTTGTGTGATTAGTTCTTTATAAACTTTCAGGAACTTTATTGAAAGTCCCAGGGTCCAAAGTTTGTACAACAGCGAGCAACCTATTGACCGTATCGAAGGCGGCTTTGA
The DNA here is from genome assembly GCA_944738645.1 of Eristalinus sepulchralis. Taxonomy (NCBI): domain Eukaryota; kingdom Metazoa; phylum Arthropoda; class Insecta; order Diptera; family Syrphidae; genus Eristalinus; species Eristalinus sepulchralis. Next base: position 57,982,783 of record OX122883.1, read on the forward strand.
AGTCTACGAAAAAAGCATATAGCTTTTTGCCCCGCCCTTTAAACCTTCGAGCTATAGTGGTCAATGAAAAAATTTGATCAACTGTTGACAACCCTGACAGGAAGCCTGCTTGAAAAACACTAAGACGCTCGTTGGCCTAAACCCAAACATTCAACCTATGGTATAATATTTGGGTGAAGACCTTTCTAAATGCGGAAGGAAGGGAAATTCCCCTATAATACTCCGGTGCGTTCCTATCACCTTTTTTAAAAATACAGTAGATAATTGACTTAAGAAACACTTCCGGCATCATCTCGGACTCTAGCAATTTATTGTAAAACAACAGTTACTATTCTAGACAAGCGGGGGTGAGATTTTGTATAAACTCAACCGGAATAACATCTAATCCAGGAGCTTTATTTTTTCTCATTTTACTCAGAGTTCGTGTTAACTCCATCATCGAGATTGGGGCATCCAGCACAGGATCTGAGACGTAGGAGAGGCCATACTGAAAGTTTACCTGACCCAACGCCGAGCTTAGCAATTGTTTAAAATGGTTTGCCAGTACTTCCGAGCTTATAGGGCAAGTAACCACTGATCTGCCTCCACTCAACATTCTAACCGCTTTCCAGAACACCTTCGTGTCGTTACAACCTTCCATTCTATAAGCGAGTTTTTTTTAGTACTCCGCTTGCTTAGCCTTACAAACTTCCTTGTATGCTTTATGTAGAGTAGCCTAAAAACATCAGCTTTGCTTTTTCTAAATAAATTTAGTTATGTAAAAGATTTTCTTCAAATTCAGGAGACGTCACAATCGGCATTTGTTCTGAAAAGCTAGCAGCTCGGACTTCAAAGTCACTTAGGATATTAAGCCAATTACCTCTAATTAGACAATAATCAATCACTGAACGGCCTTGACCAAAAACGAACGTTAGTTCACCTTTGCAATCGCTATTCGTAGTACCATTAGCTACAATAAAACCGAAGTCTGCAATTAGATTTATAAGACGTCTACCATTAGCGTTTATATACCTAATTTATACCTAATAGTAATAATAATTGAGTGGCACAACAGTCCACATGGGACCAGGGCCTAGCTTCTACAATAACTACTTTATACTTATACAACTTAAAACTACCTTCTTTCATCGTACTACGAGACAAAGCTCCTCCAGCGTTGTTTCTTGATACAGGTTCGTTAAGAACCCGCGAGTGTCTGATGTTGTTGGCACAAGTCGCCACCCCACCCCTCATGTCACTTTTGACGTGACCATTGCTATCTCAATTGGCAAATTTGCGATAGATAGCTCCTTGGCGGAGACGTTAGCCACGGTTTAACGCTCCAACCACACGTTTGGCAAACAAGGAACTATTCCATTATAAATAAATAAACTCAATTTCAATCAACTGAACAGTTCTTATACTAAAACCAACTGAACAGTTCATATAGGCCACTGGAACACCGGCGTAGCCCCCGATTTACGTTTTTCCCGGCATACGATCCCGGTTGGCAATTTGTTTTTTTTTTTTTTCTTTATTTTGTATGTTCGTCTACGGCAAAATCTATGGCGGCCAGGTAGTGGCTAGTCGGTGTAAAGTTTTTTTGGTTTCCTACTAAAGGGTTATTTTTTAAAAGCTATAGAAAAGTTTAAAAAAAACACATGAAATTCAGAAAAATGCATGAAATTTTTATTTAAATCGATAGTACGGCCTATATAATGTTGGAAGATTATTTCATGCAAATGTTGACCTTATACCTTATACTCTTTCCAATATTTCGGCCGGTATTTCAAGAATTAATGTTTCAATGTTGTCCTCCAATGCGTTAATTGAAGCAGGCTTGTCTGCATAGCTTTAACATAGCCGCACAAAGAATGATCTGTAGACGTTAAATCGCTCGTCTAGGCGGCCAATTGACCGGTCCCGAACGTGAAATAAAATGTTCCCCGAATTCGCCTCTCAATAAGTTAATAGTTGCGCGTGCTGTGTGGCATGTGGCACCGTCTTGTTGAAACCACATGTCATGCAAGTCAAGCTCTTGCATTTTGGGCAAAAAAGTTGAATATCATCTCACAGTGTCAGCTGCTTGCCAAAAAGATAATAGCTAAAAAGTCACCCTTTACTAAAATTTTTTTTTACGAAAGAAAACACTTCTACCACAAATAGACAAATAGCCTACTTATACCTAACCTAGCATAATTCAGCAACAGCCAGGTAGAGTGCGTCAATGATCAGTCTTATACCTCTCCTATGTATAAAGGTAGTTGGCATTTAACGTCCCTATTTTTTCCTCTTGCAAATTGCCGACCTCGCAGAGGAAACTGCTTTCTATATTGCCTTCTAGGAACTTGGGACCGAGCTTAGCCGAGTAAGTTGCTCCTCCCCCTTTAGGACTCGCTCCAGAAAATCCATAAATAATATTTATAATAATTCGTTTTCTATTTTTGCAGTTGAAAATATATGTAATAACTAATAGAGTTGGTACTATTAATATTACTGCAAAATTTGTATGTTCATGTGTAGAGGTTTTGAATTGTATTTTTTTTAACAAGTTGCGATTTTCAGTACATCTTACATGAATTTCTTCTGTGCAATAATTCGTTATTATTTTGTTTATCGCTACATTGCTATAATTAAGTACAATGATGTTATCATACTTTAGAAAGTTATCATAATGAACGATATTTATTTCTACACTTTACAAACCTTAATAACTTGTGGTCTATAACATTTGGAGTAAAATTGTTACAGTTGTTGAACTACTATGTACGGAATGTTTGTTTGTTATAACAATGTTATTGTGTATAGTTTTAATCTCTACATTTTTATTCTCTTTGAAGTTACATTTAGGGTTGTCTTTGAAAATATTGGATATACAATCATCGTTTATAATTTCTATATCTTTAAACTTAATCGTATCTTTTTTGTATTTATAATTGAAACGTCAATTAAGACTACGTAAACATTTTCAGCTGAATAAATTGGGATAAGTAATATTTATTAACATTATTTTCTAATTGCTATATTGTACCTTTTAATTCTTTGAAAGATAGAATGTCTTTCCCTAGAGTTCAGAGTTTACTTAGCAATAGATTTTCAAATACTTTTCTAACTTTTTCTCTTAATAGATTAATATCGTACTCAATTCGAAATGCTTGTTGCATACTGCTAATTCTTAAAAATTCGTTGTTTATAGAGTTGTCAATACCTACAATAACTGTTTTCACTTGTAATAGTTGTTCATTTATATGCTTCGTTATATTATTAATAGCATAATTAAAATAGTGATTTGTCGTAATTTAGTCGTTAGTCCCACAAGTCGATTTTTATTGTTTTTAATGCTTATCTCAAGACTTTTTCTAATTTTTGGTTATCGTCATAGTCCATTGTTCCTGTTTAGTACTTAAATTTTTTTCCTATGGTACAAGCTAGTCCATTTTTTTATGACAAGTGATAAAAATTATGTGTTAACGAGGAATACTCGTTATTGATTTGGTCTATTTGTGTTGGTCTAAATTTGATTATCCAAGATAATAAATTTATGCTTTGAAGTACCTTCGCGTAGCATACTACTACCGGAACCTTTTCGCCTCGAATTTTAATATATCCTAATAATAATAATAATTGAGTGGCACTACAGCCCATAACGGACCAGGGCCTAGCTTCTACAACAACCACTCGTGTTGTGCATGCTATTGTTCTTCACGAGTAGAAGGGACCTACAGTTTTTTGCCGATTCCGAACGGCGAGATTTGAGATGCTTTCCATAGACAATTAATACTCTTTGAGTGTTGTCAGGGGGACATGGGCCTATGCACACGAGGCAATCTCCTTGATCGCACTCAACATGGCGAGCTGCCAAGACTATCCTCGTTCGTGCATAGACATACAAGTTGACATACAGCCTCCCCGTGGCGCCCCCTGGATAGCCATCACAGCATCCGTTGTGTGGTGAACCAACGTATGCAGCGACTGGCCTACCAGTCTGTAGGTTGTCCGTGAGGCTAACTCCCTCACCACACAAAAATAACCGAGTTCAGCAACGACAACTTGCATCGGATATGGACGGATCCAATGTTGACGACTCCGGCAAACGTACAAAGGACAACGATTTTCGGTTCTGCACGTGAAATATGAGGTCCCTTAACAGACCACGTGCAGCCGAACAACTTGCGGAGGCCCTTGACTGCTACAAAGCAGATATCACCGCCATCCAGGAAGTGCGGTGGGATGGGCCGGGCAGAAAGAAGATAAAGAACTGCGACATTTACTACAGCGACTACTACAGGGAGAGAAGGCAGCGCCTATTCGGATGCGGATTTGTTGTTCGAGGCAGACTTAGGCAAAAAGTCATAAGCTACGATCCCAGGCTGCTGGACTTCGCCGCGGGGCGGAACCTCTCAGTGAGCAGTACGCTGTTCCCACATCACAACATCCATAAAGGAACCTGGCGATCCCCTGATCAATCAACCGTCAACCAGATTGATCACGTTGCGATAGACGTCAAACACTCCTCCAACATTCTCGATGTCCGAACATTCCGAGGCGCTAACATCGACTCGGATCATCACCTTGTTGTAGCCAAGGTAAGAACCCGGATATCGAGAGAACAACGGAGTCGAGATAGGCCAAAACGGTTTGACGTCGGAAAGCTACAATCGCAACAGGTCGACCGAGTCTCTATGAAACTCTCCCAAAATTCGACGCTGCCTGCACTGACAATGGAAGAAGAATGGAAATATTGTCAAAAAGCCATCAAAGAAGCTGCCACTGATGTGCTGGGTTTCACGCCACCACCTAGAAGGAACCCACTCGTCGTCAAGAGTGCAGGCAGGCACATGCAGCCAAACAGGAGGCCTACCAGGCAACGCTGCATCGTACAACGAGAACTGTTCGTGAGCTCTACGAACAGAAAAGAAGGGAAGAGAACCGGCTTCTCAGATAAAGAGAGAAGAGAGTATGGGAAGCGAGCGGTCGAAGAGATGGAGAGGTGTTATGGCAGAAATGAAGTCCGAAAGTTTTACCGAAAGGTGAAACAGCTATCCGGTGGACACAGGGTTCGCACCGAAGCCTGCCGGGACCAAAACGGAAACCTCGTAGTAGAGTCGCAATCTATTCCGAGAATCTGGAAAGATCATTTCTGCAAACTCTTAAACGGCGACGACGGCCCACATCCCGCTGTTAGGCAGAATGTTCCACTTAATTTGGACGATGATAGACAAGAATTCCGTCCCCCGACTTAGGCGAGGTCAAGATAGCAATATCGAGACTGAAGTCAAATAAAGCTGCTGGAGCGGATAGACTGTCCGCAGAACTGTTTAAAGCAGCTGGGGATGACCTGGTTGGGCGCATGCACCAGCTCATCTGTAAGATATGGTCGGAGGAAAGCATGCCCGATGAGTGGAATCTCAGCGTCGTCTCTCCGGTCCACAAGAAAGGGGACCCCTTCGACTGCGCCAACTATCGAGGGATAAGTCTCCTTAACATCGCATACAAGATCCTTTCTGCCGTACTGTGTGAACGCCTGAAACCGTTCGTCAACAACCTGGTTGGTCCTTATCAGTATGGTTTCAGGCCAGGGAAGTCGACCAAATCTTCACACTACGGCAGATCCTGGAAAAGACCCAAGAAATGCAAATCGACACTCACCACCTATTCTTCGATTTCAAGACCGCCTATGACAGTGTGTATAGAGGCGAGCCGAAAAGTTTTCGAATCTGAGCCATTGGGACAACGCAACAGAGGACGGCCCATGATAAGGTGGCGCACACAAGTGGAGAAGGACCTCAACCAACTTGGAGTGCGCAACTGGCGGCAGCTGGCGAAAGATCGTGCTGGCTGGAGAGGCATGTTGGTTGAGGCCCTGGTCCACTTCGGACTGTAGAGTCATAAGAAGAAGAAGAAGAAGAGTGTTGTCAGCAACTCGAAAGAGGTGGTGCCGTGAAAAAATGCTAGGTGTCCCGTCCGGGGATCGAACTCAGACTTTCTGCGCCGCAGTCGATGCACTTACCACTGCGCCGCGGCGACCACCTACCTATCCAATCCTGAGTTTAAATGTTGACAGTGTGTATAGAGGCGAGCCGAAAAGTTTTCGAATCTGAGCCATTGGGACAACGCAACAGAGGACGGCCCATGATAAGGTGGCGCACACAAGTGGAGAAGGACCTCAACCAACTTGGAGTGCGCAACTGGCGGCAGCTGGCGAAAGATCGTGCTGGCTGGAGAGGCATGTTGGTTGAGGCCCTGGTCCACTTCGGACTGTAGAGTCATAAGAAGAAGAAGAAGAAGAGTGTTGTCAGCAACTCGAAAGAGGTGGTGCCGTGAAAAAATGCTAGGTGTCCCGTCCGGGGATCGAACTCAGACTTTCTGCGCCGCAGTCGATGCACTTACCACTGCGCCGCGGCGACCACCTACCTATCCAATCCTGAGTTTAAATTTTGTAGATATATTCCTTTTATGGGTTTAAGTTTAGTATAATATATAATATAATACCTAGTTCTGCAAATCTATATATCCGTGTATTGAGTTCAGCAATCCACGTCCTGTGCTTTATTTCGTTTATACTATACGTGTTTGGTATATTTATCAATAATTGTAACGTACATCAGGTTTATGTTTGCGTAACAAATATCAATATGAAGTATTTGGTTTGGTTTGGTTGGAGTTTCTGTGATTTTCAATGGAATTCTTTAAGGTAACCTTTCATATCTTGACTTGTTATATATTTCACAATTACTTATATATCGTTCTATTTTTTCTTTTAATTTAGGTCGTCTTTTATTTTGGCGAATGCTTCGATGATATGCATATGATTGATTCAAAAGTTTATGTGATTTACTGATAACTACTGTTAATTTGAACTTTCTTAACAGAGCACGCATTTTGATAATAAAATTGAATAATTTGCAAGTGTTGTTCGTTAGCAATACGATTTGTGGTTAAATTAAAAACCAAACTGAAGAGGTTTGACAGTGAAATAAGACACGAAACGTGCGTCAGCTGTTTGCCAAAAAGATAAAAGTTAAAAAATCACCCTTTATTATAATTTTTTTTTACGAAAGAAAACACTTCTTTGCCCTTGCCGTGGAATTCAATTTACCTTCGCACTATGCATTGCATTGCACGCATCACGTAGGTATGTAAACATGTACTGGGGATTCAGATCCCCAGTGACTTGGGATTCCCAAAGGTGTTTTTTTTTTTTGTGCTGCCACACTCTCTTTATCTTTTTTTACTTTTCACTGCGCCATAGTTTTTCTTTTATTTGAGCTGGTGTAGACTTTCACCAATATTTTAATTCTTTTCCGCTTCCCGGCAAACACTTCAAACTTTTCGATTTTTTACTTGACGACTCCTTTCTTCTTTCGTTTTTTCTTTGTTCTCCCACTGTCTTATCTCTCATTGATCCCGATCTTTTTTCCCACCCCGTTCATCACTCTCATGAATGGGCAGTTAACTGGCAATAAATAAATTAATAAATAATTAAATTAATACATCAATCAATCAGTTGACAAATAGCCTACTTATACCTAACCTAGCATAATCCAGCAACAGCCAGCTAGAGTGCGTCAGTGTTATACCTCTCCTATGTATAAAGGTAGTTGGCATTTAACGTCCCTATTTTTACCTCTTGCAAATTGCCGACCTCGCAGAGGAAACTGCTTTCTATATTGCCTTCTAGGAATTTGGGACCGAGCTTAGCGTTGTTATTGTCCAGTAAGTTGCTCCTCCTCCTTTAAGACTCGCTCCAAAAAATCCATATATAATATTTTATAATAATTCGTGTTCTATCTTTACAGTGCAGAATATATGTAATAACTAATAGAGTTGGTACTATTAATATTACTGCAAAATTTGTACGTTCATGTGTAGAGGTTTTGAATTTTATTTCTTTTAACAAGTTGCGATTTTCAGTACATCTTACATGAATTTCTTCTGTGCAATAATTCGTTAATATTTTGTTTATCGCTACATTGCTGTAATTAAGTACAATGATGTTATCATACTTTAGAAAGTTATCATAATGAACGATATTTATTTCTACAGTAAACAAACCTTAATAACTTGTGGTCTATAACATTTGGAGTAAAATTTTTACAGTTGTTGAACTACTATGTACGGAATGTTTGTTTGTTATAACAATGTTATTGTGTATAGCTTTAATCTCTACATTTTTATTCTCTTTGAAGTTACATTAAGGGTTGTCTTTGAAAATATTTGATATACAATCATCGTTTATAATTTCTATATCTTTAAACTTAATCGTATCTTTTTTGTATTTATAATTGAAACGTCAATTAAGACTACGTAAACATTTTCAGTTGAATAAATTGGGATAAGTAATATTTATTAACATTATTTTCTAATTGCTATATTGTATCTTTTAATTCTTTGGAAGATAGAATGTCTTTCCCTAGAGTTCAGAGTTTACTTAGCAATAGATTTTCAAATACTTTTCTAACCTTTTCTCTTAATAGATTAATATCGTACTCAATTTGAAATGCTTGTTGCTGTTTCTTAAAAATCTTCTTAAATTCTTAAAAATTCGTTGTTTATAGAGATGTCAATACCTACAATAACTATTAATAGTGTTTTCACTTGTAATAGTTGTTCATTTAAATGCTTCGTTATATTATTAATAGCATAATTAAAATAGTGATTTGTCGTAATTTAGTCGTTAGTCCCACAAGTCGATTTTTATTGTTTTTCCTGCTTATCTCAAGACTTTTTCTAATTTCCTGGTTATCGTCATAGTCCATTGTTCCTGTTTAGTACTTAAATCTTTTTCCTATGGTACAAGCTAGTCCATTTTTTTATGACAAGTGATAAAAATTATGTGTTAACGAGAAATACTCGTTATAATAAATTTGATTATCCAAGATAATAAATTTATGCTTTGAAGTACCTTCGCGTAACATACTACTACCGGAACCTTTTCGCCTAGAATTTTAATATATTCTTATACTGAGTTTAAATTTTGTAGGTATATTCCTTTTTTTTAATGGGTTTAAGTTTATTATAATATATAATATAATACCTAGTTCTGCAAATCTATATATCCGTGTATTGAGTTCAGCAGTCCACGTCCTGTGCTTTATTTCGTTTATACTATACGTGTTTGATATATTTATCAATAATTGTAACGTACATCAGGTTTATGTTTGCGTAACAAATATCAATATGAAGTATTTGGTTTGGTTTGGTTTGAGTTTCTGTGATTTTCAATGGAATTCTTTAAGGTAACCTTTCATATTTTGACTTGTTATATATTTCACAATTACTTATATATCGCTCTATTTTTTCTCTTAATTTAGGTCGTCTTTTATTTTGGCGAATGCTTCGATGATATCCATATGATTGATTCAAAAGCTTATGTGTTTTACTGATAACTACTGTTAATTTTTCTTCGCCTTCAATATCTCCCAGAAATTAACAGTACTTGAAATAAGTGGTCTTCGTTAGACCAAATTCCTACCTTTCCTTTGGGTGAAACGATTTTTTTCATAATGTCGGAAATCAAAACCTCGTTATATGTTTTTAAATTAATTACTATTCTCGTTTTTCCAAATTGTATGTAAATTCTATGAATATTGATATTTTCAATACTGTTAAGAATTATTTGTGTTTTATATACATTCAATGGGGTTTCGACTATAAGAATGTAATCGTTGCCATCGTCGATAGTTTATCTAATTATTCGTCGCAGTTCTTGTCCATATGATTTCTTACATTTTCATTGCAATAAATTTCTAATCTTGAAAGAGCATTTTGGTTTGTCGTTTTTGGTAGCTTGTAGTTTTAAATCGCTACAATTTTACCGGGGTTAGGTTTTATAACCTCTTTAGTAACACTGTGGCTAAAAAAGTTTGTTTCCTTTTTCAGAAACTCGCAACTGTCCAATTGTTCTATAAGATCTACTTCCTCTAGTTTCTTAAAAATCTTTGTTGATGAAGCTATATGTTTTCTAAGTTGGTGGAGAAAACAGTTATGTTGTCCATGTACATTACGCATATTCTACCCATGAATTCAGAAAATACGGAATTCATTAAGCGCTGGAGTACTGCAGGTGCATTTTTAAGACTGAGTGGCATATGAACGAACTCGTAATGCGCACTATCGGTTGAAATTTCCGTTTGTTATGTCTTTTTCTGTAATTTCGATTTAACAAGATCGAGTATGGTAAAATACATCGATCTACAGAGCTTGTCGAAGATGTCTTCGATATTAGGTATCGGAAATTTATAGTCTATCGAAACTTGGTTCAGTTCGGTAGTCGATAACGATTCTCCACTTATGTTTACCAGATGCGTCCTTATTTTTAGGAGTGATCCAGATTGGAGCAGAGTACTCGTATAATGAGTCACGGGGTCGCATGATGCCTTCATATTTCACCACTTTAATTTGTGACTTTACCTCATTTTTATATATTTCTGGATACCTATAACTGTTAGAGTATATGGGAGTTTCATTTATTTTTGTGCTTAATCGCATTAGTGAATGACAGGTTGCTGTTTTATCCAGTTTCCCGAATCCTATGAACAGTGGGATTCTCACTTTTATATCTACGAGTATTGGTATACTAAAGTTCAATATTTTAATAGGAGTATTGAGTTTAATTAGCCATTTGGGATGACATAGTAACGCATTTAGAATACTGGTTTCTAAACCAGGGTTAATGAGTATTATAAGTTTAAATTTACCACGAGTATTTACGACTATATAGGGTAATCAAATACACAATTTCCTTTCCAAAAATTCCACCTGTTTTCTAACGTGTTTACTTGCCTAGATATAGCGTATAAAATGTCCATCGGTTCAAAATCGTTATTACTGATTCGATTTTCACTGTGAGTTGCTTGATTACTTAAACTGTTATTATTGAATCTGTAATTTACTATCTTGTAAATGGAGTTATTCGTCCTGTGGTTATTTTGTCTAAGGTTGTTTGATCTATTCTGTGAGCTTCTAAATGTTTCAGAATGTGATGAAAATTTATGCTGCCTTTTGTTTTGAGGATGGGGGGCATGGGCCTATGCACACGAGGCAATGTCCTTGATCGCGCTCAACATGGCGAGCTGCCAAGGCTATCCTCGTCCGTCAAGTTGACATACAGCCTCCCCGTAACGCCCCCTGGATAGGCATCACAGCATCCGTTGTGTGGTGAACCAAAGTATGCAGCGACTGGCCTACCAGTTTGTAGGTTGTGCGTGAGGCTAACTCCCTCACCACACAAAAACGAACCCAGTTCAGAGACAACAACATGCCTCCGATATGGACGGATCCAATGTTAACGACCCCAGCAAACGTACAAAGGACAACGATTTTCAGTTCTGCACGTGGAATGTGAGGTCCCTTAACAGACCACGTGCAGCCGAAGAACTTGCAAAGGCCCTTGACTGCTACAAAGCAGATATCACCGCCATCCAGGAAGTGCGGTGGGATGGGCCGGGCAGAAAGAAGATGAAGAACTGCGGCATATACTACAGCGACTGCTACAGGAAGAGAAGGCAGCGCTTATTCGGATGCGGATTTGTTGTTCCAGACAGACTTAGGCAAAATGTCTTAAGCTACGATCCCGCAAGCGAACGCCTCATGACAATTCGCATCAAGGCTAAATTCGGGAACATCAGCCTGATATGCGCTGACACCCCGAAGATGAATTCTACGATTTCCTAGAAAGAACATACGATCGATGCCCCAGCTATGACACCAAGATCGTTCTAGGAATGCGCAGCTGGGAAAAGAAGACATCTTCGCTGACGTCATCGGGAAACACAGCCTGCACGACACCAGTACGCGGTTCCTACATCTCAACATCCATAAAGGAATCTGGCGATCCCCTGATCAATCAACCGTCAACCAGATTGATCACGTTGCGATTGACATCAAACACTCCTCCAACATTCTCGATGTCCGAACATTCCGAGGCGCTAACATCGACTCGGATCATCACCTTGTTGTAGCCAAGGTAAGAACCCGGATATCGAGAGAACAACGGAGTCGAGATAGGCCAAAACGGTTTGACGTCGGAAAGCTACAATCGCAACAGGTCGACCGAGTCTCCATGAAACTCTCCCAAAATTCGACGCTGCCTGCACTGACAATGGAAGAAGAATGGAAATATTGTCAAAAAGCCATCAAAGAAGCTGCCACTGATGTGCTGGGTTTCAGGCCACCACCTAGAAGGAACCCATGGTTTGACGACGAGTGCAGGCAGGCACATGCAGCCAAACAGGAGGCCTACCAGGCAACGCTGCATCGTACAACGAGAGCTGTTCGTGAGCTCTACGAACAGAAAAGAAGGGAAGAGAACCGGCTTCTCAGAAGGAAAAAGAGAGAGCATGAGAAGCGCGCGGTCGAAGAGATGGAAAGGTGTTATGGCAGAAATGAAGTCCGAAAGTTTTACCGAAAGGTGAAACAGCTATCCGGTGGACACAGGGTTCGGACCGAAGCCTGCCGGGACCAAAACGGAAACCTCGTAGTAGAGTCGCAATCTATTCCGAGAATCTGGGAAGATCATTTCTGCAAACTCTTAAACGGCGACGACGGCCCACATCCCGCTGTTAGGCAGAATGTTCCACTTAATTTGGACGATGATAGACAAGAATTCCGTCCCCCGACTTAGACGAGGTCAAGATAGCAATATGGAGACTGAAGTCAAATAAAGCTGCTGGAGCGGATAGACTGTCCGCAAAACTGTTTAAAGCAGCTGGGGATGACCTGGTTGGGCGCATGCACCAGCTCATCTGTAAGATATGGTCGGAGGAAAGCATGCCCGATGAGTGGAATCTCAGCGTCGTCTGTCCGGTCCACAAGAAAGGGGACCCCTTCGACTGCGCCAACTATCGAGGGATAAGTCTCCTTAACATCGCATACAAGATCCTTTCTGCCGTACTGTGTGAACGCCTGAAACCGTTCGTCAACAACCTGATTGGTCCTTATCAGTGCGGTTTCAGGCCAGGGAAGTCGACCAAATCTTCACACTACGGCAGATCCTGGAAAAGACCCAAGAAATGCAAATCGACACTCACCACCTATTCTTCGATTTCAAGACCGCCTATGACAGTGTGTATAGAGGCGAGCTGAAAAGTTTTCGAATCTGAGCCATTGGGACAACGCAACAGAGGACGGCCCATGATAAGGTGGCGCACACAAGTGGAGAAGGACCTCAACCAACTTGGAGTGCGCAACTGGCGGCAGCTGGCGAAAGATCGTGCTGGCTGGAGAGGCATGTTGGTTGAGGCCCTGGTCCACCCCGGACTGTAGAGTCATAAGAAGAAGAAGAAGAAGAGCGTTGTCAGCAACTCGAAAGAGGTGGTGCCGTAAAAAAATGCTAGGTGTCCCGTCCGGGGATCGAACTCAGACTTTCTGCGCCGCAGTCGATGCACTTACCACTGCGCCGCGGCGACCACCTACCTATCCAATCCTGAGTTTAAATTTTGTAGATATATTCCTTTTATGGGTTTAAGTTTAGTATAATATATAATATAATACCTAGTTCTGCAAATCTATATATCCGTGTATTGAGTTCAGCAATCCACGTCCTGTGCTTTATTTCGTTTATACTATACGTGTTTGGTATATTTATCAATAATTGTAACGTACATCAGGTTTATGTTTGCGTAACAAATATCAATATGAAGTATTTGGTTTGGTTTGGTTGGAGTTTCTGTGATTTTCAATGGAATTCTTTAAGGTAACCTTTCATATCTTGACTTGTTATATATTTCACAATTACTTATATATCGTTCTATTTTTTCTTTTAATTTAGGTCGTCTTTTATTTTGGCGAATGCTTCGATGATATGCATATGATTGATTCAAAAGTTTATGTGATTTACTGATAACTACTGTTAATTTGAACTTTCTTAACAGAGCACGCATTTTGATAATAAAATTTAATAATTTGCAAGTGTTGTTCGTTAGCAATACGATTTGTGGTTAAATTAAAAACCAAACTGAAGATGTTTGACAGTGAAATAAGACACGAAACGTGCGTCAGCTGTTTGCCAAAAAGATAAAAGTTAAAAAATCACCCTTTATTATAATTTTTTTTTACGAAAGAAAACACTTCTTTGCCCTTGCCGTGGAATTCAATTTACCTTCGCACTATGCATTGCATTGCACGCATCACGTAGGTATGTAAACATGTACTGGGGATTCAGATCCCCAGTGACTTGGGATTCCCAAAGGTGTTTTTTTTTGTGCTGCCACACTCTCTTTATCTTTTTTTACTTTTCACTGCGCCATAGTTTTTCTTTTATTTGAGCTGGTGTAGACTTTCACCAATATTTTAATTCTTTTCCGCTTCCCAGCAAACACTTCAAACTTTTCGATTTTTTACTTGACGACTCCTTTCTTCTTTCGTTTTTTCTTTGTTCTCCCACTGTCTTATCTCTCATTGATCCCGATCTTTTTTCCCACCCCGTTCATCGCATGCGTTTCAGCCTAAAAGTGCCATCTCCTTTATTTTCTAATCATCATATCACCTTTCCCAGCTGCGAGTATTTTCTATTTAGTTTTCGGTGCACTCTCATGAATGGGCAGTTAAGTGGCTATAAATAAATTAATAAATAATTAAATTAATACATCAATCAATCAGTAGACAAATAGCCTACTTATACCTAACCTAGCATAATCCAGCAACAGCCAGCTAGAGTGCGTCAGTGATCAGTCTTATACCTCTCCCATGTATAAAGGTAGTTGGCATTTAACGTCCCTATTTTTACCTCTTGCAAATTGCCGACCTCGCAGAGGAAACTGCTTTCTATATTGCCTTCTAGGAATTTGGGACCGAGCTTAGCGTTGTTATTGTCCAGTAAGTTGCTCCTCCTCCTTTAAGACTCGCTCCAAAAAATCCATATATAATATTTTATAATAATTCGTGTTCTATCTTTACAGTTGAGAATATATGTAATAACTAATAGAGTTGGTACTATTAATATTACTGCAAAATTTGTATGTTCATGTGTAGAGGTTTTGAATTTTATCTCTTTTAACAAGTTGCGGTTTTCAGTACATCTTACATGAATTTCTTCTGTGCAATAATTCGTTATTATTTTGTTTATTGCTACATTGCTGTAATTAAGTACAATGATGTTATCATACTTTATTTCTACACCTTACAAACCTTAATAACTTGTGGTCTATAACATTTGGAGTAAAATTGTTACAGTTGTTGAACTACTATGTACGGAATGTTTGTTTGTTATAACAATGTTATTGTGTATAGCTTTAATCTCTACATTTTTATTCTCTTTGAAGTTACATTTAGGGTTGTCTTTGAAAATATTTGATATACAATCATCGTTTATAATTTCTATATCTTTAAACTTAATCGTATCTTTTTTGTATTTATAATTGAAACGTCAATTAAGACTACGTAAACATTTTCAGTTGAATAAATTGGGATAAGTAATATTTATTAACATTATTTTCTAATTGCTATATTGTATCTTTTAATTCTTTGGAAGATAGAATGTCTTTCCCTAGAGTTCAGAGTTTACTTAGCAATAGATTTTCAAATACTTTTCTAACTTTTTCTCTTAATAGATTAATATCGTACTCAATTTGAAATGCTTGTTGCTGTTTCTTAAAAATCTTCTTAAATTCTTAAAAATTCGTTGTTTATAGAGATGTCAATACCTACAATAACTATTAATAGTGTTTTCACTTGTAATAGTTGTTCATTTAAATGCTTCGTTATATTATTAATAGCATAATTAAAATAGTGATTTGTCGTAATTTAGTCGTTAGTCCCACAAGTCGATTTTTATTGTTTTTCCTGCTTATCTCAAGACTTTTTCTAATTTCCTGGTTATCGTCATAGTCCATTGTTCCTGTTTAGTACTTAAATCTTTTTCCTATGGTACAAGCTAGTCCATTTTTTTATGACAAGTGATAAAAATTATGTGTTAACGAGAAATACTCGTTATAATAAATTTGATTATCCAAGATAATAAATTTATGCTTTGAAGTACCTTCGCGTAACATACTACTACCGGAACCTTTTCGCCTAGAATTTTAATATATTCTTATACTGAGTTTAAATTTTGTAGGTATATTCCTTTTTTTTAATGGGTTTAAGTTTATTATAATATATAATATAATACCTAGTTCTGCAAATCTATATATCCGTGTATTGAGTTCAGCAGTCCACGTCCTGTGCTTTATTTCGTTTATACTATACGTGTTTGATATATTTATCAATAATTGTAACGTACATCAGGTTTATGTTTGCGTAACAAATATCAATATGAAGTATTTGGTTTGGTTTGGTTTGAGTTTCTGTGATTTTCAATGGAATTCTTTAAGGTAACCTTTCATATTTTGACTTGTTATATATTTCACAATTACTTATATATCGCTCTATTTTTTCTCTTAATTTAGGTCGTCTTTTATTTTGGCGAATGCTTCGATGATATCCATATGATTGATTCAAAAGCTTATGTGTTTTACTGATAACTACTGTTAATTTTTCTTCGCCTTCAATATCTCCCAGAAATTAACAGTACTTGAAATAAGTGGTCTTCGTTAGACCAAATTCCTACCTTTCCTTTGGGTGAAACGATTTTTTTCATAATGTCGGAAATCAAAACCTCGTTATATGTTTTTAAATTAATTACTATTCTCGTTTTTCCAAATTGTATGTAAATTCTATGAATATTGATATTTTCAATACTGTTAAGAATTATTTGTGTTTTATATACATTCAATGGGGTTTCGACTATAAGAATGTAATCGTTGCCATCGTCGATAGTTTATCTAATTATTCGTCGCAGTTCTTGTCCATATGATTTCTTACATTTTCATTGCAATAAATTTCTAATCTTGAAAGAGCATTTTGGTTTGTCGTTTTTGGTAGCTTGTAGTTTTAAATCGCTACAATTTTACCGGGGTTAGGTTTTATAACCTCTTTAGTAACACTGTGGCTAAAAAAGTTTGTTTCCTTTTTCAGAAACTCGCAACTGTCCAATTGTTCTATAAGATCTACTTCCTCTAGTTTCTTAAAAATCTTTGTTGATGAAGCTATATGTTTTCTAAGTTGGTGGAGAAAACAGTTATGTTGTCCATGTACATTACGCATATTCTACCCATGAATTCAGAAAATACGGAATTCATTAAGCGCTGGAGTACTGCAGGTGCATTTTTAAGACTGAGTGGCATATGAACGAACTCGTAATGCGCACTATCGGTTGAAATTTCCGTTTGTTATGTCTTTTTCTGTAATTTCGATTTAACAAGATCGAGTATGGTAAAATACATCGATCTACAGAGCTTGTCGAAGATGTCTTCGATATTAGGTATCGGAAATTTATAGTCTATCGAAACTTGGTTCAGTTCGGTAGTCGATAACGATTCTCCACTTATGTTTACCAGATGCGTCCTTATTTTTAGGAGTGATCCAGATTGGAGCAGAGTACTCGTATAATGAGTCACGGGGTCGCATGATGCCTTCATATTTCACCACTTTAATTTGTGACTTTACCTCATTTTTATATATTTCTGGATACCTATAACTGTTAGAGTATATGGGAGTTTCATTTATTTTTGTGCTTAATCGCATTAGTGAATGACAGGTCAGTTCCTCCTTGATAGAATATTGAACAGTACTGACGAATAAGATTTGTAAGTTCTTTCTTTTCCTCGTCATTTGAGTGATTGCATCTTTTTTGTATCCTTATCGGATCTTTGCAGGTATCCGCATAGCTATTTTTTGCGGTGGTATAGCTGCTGTTTTATCCAGTTTCCCGAATCCTATGAACAGTGGGATTCTCACTTTTCTATCTACGAGTATTGGTATACTAAAGTTTAATATTTTAATAGGAGTATTGAGTTTAATTAGCCATTTGGGATGACATAGTAACGCATTTCGAATACTGGTTTCTAAACCAGGGTTAATGAGTATTATAAGTTTAAATTTACCACGAGTATTTACGACTATATAGGGTAATAAAATACACAATTTCCTTTCCAAAAATTCCACCTGTTTTCTAACGTGTTTACTTGCCTAGACATAGCGTATAAAATGTACATCGGTTCAAAATCGTTATTACTGATTCGATTTTCACTGTGAGTTGCTTGATTACTTAAACTGTTATTATTGAATCTGTAATTTACTATCTTGTAAAAGGAGTTATTCGTCCTGTGGTTATTTTGTCTAAGGTTGTTTGATCTATTCTGTGAGCTTCTAAATGTTTCAGAATGTGATGAAAATTTATGCTGCCTTTTGTTTTGAGGATGGGGGGCATGGGCCTATGCACACGAGGCAATGTCCTTGATCGCGCTCAACATGGCGAGCTGCCAAGGCTATCCTCGTCCGTCAAGTTGACATACAGCCTCCCCGTAACGCCCCCTGGATAGGCATCACAGCATCCGTTGTGTGGTGAACCAAAGTATGCAGCGACTGGCCTACCAGTTTGTAGGTTGTGCGTGAGGCTAACTCCCTCACCACACAAAAATAACCGAGTTCAGCAACGACAACTTGCATCGGATATGGACGGATCCAATGTTGACGACTCCGGCAAACGTACAAAGGACAACGATATTCAGTTCTGCACGTGAAATATGAGGTCCCTTAACAGACCACGTGCAGCCGAACAACTTGCGGAGGCCCTTGAGTGCTACAAAGCAGATATCACCGCCATCCAGGAAGTGCGGTGGGATGGGCCGGGCAGAAAGAAGATAAAGAACTGCGACATTTACTACAGCGACTGCTACAGGGAGAGAAGGCAGCGCCTATTCGGATGCGGATTTGTTGTTCGAGGCAGACTTAGGCAAAAAGTCTTAAGCTACGATCCCGTAAGCGAACGCATCATGATAATCCGCATCAAGGCTAAATTAGGGAACTTCAGCCTGATATGCGCTCACGCCCCGACAGAAGAGAAGGATGACAACAGCAAGGATGAGTTCTATGATTTCCTAGAAAGAACATACGATCGATGCCCCAGCTATGACACCAAGATCGTTCTAGGAGATTTCAATGCTCAGCTGGAGAAAGAGGAGCCTGCACGACACGACTTCTGGAAACGGACTCAGGCTGCTGGACTTCGCCGCGGGGCGGAACCTCTCTGTGAGCAGTACGCGGTTCCCACATCGCAACACCCTTAAAGGAACCTGGCGATCCCCTGATCAATCAACCGTCAACCAGATTGATCACGTTGCAATCGACGTCAGACACTCCTCAAACATTCTCGATGTCCGAACATTCCGAGGCGCCAACATCGACTCGGACCATCACCTTGTTGTAGCCAAGGTAAGAACCCGGATATCGAGAGAACAACGGAGTCGAGATAGGCCGAAACAGTTTGAGGTCGGAAAGCTACGATCGCAACAGGTCGCTGGGATCTTTGCCGACCGAGTCTCCCTGAAACTCTCCCAAAGTTCGACGCTGCCTCCACTAACAATAGAAGAAGAATGGAAGCGTTGTCAAAAAGCCATCGACGAAGCTGCCACTGATGTTCTGGGTTTCACGCCACCACCTAGAAGGAACCCACTCGTCGTCAAGAGTGCAGGCAGGCACATGCAGCCAAACAGAAGGCCTACTAGGCAACGCTGCATCGGACAACGAGAGCTGTTCGTGAGCTCTACGAACAGAAAAGAAGGGAAGAGAACCGGCTTCTCAGAAGGAAAAAGAGAGAGCATAAGAAGCGCGCTGTCGAAGAGATGGAGAGATGTTATGGCAGGAATGAAGTCCGAAAGTTTTATCGAAAGGTGAAACAGCTATCCGGTGGATACAGGGTTCGGAACGAAGCCTGCCGGGACCAAAAGGGAAACCTCGTAATAGAGTCGCAATCGATTCTGAGAATCTGGAAAGATCATTTCTGCAGACTCTTAAACGGCGATGACGGCCCAAATCCCGCTGTAAGGCAGAATATTCCACTTAATTTGGACGATGATAGACAAGAATTCCGTCCCCCCGACTTAGACGAGGTCAAGATAGCAATATCGAAACTGAAGTCCAATAAAGCTGCTGGAGCGCATGGACTGTCCGCAGAACTGTTTAAAGCAGCTGGGGATGACCTAGTTGGGCGCATGCACCAGCTCATCTGTAAGATATGGTCGGAGGAAAGCATGACCGATGAGTGGAATCTCAGCGTCGTCTGTCCGGTCCACAAGAAAGGAGACCCCTTCGATTGCGCCAACTATCGAGGGATAAGTCTCCTTAACATCGCATACAAGATCCTTTCTGCCGTACTGTGTGAACGTCTGAAACTGTTTGTCAACAACCTGATTAGTCCTTATCAGTGTGGTTTCGGGCCAGGGAAGTCCACCATCGACCAAATCTTCACATAACAGCAGATCCTGGAAAAGACCCAAAAAGTGCAAATCGACACTCACCACCTATTCGCCGATTTCAAGGCCGCATATGACAGTGTGCACAGAGACGAGTTATACAGTGCCATGTCTAGTTTTGGCATTACTACCAAACTAGTCAGATTGTGTAAGATGATGATGGAGAACTCTCGCTGCTCCGTCAAGATCGGGAACGGACTCACCGAGACCTTCAATGTCAAAAAAGCTTTTAGACAAGGCGACGCACTGTCATGTGACTTTTTTAACATCATCCTTGAGAAGATCGTGCGTAACACACAGGTCGACACCAGAGGTACGATCTTCCAAAATTCAGCTCAATTGCTTGCTTACGCTGATGACATTGACGTGATTGGTCGAACACAGCGAGCCGTCAATGATGCGTTTGCTGCCATTGAAGCGGAAGCGGCTAAAATGGGTCTGGTGGTAAATGAGGGCAAAACGTAGTACATGCTGTCATCAAGGAAGGACACACAACATTGGCGTCTCGGACAGAGCGTCACACTAGGCAGCAGAAACTTCGAGGTAGTAATGGACTTCGTCTACCTCGGCTCCGCAGTAAACAGGGACAATAACACCAGTACCGAAATCAAACGCAGAATCACTCTTGCCAATCGCTGTTTCTTTGGGCTCAAGAGGCAATTGAGTAATAAAGCCACTTTCTCGAAAGAATAAGCTTGCTTTATATAACACCTTAATCATCCCAGTCCTACTTTATGACACGGAAACTTGGACACTACTCAAAGCGGAGAAGGATGCCCTTGGTCTCTTCAAGAGAAAAGTTCTGCGTGCTATTTTTGGTTCTGTTTGCGTTGATGGCATCTGGAGGAGAAGATTCAACCACGAACTGTATGGGCTGTACAGCGGCATGAGCCTAGTCAAGCGTCTACGGATACAACGCTTAAGATGGCTAGGCTATATAGAGCGGATGGACAACACTGCTCCGGCCCGAAGAGTCTTCGAATCTGAGCCATTGGGACAACGCAACAGAGGACGGCCTAGGATAAGGTGGCGCACACAAGTGGAGAAGGACCTCAACCAACTTGGAGTGCGCAACTGGCGGAAGCTGGCGAAAGATCGTGCTGGCTGGAGAGGCATGTTGGTTGTGGCCCAGGTCCACCCCGGACTGTAGCGCCACAAGAAGATGAAGAAGATTGTTTTGAGGATGCCTACGATTATGTCGACCTTAGTTTCTAAAATATGCATATCCTGTTTCAAAGCGACCTTTCATACGCTCAGGAATTTTATAGATAATAATGCGTAAACGGCCTTGCAATTTTGATCCATATCAGAACTAAATGTATTTGAATTACTTATTCTTACGTTATTATTTAGCCTTCGTAAAGTCGCTTTGATGTCATTATAGAAACCCTGACAACGTGTTCTATATGGCTCTAAGGTTTTCCTATAGCTGTTCCAAAGATTATCTGTTACCAAAGAATTTTAAAAATAATTGCTTGACTTTTCCCCAATTTTTTTTAATTTATTTATCTCTGTCGCTTCACATACTTTGCTTATTAATCTGCTTTTAGTAATGTCAAAGAAAATCAATTGACTCGGTTCTTCAAATTTTGCTAATGTGGGATAAATTCGGAATGTCTGCTTCTGCGAATATGTTAGGAGCAACTTTTATCACGCTATCAAAGTCCCTTGTTGATCGGTTGGCTCTCGTCTGCTATCCTTACTTCAATATATAGATTCTTCGGCTGAATCTCGGAGTAAAAACTATTAGTTAACTTTCTATTCCAACTTTTTTCCCAAACCTTTTTATTTCAGCTATTTTATAGTAGGCTGCGCAGTTGAAAGATAGACTACCCTTACTACAGGTGAAGCAGGTCAGGGTATGAAAAGGCAACGTGCAGACGATGTGTGCGTTAGCAGTACTCTGACCTGGCGTGTGTTCGTCCTGTCAGGTTCGTTCGTTTTTGTACGTTGTTCTAGCTATCCTGTTCATTGGAGTCTTGTTCGTCTGTCTGATATCTGGCGATCGTCTTCGTCTGCTGCCGGACCTTCACTGTTTTCTGTGTATTCTATCTCATTATCTCCCCTTCTTAATCTTTATTCCCTAGACATCAGGTGCTTTTCTGCTCTCCTGCAACTATTTCTTGGATTCCGGATACTATCTTTTTTGCACTGGAAGATCAGCGTCGCTATTCTGTCCTTTGAATTTTGCCTCTATATCGTAACTAAGTTTTCCTCATGTGAACTTTTTTCATAATGAGAATCATACTTCTGATGTCCGCATAAAACTCTCCGAAGATCTCTTGGGATCGTTGTCGTTTCTGCATTATGTCACGTGGTATCTGACCTCCCCGATCGTCCTTGAACTGGCGTAGTAGCTTTGTATTCAGGTCCTAATATTTGAAGTATTCGTCGCCCTGCATCTCTTCCATGATCTGCCAATAGAACTGTTCCGCAGGGCCCGTCAATAATGGTGGAAGTTAGTAAATAGCTGTTCGGTGGCCGTTCGTCTCCATCAACATCTCAATTCTAAAGATGAAGTTGTCCACCGACATTGTGGTGGCTCTCTACGATGGGATAGGGAAGTTCTTACATGTCCAACCTAGCAGCCAGCAGGCTGAAATGGTTGCGTCACGTCCCATCTGGGCCATGTTGCTTATCACAGCCGGTATCCCCATCTGGCTGCCTCCTACCGCCGTAGAGAGCATCTCCCTGAACTGACGGTATAGGGGATCCTCCATCCGGTGAGTTGTTCTGTCCTTGTCCTTGAACTGAGAGCCGCCAGCTTCGTTCAAAGCCCTTGCACCGTTTGGGGTTACTTAACTCCCTCCAGGGTCCGTACGTCTTGGTCCTATGTCTTGTTGTGGTTTGGGGAGGGCTGGTCCCGTGGCCTCAGCTTCCCACAAATGGAGGATGGGCCGTGGTACTTTCGGTCGCTTCGTTTGTCAGTGTTGGCTGCTATCGTCCTTCCCTTACCGCTGGCAGTGTAGCGTTGCGTCGGTGGTCGGGTTGTTGCTGCCAACTCTCCAGGATCTTATGCCATTCTTCGTATAGCGCCTGTTGTTTGGGGGACTGCTCCAATGCCTGGTTCTTCTGGCCTATGGTCGTTTGGCATGTTCAGGTTATGCTTACCTTTTTAGTGAACTTTTCTTTGTATATGAATTAATTCAATAAGTTTTTTTGTATAATTCACTGTTTAACCTTTCCTTTATTTCTCCTTTTTTGATTTTATATAATTTTTTTCTTTATTTTTGCGTTTCTTATTGATTTCCTTTATATGTATATGTACTTTTATTTATTTATTAATCACCTTTGTGTGCGTGGGTGTAAGGTTAAGTTATCCATTCATCTACTGGTGAGCGTTTCTAACAACCGTAAATAACACCGCGGATTCGTAACGAAGTGCGGGAATTAACTCCACTACCGCTTCAACAACTTTGAACAGTATCGACCATTCGCTTTCCAGAATGTGCATGTTGACTGCTACTGCACGAACCGAGCTTCAAGATTTATTGTCCACGCCTCACTAGAACCGGGTTTTGAAACAATGAATCTCGGGCAGCAGTTTACCTCGGCCTATCCGCTCGGTCTGTTCTTTGACTTTCCATGAACCTCTGGCTACCTCACAAGATCTTCTGGCCTACGACTAAAGATTGGACAGCCGCCTTTAGATAAAAAAAGAAGCTCATCCAATAGATGTCTCAAAGTTACCGTAGAGAGCTACGATAATTTTTGAGACGTTGGGCCCTATTTTGTTGCAGGTGGTTTAGCCACGGGGCCAGATTCGATGATGTGGAGGAGGACAGCGGCACGCTTGTGTTTGCTCGTCTCAGTTCGTCGGACGAGGTGGTTCTAGTCCCCCTCACACGCACATCTCCTATTATACACAAACAATTTCGTGCCTTAACTAGCTAATGGAAGATAGAAGGGAAAAGGAAGAAAGGGTTATGAAGAATAAGAAAGCCCAACACCCTAACCTGACAGATGGACATCATCTAACGTATGACGGGCTCAACGCTCCAACATATGTAACTCGCTCGATCAGAAGAATAAAACCTTCCTTACTAAAATTAGGTAAGGAAGTATTATTAAAGGTTAAATGTAACCAGTCAAGGTTATAAAATCTGAACAAAAGCCTGTAAGGATAATCAAGGAAAGTTCATAGTAAAGTCACAATCGATGCTGAGGATGTGGAGAAACCATTTCTGCAGACTGTATAACGGCGATGAAGAACCAAATCCTGCTGTCAGGCAGAACTACGTATTCAACCCCAATGAAAGGAACGATGAAGATCAACAATTCCGTCAACCCGACCCGGATAAAGTAAGGATTGCCATATCTAAACTAAAATCCACCAAGGGTGTGGGAGCTGACGGCCCACCCGCCGAGCTTTTTAAAGCCGCAGGCAATGGTTTGGTTATGAGCATGCACCAACTCTTCCGCAATATATGGTCGGAAGAAAGTATGCCCGATGAATGGAACCTCAGCATTGTTTGCCCGATCCATAAAAAAGGAGACCCTTTGAACCGCACAAGCTACAGAGGCATCAGTTTCCTAAGTATCGCATATAAAAACTTGTCTGCCGTACTGTGTGAACGCTAAGACATTCGTGAATAATCTGGTCGGTCCATAGCAGTGTGGCTTTAGGCCAGGAAAATCCACAATTGACCAAACATTTAGACAACGACAGATTTTAGAAAAAACTCAGGAGCAACAAATCGATATCCAGTAAATAGTATCTAAATAAGTAAATAAGTATCTAAATAAAAAAAAATAAATAAATAAATAAATAAGCTAATAAATAAATATATATGTGAGTAAATAAATAATTAAATAAGCAAATTAATAAAAATATAAATAAAGGCTTGTTATGTATCATAAACTTGAAACTTGAAACTTAAACTTGAAAACAAGTAATTATCACGTTGATTGCAAGACAATTTATGTCGTTCGAACAACTTCATCAGTCTTATAGAAACTCTTTCAATATTAGAGACTTCTTTAGTCGAAAAACGCCACGGTAAGTCAAGCTTCATTTTTAACAGCTTATTCTATGCGATTTGTTATTTCCTTATGTGTGTCTTTGCGCAATGGCCCCATACAGGGAAACAATAAAACATGATGGGTTGAAAATTTGTTTTAAAAATAGTAGGTTTATTTTCGATACTCAGCTTAGATTTACGATTTATGAAGGGATACAGAATTTCCAATCTGATTCAATGTTGTTTAACACTATTCTGTGGCTTGGCAGGAAACAGGCTTTTCTTTTTCTAGTAAAAAAGACAGTCGGAGTCACCTATCAGCTTCATAACTGTTGGATAATGGAAAGTCACTAGTAAATATATTATACAGTATTGGAGCACGGACTGATCCTTGAGGTACACCTCGACTGAGAACAATTGTGATCGGCTATTATTCACAATTACCATGAAATTACGACCAGTTAAAAAGGATTGGATAATCTTTACCAAGTGGATTGGGAAGTTAAGGATTTGAGGTTTGTGTAGTAAGCCCTCATATCACACCGTATTGAATGCTTTTTCAACATCAAGAAGGAATAAAAAATTGCTTTTCACAGCTCCAAAATTGAGTTTTTTAACACCGTCCATGCCTGGGGACTTCGAATTCTTTAAGTTAGTAATGACTATTTCTATATCTTCGATTGACATAAGATTGTTGTTATGGTTATGACTTGATCATTTATTTCGTCTAACGAGTGTTCCACTAATTTGTTCTCTCTACTGGTTATGGAGTTACCTATAGAATGACTATCAATGTAAACCTTAGCTAATGCATTTGTTTTTCTTCATTTGAAAGTTGAATCAAATTGTTCACCTTCAATGTAGAAATAAAGAGTTTTCTACGTCTAATAACCTTAATTATGTTAAAAAAGGGCTTACTACGATTGTCTAGTTCATGTAGTTTCTTACTTCAATTTAAGTTTCTTATATCCAGAATATGGACTTTTAATCTTCTAGTTAGATCCTTGACTAGTATCATAAACACATTGCGCCTAGTTCTTATCCATCTAGTCCTTACACAATTCCTTATTTTGATTAGTTCTATAAATTAATTCGGGAGGACATTACCCCAAGCATTGGCTCTTGGGAAATCCCAGTTCCTATGTCTACAGGTCAGATCGCCGTCAATTAGGAAGATATCGTTCTGCCTTAATAGTTCACACAAATGACGATTCAAATCAAGGCGTTTTCCAGGTGAGCTGCGACCTCCGGGAAGCATCCGTTGATTTCTTCGATGGTGAAAAGCTCAATTGAAGCTTTTGGTGCAGTGACAGGGATGTTGTTGTTGTCCTTTTAATACATACATTGGAGCCAATGTTGCAAGAAGTCGTTTAAGGAGAGAATGATGGAACCGTAGTCTTTCGCCGGGATGAAAGAGTGGGAAAATCATTGATGTTTGGAGTGCATCCATGATGTTGCTGACGTGGGATTGTTTGAGTCTGACGCCTAGCCAATTGTGAGTGGTTTTTGTTGGAAAGTCTCAGTCAATAAATGATTTACTGCTTTCATACGTTAAATCGTTAGACTTGAACTTTCTATTGCAGTTCGCACATTTCATATTTGTTGATTTGCGATGTGTTTCAGCACAAATCCCGCAAAGCGTTTTGACATGGCAATTTTTATCACCGCGGCTGAACATTTGGCAGTTTTCACATTGCCTGAGTTTGTTGTATTTTCTTCGGGCGAAGTCCCATTTAATTTGCGTTTTGCCGGACATTTTTTTGAAGAACACTTAGTTTGGTTTGGATCCAGATTCTAAGAAAATTGTATAGAACGCGTCAATGTATGCACCGTAATTATTTTTAATTACTTTAGCGTTTTGCACTTTTTGTCCTAAAGATATAAGTTTATTCTTAAGTGTTTCTGTGGGCATTTCGTCTAATCCACACAAGATGATTTTTTATGACTTTGCTGAAGAAAAGTCATGTGAAAATATTACCAGTTGTTCTTTTTGAGCACAGCACAAACAGCGTTATGAATATCAGATGTTTCATATATGATTTTGATGCCAATATCAATATGGCAATAATGCCAGATATTAGCGTCGTGAAAAATTGAATGCACCTCACCAATCGATTTTTCTATTCTGATGTCGCTCAAACTCCATCCACCTCAATTCGACACCGAGCTCAGCAAATTGGTGTTTCCTAATCCAATATGGGGGCATGGGCCTATGCACACGAGGCAATGTTCTTGATCGCGCTCAACATGGCGAGTTGCCAAGACTATCCTCGTCCGTGCATAGGTCAAGCTGATATACAGCCTCCCCGTGGCACCCCCGGGATAGCCATCACAGCATCCGTTGTGTGGTGAACCAATGTATGCAGCGACTGGCCTACCAGTCTGTAGGTTGTGTGTGAGGCTAACTCCCTCACCACACAAAAATAACCGAGTTCAGCAACGACAACTTGCCTCGGATATGGACGGATCCAATGTTGATGACCCCGGCAAGCGTACGAGGCAGACTTAGGCAAAAAGTCAAAAGCTACGATCCCGTAAGCGAACGCCTCATGGCAATCCGCATTAAGGCTAAATTCGGGAACATCAGCCTGATATGCGCTCACGCCCCGACAGAAGAGAAGGATGGCAACAGCAAGGATGAGTTCTATGATCTCCTAGAAAGAACATACGATCGATGCCCCAGCTATGACACCAAGATCGTTCTAGGAGATTTCAATGCTCAGCTGGAGAAAGAGGAGCCTGCACGACACGACTTCCGGGAACGGACTCAGGCTGCTGGACTTCGCCGCGGGGCAGAACCTCTCTGTGAGCAGTACGCGGTTCCCACATCGCAACATCCATAAAGGAACCTGGCGATCCCCTGATCAATCAACCGTCAACCAGATTGATCACGTTGCGATAGACGTCAAACACTCCTCCAACATTCTCGATGTCCGAACATTCCGAGGCGCCAACATCGACTCGGACCATCACCTTGTTGTAGCCAAGGTAAGAACCCGGATATCGAGAGAACAACGGAGTCGAGATAGGCCAAAACGGTTTGACGTCGGAAAGCTACAATCGCAACAGGTCGACCGAGTCTCCATGAAACTCTCCCAAAGTTCGACGCTGCCTCCACTAACAATAGAAGAAGAATGGAAGCGTTGTCAAAAAGCCATCGACGAAGCTGCCACTGATGTTCTGGGTTTCACGCCACCACCTAGAAGGAACCCACTCGTCGTCAAGAGTGCAGGCAGGCACATGCAGCCAAACAGAAGGCCTACTAGGCAACGCTGCATCGGACAACGAGAGCTGTTCGTGAGCTCTACGAACAGAAAAGAAGGGAAGAGAACCGGCTTCTCAGAAGGAAAAAGAGAGAGCATAAGAAGCGCGCTGTCGAAGAGATGGAGAGATGTTATGGCAGGAATGAAGTCCGAAAGTTTTATCGAAAGGTGAAACAGCTATCCGGTGGATACAGGGTTCGGACCGAAGCCTGCCGGGACCAAAACGGAAACCTCGTAGTAGAGTCGCAATCGATTCTGAGAATCTGGAAAGATCATTTCTGCAGACTCTTAAACGGCGATGACGGCCCAAATCCCGCTGTAAGGCAGAATATTCCACTTAATTTGGACGATGATAGACAAGAATTCCGTCCCCCCGACTTAGACGAGGTCAAGATAGCAATATCGAAACTGAAGTCCAATAAAGCTGCTGGAGCGCATGGACTGTCCGCAGAACTGTTTAAAGCAGCTGGGGATGACCTAGTTGGGCGCATGCACCAGCTCATCTGTAAGATATGGTCGGAGGAAAGCATGACCGATGAGTGGAATCTCAGCGTCGTCTGTCCGGTCCACAAGAAAGGAGACCCCTTCGATTGCGCCAACTATCGAGGGATAAGTCTCCTTAACATCGCATACAAGATCCTTTCTGCCGTACTGTGTGAACGTCTGAAACTGTTTGTCAACAACCTGATTAGTCCTTATCAGTGTGGTTTCGGGCCAGGGAAGTCCACCATCGACCAAATCTTCACATAACAGCAGATCCTGGAAAAGACCCAAAAAGTGCAAATCGACACTCACCACCTATTCGCCGATTTCAAGGCCGCATATGACAGTGTGCACAGAGACGAGTTATACAGTGCCATGTCTAGTTTTGGCATTACTACCAAACTAGTCAGATTGTGTAAGATGATGATGGAGAACTCTCGCTGCTCCGTCAAGATCGGGAACGGACTCACCGAGACCTTCAATGTCAAAAAAGCTTTTAGACAAGGCGACGCACTGTCATGTGACTTTTTTAACATCATCCTTGAGAAGATCGTGCGTAACACACAGGTCGACACCAGAGGTACGATCTTCCAAAATTCAGCTCAATTGCTTGCTTACGCTGATGACATTGACGTGATTGGTCGAACACAGCGAGCCGTCAATGATGCGTTTGCTGCCATTGAAGCGGAAGCGGCTAAAATGGGTCTGGTGGTAAATGAGGGCAAAACGTAGTACATGCTGTCATCAAGGAAGGACACACAACATCGGCGTCTCGGACAGAGCGTCACACTAGGCAGCAGAAACTTCGAGGTAGTAATGGACTTCGTCTACCTCGGCTCCGCAGTAAACAGGGACAATAACACCAGTACCGAAATCAAACGCAGAATCACTCTTGCCAATCGCTGTTTCTTTGGGCTCAAGAGGCAATTGAGTAATAAAGCCACTTTCTCGAAAGAATAAGCTTGCTTTATATAACACCTTAATCATCCCAGTCCTACTTTATGACACGGAAACTTGGACACTACTCAAAGCGGAGAAGGATGCCCTTGGTCTCTTCAAGAGAAAAGTTCTGCGTGCTATTTTTGGTTCTGTTTGCGTTGATGGCATCTGGAGGAGAAGATTCAACCACGAACTGTATGGGCTGTACAGCGGCATGAGCCTAGTCACGCGTCTACGGATACAACGCTTAAGATGGCTAGGCTATATAGAGCGTATGGACACCTCTGCTCCGGCCCGAAAAGTCTTCGAATCTGAGCCATTGGGACAACGCAACAGAGGACGGCCCAGGATAAGGTGGCGCACGCAAGTGGAGAAGGACCTCAACCAACTTGGTGTGCGCAACTGGCGGAAGCTGGCGAAAGATCGTGCTGGCTGGAGAGGCATGTTGGTTGAGACCCAGGTCCATCCCGGACTGTAGCACCATAAGAAGAAGAAGAAGAAGAAGAATCCACTATGCAGTGAATTTTGAAAGAAGATTTGCATCATGCATACAAAGGGAGTTCATTAATTGGGTAGGCACAGCAAAGGGAGTTCATTAATTGGGTATTGGAGATTTTGCCGATAAAATCATCTTTAGTGACGAGGCCCATTTCCATCTTGATGGCTTCGTCAATAGGCAGAATTGTCGTATTTGGGGCAAGAAAAATGATCGAGGGATTCACGAGAAGCAAATGCATCCTCAACGTGTCACTGTGTGGTATGGATTTTGGGCTGGAAGAATCATTGGACCTTTTTTTATGAAAATAAGTCAGGTCAAACAGTCAATGGTGTTCGATATCGTGAAATTATAACCAATTTTTTCCTGCCAAGAATTGAAGAAATTAATGTGGAGGGGATGTGGTTTCAACAAGACGGCGCCATATCCCATACAGCCAACAATTCAATTGCTGCATCAGTCATTTCCCGGTCGAGTTATTTCGCGTTTTGGAGACCAGAATTGGCCGCCTAGATCATACGATTTAACACCATTAGACTTTTTTCTTTGGGGTATTTTTAAGTCGATGGCTTATGGGAGTAAGCCGACGACGACTCAAGCCTTAAAAGAGGAAATTGGACGCCGCATTAATGAAACACCACAGCATTTATGAAAACGATCATTGAAAATTTCATTAAAAGATAGCGTATGTGCCAGCAAAGCCGTGACGGCCACCTGGCCGATATGTTATTCCACACATAAACTTATCCTTTTTACTTTACGATATAATAAGGAATTCACGATTTTTTTTAAATGTCTGCGTTTTATTTAAAATTTAAATCTTTCGTTCTTGTTGGGATACCCCTATACATATATATATGGTATTTACAAGACGTATTTCCGAAAATAAAACTTGCACTTACAATATATTTTAATATTTATTTAATGAGAATATGAATAAATTACAATAACATATATTAGACATTAAAGCATTGGTATGTGTTTTGAGGTCATTATTGTTGAAATAGTAGAATTCGAAAAGCTGTGTGAAGTGGGACCAACGATTCATATAAAAGGTTGCAAGTAAAATTTTTACTAGTGATAATAGGAGTGTCTGGGTCTACTGCGGCTGTGATTGCTACTTGTAGGCTGAGGTGTAGTTATTTTTGCACACATTTTTGCACTACCTCTTAGAATTAAGAGATATAAAAAGTTTTTTAGTATGTACTTTAGGTTTAAAACTCATAGATATACTTACATTCTTATGTTTAAATTTTCTCTCAAAATTCGATTGAAATCAGTTGGTACAATGAGATAAAGGCAATGGGTAGTGCAAACAATATTTAAATAGTTCATTTTGTAATTGTACTGACTCCAGCTTTTCTTCATCTTACCTCTCTGGTAGCTCTATGCTTGAGTCTTAACTAGCAGCAGCTGGCATTGCTTTCAGTTCTGACCTTCTAAAAATTTTTTGCAAAATTCGAACCATTGTCGATAACTGTTGCGACTACGTTTCACAACTTAACTCTGCATTTTGTCATACGCACTCGTATGATCGTCCATGAAAGCTGAGAATTATCATTCAACCAATGACATGTACAGCCGACGAAACTGTTGTGCCTTGTAAACACATATCGGTCGTTGTGCGAGAATTCTTCCTTTCGCAATAATGTCTTTAATTTTGTTTATCATGTCGAAATAAATGGTGTCTGTTGCCCTGCTCATGGCATTAATGGCCTTGTTGGCGAAATGCACGAGATCCCTGAATTATAATAGGGAGTACATTGTTTGCCAGAAATTTACAACAAGAACATTGCATTTATCCTGTAAAGTGTCTTTAGATTTTGCAATTTTGTACTCTTCAAAAAATTGCCATGTTTGATGCATAGATGTCTTATAAGATTTCATGTTATTTGTACCGATCACTCAAATGTGGACTTACATTAACGAAATTCAACTAATATTAAATTCCTCTTTTAAATTGCGTTTTTATGAATGAAACTCGACCTTGTTCATATGGCCACCGTGGGCACGTTGTAGGTTTTTAACCTGGGAGTGCAAGATTCAAGTCTCAAGGGGGAACGTGGAGGGACGTTTTGTTTCTTTTTTAAATTTTACCTTCTAATTCTCGATAAATCGTTTCAGGAGCTAACAACTAAGCTATAAAATACAGGAAATTATTTATAAAAACTAACCCGCTTGAACGAAACTCGGCCTTATTCATATAGCCACCGTGAGCACGTTGTAGATTTTTAAACTGGAAGTGCAAGTCTCAAGGGGGAATGTGGAGGGGCGTTTTGTTTTTTTTTTTCAATTTACCTTCTAATTCTTGACAAATGGTTTCACGAACTAACCACTAAGCTACAAAATACAGAAAATTATTTATAAGAACCAACCCGCTTAATAGTTTTAAAACTTTGTCCAGAAAAAACAAAGTTGTTGCTTGATGTTAGATATATATTCACTTTCTCCGTTCTCCCTCTGTCTAATCTCTCCACGAGCTTGAGCTTTTTCCCCACCCCGTTAAAGCCTGGAAGTGTCATCCCTTTTAGTCTGTAGTCTGCGGTCTCGTCTATTGTTATAAGTGTTAAGATTATTGTCAATCGCGTGCATTGTTTTGGTAAGTATCTTTTTATTTCTCTAACGAATTTATCCTATTTACTCATTTATCTTTTCTTTTCAGGAAAACTAGAGGTGGCTCACCGAATGATTCATCCATTCTCTTTCATACTTATGACGGGCATGCACTTCGGCAATTGGCAGTTTACTTTAAAATTAGCACAATATAGACGTTATTTAATTTTCTGAATTTCAAACCGATAGATAGCTTAGTCCCACTTTTACAAAACACTGAAGGTCAATCCATTGAAACACTCATTGGATATTGCTCGATTTCGTTTATCAACTTATTCGCGCTCTCTACATCACGATACGTTTTTTCATTAGAAAAATATACTTTAGATGCATTAGGTCAATAGAGAAAATACCGTCTATTGGAGGGTCCATTAAAAATATAGAAACAGAGGCGCTTATGTAAACGCAAACTTGGAAATTTCCTTTGCCAACTTCTAAGCTGGGACTTTCGACTCGAAGGTAGTAGACTTTTTAGTCATTAACCTGGAACCACCCAAGTCAGATGTTCTTCTTTCTGTGGCAGCATGCCTAAGCGAGCATGCCTCTGCAGCCAGCACGATATCTTGCTTACTGCCTCCAGTCCCTCTCTACTTGTGTGCGCCACCTTACCCAAGACCGTCCTCTGCAGCGTTTTACCAAATGGCCAAGATTCGTACCATAATATTCTTCTTCTTCTTATGGCGCTACAGTCCGGGGTGGACCTGAGCCTCAACCAACATGTCTCTCCAACCAGCATAATCTTTCGCCAGTTGCCGCCAACACTCCCAGTAAGTTGAAGTCCTTTTCCACTTGTCTAGGCCGTTCTCTGTTGTGTTGTCCCAATATCTCAGATTTGAAGACTTTTCGGGCCGGAGCAGTAGTGGCCATACGCTCTACATGGCCTAGTCATCTTAAGCGTTGTATCCGAAGACGCTTGACTAGACGCTCGACTAGTTCGTCGTTAAGTCCTCCTCCAGATGCCATCTAAGCAAACAGGACCAAAAATCATACGCAAAACTTTTCTCTTGAAAACTCTAAGGGATTCCTCATCCGCGTTTAGTAGCGGCCAGGTTTCCGCGCCATTGAGTAGGACTGAGATGATCAAGATGTTATAAAGGGTGTCCCAGCAAGAACGCAACATTAAAATTTGGCGCCATTCCAATTGTCATTGTTTCACATTTGAACAATTATTATTGTTTGTTAGTAGAAATCATAAGGTTAATAAAAATAGAGCGCTACACGAATTAACAACGCATTCTCATTGTGAAATTGTTTTACCAAAATAGGAAAAGTTTTGTGGCTACAGGTCGCAAATTTCGATCAATTTGGGGTTACAATAAGGCTCCAAAAGACGTCGAGTGATTCACGAGAAGCAAATTCATCCTCGATGTGTCACTGTGTGGTGTGAATTTTGAGCTGGAGGAATCACTGGACCTTTTTTTATGAAAATGAGTCAAGTCAAGTACAAACAGTAAATTATGTTCGGTATCGTAAAGTAATAACCAATTTTTTCGCGCCTAGAATTGAAGAAATGAATGTGAAGGGAATGTGGTTTCAACAAGACGGCGCCACATCTCATACAGCCAACAATTCAATTGCTGCATCAGTCATTTCCCGGTCGAGTTATTTCGCGTTTTGGAGACCAGAATTGGCCGCCTAGATCATACGATTTAACACCATTAGACTTTTTTCTTTGGGGTATTTTTAAGTCGATGGCTTATGGGAGTAAGCCGACGACGACTCAAGCCTTAAAAGAGGAAATTGGACGCCGCATTAATGAAACACCGCAGCATTTATGAAAACGATCATTGAAAATTTCATTAAAAGATAGCGTATGTGCCAGCAAAGCCGTGACGGCCACCTGGCCGATATGTTATTCCACACATAAACTTATCCTTTTTACTTTACGATATAATAAGGAATTCACGATTTTTTTTAAATGTCTGCGTTTTATTTAAAATTTAAATCTTTCGTTCTTGTTGGGATACCCCTATACATATATATATGGTATTTACAAGACGTATTTCCGAAAATAAAACTTGCACTTACAATATATTTTAATATTTATTTAATGAGAATATGAATAAATTACAATAACATATATTAGACATTAAAGCATTGGTATGTGTTTTGAGGTCATTATTGTTGAAATAGTAGAATTCGAAAAGCTGTGTGAAGTGGGACAAAGGATTCATATAAAAGGTTGCAAGTAAAATTTTTACTAGTGATAATAGGAGTGTCTGGGTCTACTGCGGCTGTGATTGCTACTTGTAGGCTGAGGTGTAGTTATTTTTGCACACATTTTTGCACTACCTTTTAGAATTAAGAGATATAAAAAGTTTTTTAGTATGTACTTTAGGTTTAAAACTCATAGATATACTTACATTCTTATGTTTCAATTTTCTCTCAAAATTCGATTGAAATCAGTTGGTACAATGAGATAAAGGCAATGGGTAGTGCAAACAATATTTAAATAGTTCATTTTGTAATTGTACTGACTCCAGCTTTTCTTCATCTTACCTCTCTGGTAGCTCTATGCTTGAGTCTTAACTAGCAGCAGCTGGCATTGCTTTCAGTTCTGACCTTCTAAAAATTTTTTGCAAAATTCGAACCATTGTCGATAACTGTTGCGACTACGTTTCACAACTTAACTCTGCATTTTGTCATACGCACTCGTATGATCGTCCATGAAAGCTGAGAATTATCATTCAACCAATGACATGTACAGCCGACGAAACTGTTGTGCCTTGTAAACACATATCGGTCGTTGTGCGAGAATTCTTCCTTTCGCAATAATGTCTTTAATTTTGTTTATCATGTCGAAATAAATGGTGTCTGTTGCCCTGCTCATGGCATTAATGGCCTTGTTGGCGAAATGCACGAGATCCCTGAATTATAATAGGGAGTACATTGTTTGCCAGAAATTTACAACAAGAACATTGCATTTATCCTGTAAAGTGTCTTTAGATTTTGCAATTTTGTACTCTTCAAAAAATTGCCATGTTTGATGCATAGATGTCTTATAAGATTTCATGTTATTTGTACCGATCACTCAAATGTGGACTTACATTAACGAAATTCAACTAATATTAAATTCCTCTTTTAAATTGCGTTTTTATGAATGAAACTCGACCTTGTTCATATGGCCACCGTGGGCACGTTGTAGGTTTTTAACCTGGGAGTGCAAGATTCAAGTCTCAAGGGGGAACGTGGAGGGACGTTTTGTTTCTTTTTTAAATTTTACCTTCTAATTCTCGATAAATCGTTTCAGGAGCTAACAACTAAGCTATAAAATACAGGAAATTATTTATAAAAACTAACCCGCTTGAACGAAACTCGGCCTTATTCATATAGCCACCGTGAGCACGTTGTAGATTTTTAAACTGGAAGTGCAAGTCTCAAGGGGGAATGTGGAGGGGCGTTTTGTTTTTTTTTTTTTTCAATTTACCTTCTAATTCTTGACAAATGGTTTCACGAACTAACCACTAAGCTACAAAATACAGAAAATTATTTATAAGAACCAACCCGCTTAATAATTTTAAAACTTTGTCCAGAAAAAATAAAGTTGATGCTTGATGTTAGATATATATTCACTTTCTCCGTTCTCCCTCTGTCTAATCTCTCCACGAGCTTGAGCTTTTTCCCCACCCCGTTAAAGCCTGGAAGTGTCATCCCTTTTAGTCTGTAGTCTGCGGTCTCGTCTATTGTTATAAGTGTTAAGATTATTGTCAATCGCGTGCATTGTTTTGGTAAGTATCTTTTTATTTCTCTAACGAATTTATCCTATTTACTCATTTATCTTTTCTTTTCAGGAAAACTAGAGGTGGCTCACCGAATGATTCATCCATTCTCTTTCATACTTATGACGGGCATGCACTTCGGCAATTGGCAGTTTACTTTAAAATTAGCACAATATAGACGTTATTTAATTTTCTGAATTTCAAACCGATAGATAGCTTAGTCCCACTTTTACAAAACACTGAAGGTCAATCCATTGAAACACTCATTGGATATTGCTCGATTTCGTTTATCAACTTATTCGCGCTCTCTACTTCACGATACGTTTTTTCATTAGAAAAATATACTTTAGATGCATTAGGTCAATAGAGAAAATACCGTCTATTGGAGGGTCCATTAAAAATATAGAAACAGAGGCGCTTATGTAAACGCAAACTTGGAAATTTCCTTTGCCAACTTCTAAGCTGGGACTTTCGACTCGAAGTTAGTAGACTTTTTAGTCATTAACCTGGAACCACCCAAGTCAGATGTTCTTCTTTCTGTGGCAGCATGCCTAAGCGAGCATGCCTCTGCAGCCAGCACGATATCTTGCTTACTGCCTCCAGTCCCTCTCTACTTGTGTGCGCCACCTTACCCAAGACCGTCCTCTGCAGCGTTTTACCAAATGGCCAAGATTCGTACCATAATATTCTTCTTCTTCTTATGGCGCTACAGTCCGGGGTGGACCTGAGCCTCAACCAACATGTCTCTCCAACCAGCATAATCTTTCGCCAGTTGCCGCCAACACTCCCAGTAAGTTGAAGTCCTTTTCCACTTGTCTAGGCCGTTCTCTGTTGTGTTGTCCCAATATCTCAGATTTGAAGACTTTTCGGGCCGGAGCAGTAGTGGCCATACGCTCTACATGGCCTAGTCATCTTAAGCGTTGTATCCGAAGACGCTTGACTAGACGCTCGACTAGTTCGTCGTTAAGTCCTCCTCCAGATGCCATCAAAGCAAACAGGACCAAAAATCATACGCAAAACTTTTCTCTTGAAAACTCTAAGGGATTCCTCATCCGCGTTTAGTAGCGGCCAGGTTTCCGCGCCATTGAGTAGGACTGAGATGATCAAGATGTTATAAAGGGTGTCCCAACAAGAACGCAACATTAAAATTTGGCGCCATTCCAATTGTCATTGTTTCACATTTGAACAATTATTATTGTTTGTTAGTAGAAATCATAAGGTTAATAAAAATAGAGCGCTACACGAATTAACAACGCATTCTCATTGTGAAATTGTTTTACCAAAATAGGAAAAGTTTTGTGGCTACAGGTCGCAAATTTCGATCAATTTGGGGTTACAATAAGGCTCCAAAAGACGTCGAGTGATTCACGAGAAGCAAATTTATCCTCGATGTGTCACTGTGTGGTGTGAATTTTGAGCTGGAGGAATCACTGGACCTTTTTTTATGAAAATGAGTCAAGTCAAGTACAAACAGTAAATTATGTTCGGTATCGTAAAGTAATAACCAATTTTTTCGCGCCTAGAATTGAAGAAATGAATGTGAAGGGAATGTGGTTTCAACAAGACGGCGCCACATCTCATACAGCCAGAGAAACAATTCAATTGCTGCGTCAGTCATTTCCCGGTCGAGTTATTTCGCGTTTTGAAGACCACAATTGGCCGCCTATATTGTGCAATTTAACACCATTGGACTTTTTTCTTTAGGGTTTTTTGAAGTCGATGGTTTATAGAAATAAGCCGATGACGACAAAGGCCTTAAAAGAAGAAATTGGACGCTGAATTAATTAAATACCGCAGCATTTATGCAAAACGGTCAAATTTCATTAAAAGATCGCGTATGTGCCAGCAACGCCGCGGCGGCCATCTGGCCGATGTGCTATTCCACATATAACCTCATCCTGTTTACTTTACGATATGATAAAGAATAAATATCTGCGTTTTACTTAAAATTTAAATCTTGCGTTCTTGTTGGGACACCCTTTATAAAAAAAAGTTAAGTCGCTGTATATTAGATGCATGAATGCAATTGCGGTTTGCTTTCCTAATTTGGGCGTTTCCTTGTGTCTGACGTTTTATAAAATCAAATACTTCTATTTCCCTGATATATTTCTAGTGCTCCATTGGCTTTCTCAATCGCTTTTGATATTGCCTCGTGTCACGTGATGATCTACTCGAAGGTTTTGTACTTCTGTTAATGTACATTTTATGGAACTGTAGAATGTATTATTGTAGAACTTTATAGCTTTGCTCATTTGCACCGTAATAAGATTTTTCTCTTCTGTTTGTTCAAAGTTTTGAATTTTTCTGTGATTGCATTATTAATTCTTTCTACGTCACTATTGCCAGTATGACTGTTTGCCTTTGTTGCATAGTAAACAACACACTACGAATTTTCTAATTTTACCTTTTATATATAAAAACAGTTGGTTCGATTTTTCTATCTGTGAGAGGTAGAGATGTGGTATGATTTGAAAACATATCTATTATCAATTACAATTAAAAAGGAATGTTTTGAGTTAACATATGTGCCAACATGGACAATTTCGTTAATGGCTTTTGGAGTTTCGGTTTCATGAAAATTCCCTTTGATTGGGTTCCGATCGTATTTTAATCCAGTGCAAATATTACAGTTGTTTAAAATTGTGTGCATGTTTTCTTTAAGTTTGGGTAAAACAGTTTCGATTTATATAGCGATTATGTTGCAATAACCACGTTCAATCTTGTGAAAAAGAGTAATCTGATTTTTTGATTCATCGATATTTTCTGTATCTATTGCCCGTTTAGAGCATGTGAAAAATTTTACATGTATTTAAAAATATTTTTTTGACTTTGGTGTAAATATGGTCATTAAAATAAGAATATATACCTATCTTTCCTTTTTGTATTTCCCTACGAATGATATTTCAGACGTTTTTTTTAGATATATATATTTTTTTTTTTTGCCAAACGTACCGGGGATGACTCTGGTATGGTTTCTATTATTATAAAATGGACAGAGAATCTTTTCTCCAATATACGCAAGCAACCGCACGTACTATGCATGCACAGGTCCATGGGGCATGTGCAACAACTTGCCTCGGATATGGATGGATCAAATGTTGACGACCCCAGCAGACGAAAAAAGGTCGACGATTTTCGGTGCTGCACGTAGAAAGTGAGGACCCTTAACAGGCCACGTGCAGCCGAACAACTTGCGGGTGCCATTGACTTCTACAAAGCAGATATCAGCGCCATTTAGAAAGTGCGGTGGGATGTGCCGGGCAAAAGGAAGATGAAGAACTGCGACATCTACTACAGCGATTGCTACAGGGAGAGAAAGCAGCTCTTATTCGGATGCGGATTTGTTCTTCGAGGCAGACTTATGCAAAAAGGCTACGAACTTGTAAGCGAACTTCTCATCACAATCCGCATTAAGGCTACATTCCGGAACATCAGCCTGATTTGCCCTGTCATAGGAGAAGGATGAGAGCAGTAAGGATGAGTTCCATGATCTCATAGAAAAAATATACGATCGATGTCGCAGCTAAGACACGACGATTGTTCTAGGAAATTTCAATGCTCAGCTGGGAAAAGAGGAGCTCAACTGTTTATGGTCGGAGGAAAGCATGTTCAATGAGTGGAATCTCACAAGAAAGGAGACCCCTTCGACTGCGCCAACTATCGAGGGACTAGTCTCCTTAACATCGCATACAAGATCCTTTCTGCTGTACTGTGTGAACGCCTGAAACCGTTTGTCAACAACCTGATTAGTCCTTATCAGTGTGGTTTCGGGCCCGGAAAGTCCACCATCGACCAAATCTTCACACTATGCCAGATCCTGGAAATGACCCAAAAAGTGCGTATTGACACTCACCACCACCACGTCGATTCTAAGGACGCATACGACAGTGTGCATAAAGACGAGCTATACAGTGGCATGTCAGTCGATTACAGAAATCCGTACAGGAAAGACGTACATCGACTTAAGTGCGTGGTTGCCTAGACAACCAAATAAACAAACAAAAAAATATTTGGAAAAGAAAATTGAAAATAATCAAAATTCAAGCAAATTGAAAAAAAAAACAATCAATTTAAATAAAAAAAACCATTTTGAAATGGATGAAGAGCTGCTTTCGAGTGACAACTCTGAATGCAGCAAAGACATAAGCAAGAAGAGAAGAAAGAAAATGAAGCCGCAGGCGCAGTTTAAGAGACGGCTGCGTAATATGGAGTCTCTTAAAAAAACGGAGAACAACGACGTTGTGACCTACAGCGGAAGTGGGAATACTTTTGCAAAACTCGCTTCGTCTAACGAAATTTCTACAGCTGAAAAAGAGCTGGAAGAAAAAATTAAACAAAAAAATGAGCTGGAGGAGTTCATTAAAGCCCTCCAGCAAAAGCTCGAAACCAAACGGGCTCACAATCAACAACAACAAAAGCGGCAGCAAGAACAACAGCAGTTACAGACACAGCAGCAGCAGAAAAAACAACAGCAAGAACAGCAGCAACAACAGCAGAATCAGCAACAACAACAACAACAGCAGCAGCACCAGAAATACCAGCAGCAGCAGAAACAGCAGCAACCGGAGAAACAGCAGCAGCAAAAACAACAGCAGCAACAGAAAACTAATAGGAAACAAAGGGTGCCGCCGATAAACATCAGCGGCATGGAAACCACAGACACCATTCAGGTATGTGAGTTGTCTGTGGGGGACGATTTTTTTATAAAAACAAAGGAAGTGAGAAGCCAGCTGTCCACTGCTTAACAGAGGACAGCTTTAAATAAGTTAAAAATTCGTTGACGACAGCTGGGGTGGAGTTTACCACTTTCACCCTAAAAAGCGAGAAGGTCCAAACGATCCTTCTCAAGGGCTTAACTGTTTCAACTGAGCCGGAGAGCGTCTCGAAGGATCTTCAAAAACTGAAGGTAGAGGGCGTGGAGTTTGTGGCGGTTCGTCGCTTCTCCACTGTCCGCTCCAGAACGCCGCCTGTGCACATGCTTCCCCTTTTCCTGGTCCAGGTCTCTCCGGGGAGCAAACTTGAATGTCTGAGGAGCATTAAGCTCCTCAACAAACAGAAGGTCTCCTGGGAGAGGCTCAGGAGGATGAAACAGATGCTTCTCTGCGCAAGGTGTCAGACCTTTGGCCATGCCGCGGCGAACTGCAACAAGCAGCCTCGTTGTGGCAAATGCGCAGAGAGGGATCTGTCTGCGCAGTGTCCCCTTGGAGAGGGGAGAGTTGAGGACAGGGCGCGCTTAAAGTGCGTGCATTGTGGTGCAGGTGGACATCCCTCAAGCTACAGGGGCTGTCCAAAGGTCAAGCAACTCCATAGAGAGTTGCTTAAGAAATGCATAAAAAAAAAAACAAAAGTGGCGGATTCAAGGCCAGTGCCGAGAATTCCAGCCACAACTGTTACGCCGGTGGTTTCCTACGCCAATATGGTGTCAGGTAGGCGATCGGCACAACAGACATTGCTGGCAGTAACGTCGGCACCAGTAGGGGCCCCAAATATGGGAATTCCCGAATTGTTCAATCTTGTGTCGACAATGATGGCCAAAATTAAGCGATTTGAAGATCGTTTGGTGCGAATGGAGCGAGTCCTTTCGTCAAGACCCGGTGGGTCGAGTGCGTATCCATAAAAATGGATACGCCAGCTGCTGGAGACCTCTCGATCCTGGCGGTGAATGTAAATTCACTCGTCAGGATCGAGAGAAGGTTGACTTTGCTTCACCTTTAGGAGTCTCATAAGCCTGATGTGTTAATGGTTAGCGAAACCAAGCTAAGCCGGAAGCACGTACTCAGGTACAAAGACTACACAGTCATTAGAAGAGACCGCCCCCGTTCCACACAAGCGGGCGGAGTCGTTCTCTTCATAAAAAAAGACTTACGCCATAAAGTCGTGTATTGCGGTGAGGTGCGAACCTTCGGTGTACTGGCTTCGATTGCGTGCATTTCTCTCCAAGGTGGAAGGAAATTGTACGTTGTCGCGGTCTATGAGCTTATCTCAGAGCTCGAGACTCTCTTCCGAAAGCTTCGGCTTTGCTCGGAGGACAATTATTTTGTCATCGCCGGAGATTTGAACGCGAGGCACATGGAATGGGGCAATTCTGTTCCAAATCCGAGGGGAAATTCACTCTTTGAGTGGATGACGCGGCACTCTATTGAGTTCAAGCTGAATTTGCTTGCAACCGATAGACCGTCGTTTCCCAGAAGTGGGTCTTATTTGGATCTGCTGCTAATAGATAGACGACTGACGTTACGAGACGTAGACACTCGCACTAGGAATTGTATAACAACGGTGGAGTACGGCAGTGACCACTGTGGTCTTGCCGCGGTTATTCAATTCCCGAACAAGCTGATGGAGCTTGAAGAATTCGCCGAGACGCACCCTTTTGATTATCGAAGGGCTCGTTGGCCGCGTTTCTCTAGGGTCCTATCCAGGGAACTACGTTCGAGCGAGATAACACCACCTTCGGACAGAAACCTGACGAACGAAGATGTTGACAAGTACCTCATACAAGTCGACAACACAATCCAACGAACCATGGACAGGACGCTTCCTAAGGTATCACATACGACAGATGGCGACATTTATCGTAATGATACCATCGACGCACTGCACGTGCAAAAAAGCAGACTGCTGTCGAGACTCAAGACTCTATACAGACGCTTTACAGACCCAGACGACCAGGAAATACGGTCGCTCAAGCCGCAGTTGAAGAACATCCAGAAGTTGATTCGGATGAACTATAGAATTGCTGTCAATTCGTATTGGGGATATAGGATTCGGGCCGAACGTTCTAACGGTCCGGGTATGTTTCCCCAAATCAACCGAATCTTCCGAAGGAGGGGTCGTAACGACTTAGAGGCTGTTCGACTTGACAGGACAACCGACAATGGAAACCTACTGACTTCGGTTGGCATAGATCCGGATGAGGCTGTGCTTGACAATGAGTTCTTCATTGTTGAGGATGCCCAAGAGAAGGTTGAGGCAATAGTAGCTGTTTTTCAGAAAGTGTACACGGTCAACGACTCTCATCGGCCGAACCACGACCTGGAGAACAGATCCATGCTGAACCACTTCCACCTTAGAAATGAAATACAGCAGTGGCGTTCTGAGAATCCTGGTTTTACCAGTTTCAATGACGAAAATCAGGCAACCAATGCTGTCGCCCAAGATGGCTCCAATGCCATCCTCATTTCGAAGGAGGAACTCAAAAACATCTTCAACGGTTTGAAGAACAAAAAGTCGACTGGCATCGACGGGATACCAAATATAGTGTTACGTCATCTCCCTGACGAGGCGGTAGAGATATGCACAATCCTGTTTAACAATGCACTGAGTAATACACATTACCCAGCGCATTGGAAGATGGCGGTAGTGCAACCTCTTCCCAAAAAGGACAAAGATTCGTCGCTTCCGAAAAATCTTCGGTCGATAAGCCTCCTCCCCTGCATAAGCAAGGTTTTCGAAAAGATTGTCAACAGGGTCCTGATTCAGTGGACTGAGGACAACAAAATTATACCGAACAACCAGTTTGAATTTAGGGCGAGGCATGATACTGTACATGCCGCC
Organism: Eristalinus sepulchralis; assembly: GCA_944738645.1. Lineage (NCBI taxonomy): Eukaryota > Metazoa > Arthropoda > Insecta > Diptera > Syrphidae > Eristalinus > Eristalinus sepulchralis. The sequence goes on from OX122883.1 coordinate 58,027,084, forward strand.
TCAAAACTGGTCTCGGACATTCAGTGGAACAACAACACCGTATGGTTAGAAGGCCTCATCCTTAAGTTGACGAGGATGGGTATAAGCAAACCGCTGCTTTACACGATCTATAACATGGTAACGGGTAGGAGTTTTGTTGTCAAAAGTGGCAACAAAGTTTCCACCAACGTTTTCCAAATAAAAAATGGGCTCCAACAGGGTGCAGTGAACTCACCAATCCTTTTCGCTATTTTCACCAGCGAACTGATTGGCTCCATGCACAACTTGATTGCGTTCGCCGACGATTGGGTCGCATACCGGACGGCACCAAAGATAGAAGACATTAACACGCTCTTGCAGCGTGACTTCGAAAAAGTCCAGCAATTTTGCGACGACTGGAAGTTGAAAATCAACCTCCAGAAGTGTGAAATAATCCTCTTCCGGACTCCGTTATACAGGGCCTCAAGAGATACGAAAAAGAATTGGCGCAAGTTCGGCATATTGGATCCACAAGGTCAGCCACTAGCCCTGAAGAGTGTAGTGCGATATCTTGGCATTATGTTGGATCAGTATCTGTATGGAGGTAGCCATATAGATACAGCTCTGACGAAAGCTAAGAAAGGCTTCGCTATGGCAAGGGGGTTGTTTTACAGCAGCCAACTTAACGCCAAAGTGAAGCGAATCTGCTACACGGCCCTCATTCTGCTGCTACACGGCTGCCCAGTGTGGTACAATGTGAGTCCTTCCCAAATGGGAAAGATGAGGGTATTCGAGAGACAATGTCTTCGCGCATGTCTCAAGAAGTACAGAACCCCGGAATCTGACTACATGAAGTTCTATCCTAATGAGGTCTTGTACAACTAAGCAAACGTGAATAGGGTTGATAATTTTATTATTAAGCTGATTCGGAGGCATGTTGCACGAGCCATGACCTCTGAGAATGATCTCATATTTGGGGCCTACTACCCAAATGAGGAGTACCACGAGAACGCTCGCCGAAGGGGTTTTATTCCACCGGAAGCGTTCTTGTATCTTGACCGCATTGGACTGATCCAGGATGCGGAGGCATGTCCACTTATCTACCACGTGGTGAGAAGTACAGTGGACAGGCGACTGTTGTACGACGCCAATGTCGTTACTCGGGATGCTCTCCGGTTCAGCACATACATCTCCATCCGTGATAGGATGGACACGGATAAGGACCGGGGGTTCTACTGGTGGTTAGAGCCACACCAGGAACCCCAGCAGTCGTCAGCCTGGTAGGTTAGGGTTGGTCCCCCATGGCCAACTCACATTTAGTATAAGTTAGGTTAAATTAGTAATTAAGATAAAATAAAATAATAATAATAATTGAGTGGCACTACAGCCCACAGCGGACCAGGGCCTAGCTTCTACAACAACTACTCGTGTTGTGCATGCTACTGTTTTTCACGAGTAGAAGGGACCTACAGTTTTTTGCCGATTCCGAACGGCGAGATTTGAGAAGCTTTCCATAGACAAGTAATACTCTTTGAGTGTTGTCAGCAACTCGAAAGAGGTGGTGCCGTGAAAAAAATGCTAGGTGTCCCGTCCGGGAATCGAACCCAGACTTTCTGCGCCGCGTGAACATGCACATACTTGTACATGCAATATATGTAGAGCTTATGGTGTGTTCATGTTAGTTCCGCTTTTAACAGTCAGTTGCTAACATCACCTTGAACTGAGAACAAATAAAGAAGTACAAAAAGTGACACTGTCTTTAAATATATAACATGGCGCAGCCGGTCAAAGCCACTTAAAAAAAAAAAAAAACAAGTTAAAAGTAAAACTACTATTACTATTACAGTGCTATTAGAATGGATAAATTTAGAGCACCGGGCCCTATGTGTTTTGAAGGAAATGTGAACGATGAGTGGACAAAATTCAAAAAAACTTTTAATATATCTGAAAACGACGCGAAAGTGTTTTCCAAAGTAATTGAACATTTTGATTCATATTGTCAGCCTGAAAGTTATGTAATATACGAGCGTTTTAAATTTTACTCGCGAATGCAGCAAGCGGGAGAACAATTTGATAGCTTTCTTACAGACATTGTTAATCAAGCAAAAAAATGCGATTTTAACAGTACCACAGAAAGCACCACAGATCAGATGATACGAGAACGCATTGTGTTGGGCATAAGAGATGCCGATGCACAAGAGAAGCTTTTGAGAATGGAGAACGTAACCTTGAAAACAGCTATAAGCTTTTGCAGAGTAGCAGAAATCAGCCACGAACACGCGAGAGATGTTCAGCAAGCACAGTCTACTGTAAGTGAAATTAGCACGAAGCCCCTATTCAAACAAAGAGCAGATGAAGTGATACCATCAAGTGTCCAAAAGAGAGGCCTGAGAAACCAAATTGATAACAGCAGAGCATATGGTCAACGTGAATTTGTAACAAACTGAAAAATGTGTTCCTATCGTCATAACAAAATGATGTGTCTATCGAGGGGAAAGCGGTGTAATATTTGTGGTTTATTAAATCATTTTTCATATGTTTGCTCAAAAAGAAAAATGTACACCTTAGAAAATAATGATTTGTGTAGTAGTTCAGAAAGTTTAAATGAATATCCTAATGTAAATCATCTGTCTATTGAATCTGTAACTGTTAATTCTGTAAATACCACACAGACAGGATGGCACGAAAATGTCAATGTTGATGGTGTTTTGGTGAATTTTAAAATTGATACCGGCTCTGAAGTTAATATATTACCGGCCAAATTATTTAGAAGCCATTTTAAGACAATTGAATTGCATGCGACGAAAACGAAATTAAAAGCTTATTTAGGGTTTACTATAGATGTATTGGGAATGGCATTTTTATCAATTAAATTTAAAAATAAATGCATGAAGTCGACATTTATAATAGCCAATGTTAAGTCTGCACCCATCCTAGGTTTAAAAACTTGTTTGGAGTTGGGATTATTAAAGACAGTTAATGAGATCATAAATCAGAATAGTGAAAAAAAAAAACAAGTTGTCAATGAAAAAGAAAGAGATGATTTCATAAGTAAATACAAACACATTTTTTCTGGCCTAGGTTGCTTTCCTGATAAATGTAAAATTTTTCTAAAAGAAGGTGTTTCAGGTTGTGTTAAGCCTCCAAGACATATTCCGAATATTCTTTGACCGAAAGTCAAAGCCAAGTTAGATGAAATGGAAGAAGCTGACATCATTAAACAGGTAGATTACCCTACTGACTTTGTCAATAATCTCGTTCTTGTAGAAAAACCTGATAATTCTATTAGATTATGTCTGGACCCTCGAGAACTGAATATGAATATTAAGAGGGAGCCTTTTGAAATCCCGCGTGTAGAAGATTTAACTACCAAACTTCAAGGTATGAAGTTCTTCACTGTTATTGACCTCAAGGACGGTTTTTGGCAAATATCTTTAGATGAAAACAGTGGTGACTTATGCACTTTTAGCACCCCATTTGGCTGCTACAAGTTCTTACGGTTACCTTTTGGGTTAAACTTTGCGCCTGAGCTCTTCCAAAAGTTAAACACAAAATACTTTGGACATTTACCAGGAACATTCATCTATTTTGATGATCTCCTTGTGTTTGGAAAAGATGAAATCGATCATGACACTAATTTAGCGCGAGTGATGAACAGGGCAAACGAATTAAATGTCAAGTTCAATCCAATGAAATTACAATACAAGCAAATCGAAGTCAAATATTTAGGCTATTTGTTTTCAAAAGATGGCATTGCTATTGATTCAAATAGAATTAAAGCAATAGAAGCTATGAGAAAACCTGAAAATAAAAAGGAACTTCAAAGTTTTTTAGGATTCGTCAATTATCTCAGAAATTTTATACCAAATTTAGCACAACTTACATCGCCCTTACGGGAACTTCTTAAAAAAGATGTTAAGTATACGTGGCTGCAAAGTCATACAAAAGCATTTGAAAAGCTTAAAGAGAAGGTATCAACAGCCCCTGTTTTACAAAATTTTAACAGTTCGATCCCAATAACTATCCAAACTGATGCTTCCCAGAGTGGGATTGGTAGTTGTTTACTTCAGAATAACAAACCGGTATGCTACGCATCAAAATCATTAAGGATTACAGAATCTTCGTATGCACAGATCGAAAAAGAAATACTAGCAATTGTTTTCACATGCCATAGGTTCCATTACTATATATATGGACGACCTGTAAAAATTTTAACTGATCACAAACCGCTTGTGGCAATATTACAAAAATTTGTGGCTAAAGTTCATTCTAATCGACTTCAACGTATGAAGTTAAAACTTTTAAAATATGAAATAATTGTTAATAGAATACATACATGGAAAGGACATGTTGATAGCAGATACACTTTCTAGAAATTTTATTCAGTCGCAGTCGAATGATATTGATTATAGCTTAAACGAAGTACTACATTCCATAGACATATCAGACAGCCGCATTGAAAAAGTTAAAAAGGAGCTCCTATCAGATAAAGAAATGATTGAAGTTGTAAAGTTTGCACTAAATTCCAGCGCTCAAATACTAAATTTGCGCAAATTCCGCATGAGATTCCCATTATTCCCTTTTTTAAAGTTGGGTGCGATATTCTACATTATCCAAATCAACCGTATCATGTATTGGTTGATTATTACTCCAAATGGCTAGAGTTAAAAAATCTAACAAACATGACGGCATCAGCGGTAATTATAGTATTACAAGATATTTTTTTCAACGCATGGAGTTCCAAACCAATTGATTTGCGACAATATGCCATATAACTTTTTTGAGTTCAGAAAATTCGCACAAGAATGGAACTTTCAAATTATAACATCTAGTCCGTTGTATCCCAGATCAAATGGCTTGGCTGAAAAGGGGGTTCATATAGCAAAGCAATTGCTAAGAAAAACAAATGATGAAAAGAAAGATATATTTAGTGCTTTATTAGCATATAGAAACAGTCCAATCACAGGTTTGGGTGCTAGCCCATCACAGCTATTAATGAGTCGTATTTTGAGGACTAAAATCCCAATACACAATAGTCTGTTAAAGCCCAGCATAGTTATAAATCCTCAAATAACGTCAGACAAACATCAGTCTTCATATAAAGAGTATCACGACCAGCACATTCGAAACTTAAATGAGCGTACATTTTCAGCAGGAGAAAATGTATTAGTGCAAAGAAATAAAATCTGGAACCCCCCCCAGTTCACCAAGGTCATACATTGTTCGTACTGAAGATAATAAGCAACTTCGTCGCAATGCCATTCATTTAAGAAAGTCTATCCATGAACCTCAATTCAGATTACCAGATTATGATCCGCAAACGGAATTGTCCCAACCATCGAACATTGACATACCTACTAAAAACGATGAACGTACAGATTCAACTCAACCATCAAATATTGACATTTCACTTAAAAGTAATGAAAATAAAACCCCCCCCCCCCCCAGTTCACCAAGGTCATACATTGTTCGTACTGAAGATAATAAGCAACTTCGTCGCAATGCCATTCATTTAAGAAAGTCTATCCATGAACCTCAATTCAGATTACCAGATTATGATCCGCAAACGGAATTGTCCCAACCATCGAACATTGACATACCTACTAAAAACGATGAACGTACAGAATCAACTCAACCATCAAATATTGACATTTCACGTAAAAGTAATGAAAATAAAACGAATATTTCTTCAACAGTTGGAAAAACAGATTATGTAACTAAGTCAGGCAGGGTTGCTAAACCCGTACAAAGATTTACGTGCACATGGCACAAATAACATTTATTACACTTTTGTTAAATTAACTTTATATTATACATATTATGAATTGAATTCTTTTTTTTTATTTGAATATTTTCTTTGTTTAAATTAAATTTTAGATCTTGAGTGCGGAGATGTTGTATATGAATGTGAACATACACATACTTGTACATGCAATATATGTAGACCTTATGATGTGTTCATGTTCGTTCCGCTTTTAACAGTCAGTTGCTAACATCACCTTGAACTGAGAACAAATAAAGAACTACAAAAAGTGACACTGTCTTTAAATATATAACAGTATCAGTCGATCGCCTTAAAACAGCATTACTAGATTCCAATTCAAGTAGTTTTGTATACATCAAAATATTGTAATAAATAAAAATTGTCCTAAGAAGAATTTTTCTAAACCTATCAAATCACAGTGTGTATATATAAAAAAGAATCAGTTACCAGATCTGGTAATTAACGTTTGGTAACATTTGTAACATTAAATAAGTAATCCTGGAAGATCTCTTATAGGGGAGTGATATGGCAGCTTCACTGCATATTGTGTGTGAAATATTCTATCCACACATATAAACCACGCATGTAAGCCCAAGAACCTTGTAACCCAAGAACATGTAAATCAACACCCTTGCGTGTGAACCCTAAGGGCACACACTAGGGTGACAATTTTTTATGTAAACATCATTCTTGTTCCGCCTCTCAACGAGAGCACATCGTGTAGCAAACATTAAATAAATAATTGAAGTAAATAATCCCTGCGTTTTGATAAAATTCATTAAGAGTAAAACTGCTACAGGCTATTATATGGAGAATAACTCTCCCTTATAATGTTTTGCTCCAGCATTTTTGCTACTTGAGATTCAAATTCCTTTTCGTGAATCTGTGGATATCTACATATATGCTTTGGTGTATAAAGGCTTATCTGAGGTTGTTATAATTTCATGGCAGATATCGGTTGTTGTGGATAAAATATCTCCATCCTTGAAAAATATATCTTTGAAATTTTCGAAAAACTCAGAAATAGCTTTCTTCTCCTCCGTACTTAAGTGATCAAGATTGAAGTAATTCTTCAGTTTTTTTTTTCTCTTAGTGTTTGTAAACTGTAATCGTTCTCGATATATATAGTATAATTTTATTCTTCAAAATACAGTTTATTTCCGAGTATATTTATATATCCATAAGAGTTATTAATAATCACTTTGAATGCAGTTAGAAGGTTTTGGCCAATAGTTCCAGAAAAATTATATCGAATTTCATATGTTTCCAATAGAGGGTACTTGGACATTTTAATTCCTCAAGAAACGGTGTTATGACTATATATTGTACTCTATTTATCCCATTTAGGGTTTTATAAAATCGTGGGTTATGTAAAAGAATCTTAGGGAATTGGTCTGTAATTAACACTATGGGTAATTTGGACTGTAAGGGATTGAACTATCTTCCATAATATACGAAAGATAGTTTATTTCCCTAGGATTTCTGCCATATGTGTTACCGAATTGAGAGTTTTGCGGGTTGTGATTATTGTTTTGTTTAGATGGTTTGTTAACTGAATGCTAGGCATGTTATAATTTATTATTTTCGGGTAGTCGAGTGTGTCTTATATTTGAATAAGTGCGTGTGTTCCTTGCGATTTGTATTAGGATAGTGTTATTTGATTTCCTATGTTTGTTATTCATTGCCCTTTTGCCGAATAGTGCTCTAAGGTCTGAATATTTTGTTAGTAATTGTTTAATTTCGCAATGTTCATTTATGTGCATTCTGTAAGGAGTATCGATTTTGTTTATAAGTATATTAATTAAATTTTTATCTATCCTATCAGGTCTAAACATTTTGGGTTTTTTAATATAAAATAAATACATTTCACTAAATCTACGTTTAGCATTTTGAAAATAAGTAAATCAATCGATTAAAGTGCTTACTTTCATGTTACGAAACTTTTTCTATATATCTCCGTAACTTGTCTTTTGTCTTAGTAGTTCCTTAAATTTTGTCTTGATGTCCTACCACGTTGAATCGACTCCCAGCTCTTTGATCACGTTTCCAGTATCTCCTAGTATTTTTTCATTTTTTATTATGTTAAGGCCGAAGTTTAATAATTGTTTATTGTTTGCGTACAGGCCCATCACTGCTATCATGCCAACAGATTATGTCCTTTTTTTTTAAAACTTTGAGCTGTCGAAACTGTTGCACGATGATAACCGTGTCTCGTTTTCTTGTTGTCTTGAATGTTATTCCGAATTCTGCTGCTATTTGTTCAGTGCCTCCTCCTGACGTTCAATGGATCTTTTGCTGTTCTTCAATTTCAGCCATTTTTAGTTTGATGACAGTTTTTCTACTTTTATCAATTTACCACTTAAAAAGGAGATCACAACTACTACTACTTGATATGGATTCTGGCTTAGGTTCTTGATTAGTATCTTTGGATACTAGTCTCCATCGACTGCGCCAATTATGTTTATGGTGGTCCTGAGACTGATTTTTACTTATTCCGAAAATATAAATACAATTTACTTATAACCTACTTAATGATATGAATCAGAATACTCGGTCCGTTCGCTTTGTCGCATCAGCAAAACGAGTTCATGCATTCCAATAGTGTCAATCATTTGTGTCGACACAACAAATTCAATTCACCAGTGTGCTGACACATTATATGCTTAGGCGACAATATATTGTCAAGGGGTAAGAATATGTAGGTCGCACTTCTCATGCTATTTCTTTTTGCTCCTGAGATGCCGGTTCTCTTTCCTTCTTTTCTGTTCGTAGAGCTCACGAAGAGCTCTCGTTGTTCGATGCAGCGTTGCATTGTAGGCCTCCTGTTTAGCTGCATGTCCATGGGTCTCTCCTGGGTGGTGGCGTGAAACCCAGCACATCAGTGGCAGCTTCTTTGATGGCTTTTTGACAACGTTTCCATTCTTCTTCGGTCGGTCGGCTAAGTTCCCAGCCATCTGTTGCGATCGTAGCTTCCCGACGTCGAACCATTTTGGCTTATGTTGACTCCGTTTCTCTCTCTACATCCGGGTTCTTATCTTGGCTACAACACGGAAATGGTCCGAGTCAATGTAAGCTTCTCGGAATGTTCGGACATCGAGATTTGAGATTTATGGACCGCGTACTACTCACAGAGAGGTTTCGCCCCGCGGCGAAGTCCAACAGACTGAGTTCGTTTCCGGAGGTGGTATCGTGCAGGCTGCGTTTCACGACTACGCCAGGAAAGATGTCCTCTTTTCCCAGCTGAGCATTGAAATCTCCTAGAACGATCTTGGCGTCATAGATGGGGCATCGGTTGTATGTTCTTTCAAGTCATCCTTCTCCTCTGTTAGGGCGTGAGCGCAAATCAGGCTGGTGTTCCCGAATTTAGCCTTAATGCGGATTGTCATGATGCGTTCGCTTACGGGATCGAAGCTTAAGACTTTTTTCAGAACCGAAAATCGTTGTCCTTTAGTCGTTTTGTGGGGTCGTCAACATTAGAGCCGTGCAAATCCCATCCATGTTGCTGCTCTCTGAAAATCTTTTTTGGCTTTTACAAGAAGTTCTGATAGGCAAATATGGAAGTATATTATATGCGCAATCGCTTTGCTTGCGGAAATACATACGTGTGTTGAGTAAACAGACAAACGTGCTAAAGAATATGTTTATTAACCATACTCGAAATTTGAAAAAAAAATTAAAATAATGCAAGAGAATATAAATTAATGCAAAATGTGAGAATTTATAATTGCCTGAATTCAACTAAATGGTTAAAATAATGAATACAATCTTACGTGATGCATAAATTTTCTTAAGTCTTAAATGAAGTAATGTTATGGTAAAAATTTCGTTTTTTGGCAGAAACTTCTCTATCATTGGTATAAATCGCTCTACTGAACAATAGCAGAAGCTCGTGGCTCCATCCGACGTGGAAGATGATAGCAGCTTTCTCTATCTTGGAACAGGCCCTTAGATTTTAAATAGGGGAAAGCTTCAGGCAGAATGAAGCCGCTAAAGCCTACCCGTTCATGGTACATCACGTTCGGGTACTAAGCCCAAAGATCAGATTGTTGGTTTAAGCCATGGGTCGAGGAGTGTGACTCCGTATCAATTGAATAAAAAAATATTAACCTTTATGAGGTTTCCCACGTTGTCCAGAACCTCGTTGGGTAAAATTTATTATACTGGTGTTGGATATATACGAAGGCAGGCCAGAAGGCATTGCCTTTCGAACATCTTCATCTTAAACCAGACACGGCAACCATATACCATAATTGGCCGGATAAGAGCCATGTAGCAGATGACCTTCACCCTGCTGTAAAGCTACCTGCTGCAAAACAGCCCCCTTGCAATATCCAAGGCATTCTTTGCCCTGGTGAGAGCTGTATCGATGTGCATACCACCATATAGAACCTGATCCAATCAGATGCCTAGATATCTCAGTACACTTTTAACAGATAATGTGTGGGTCACCTATACCGGACTTGTGCCAGTTCATTTTCGTATCCCCTGAGGGTCTGAATAGCGGGGTTCTGAAAATTATTGTCTCACAGTTCTGGTAGTTGATTTAACTTCAAACTTTAGACGAACACTTAACATTGGATATTTCCAACATTCTATGTATGCGATCTTGACAATTAAACTTCCTCTTTTTTTTATTACTGCTAAAATAGATTTCCGGTACTAAAGAGTGTCCCAAAAAGAACGCAAGATTTAAATTTGGCGCCATTCGAATTGTCATTGTTTGACATTTGAAGAATTATTATTGTTTGCTATTAGAAGGTGTGGCCGCCGTGGCGTAGTGGTAAGTGCGTCGACCGCGGCGCAGAAAGTCTGGGTTCGATTCCCGGATGGGGCATCTCGCATTTTTTCAAGGCACCACCTCTTTCGAGTTGTTGACAACACTCAAAGGGTATCAATTGTCTATGAAAAGCTTCTCAAATCTGAGACAACGCATTCTCATTGTGAAATTGTTTTACCAAAATGGTGAAAGTTTTGCGGCTACAGTTCGCAAATTGCGATCAATTTGGGGTTACAATAATGCTCCAAGAGAGTCAAATGTAAAGCGATTAATGGAAAAATGTGCTGAATGTGTGAACAACCCGCCTTCAACCAGGTAATGATGTCGCTCAAACTCAGAATTGACGTATTTGGGGCGAGGATTGGGGCGAAAAAATAACCAGTTTTTTCGTACCTATGGAGTGGAGGGGATGGGGTTTCAACAAAACGGCGCCACATCTCATACGGCATATCCCACCGAAAAGTGGAACCAATCTTTGCACAATGTTCAAGAAATCAATATCGTTGCGCTTGATATTTATTATTTTGATATATAAAGCATTTGACAGCGTTTGGCATCAAGCTCTCTTGTCGAAAATGCGTGCTTATGGAATCGATAAGTATCTACTTCAATGGATTAGAAATTACCTTTCGAACCGTTCAATACAATTCGTGCTGGATGGGTTCAAGTCTGATATCCACCATGTTAATGCTAGTGTTTCCCAGGGCTCAGTTCTGTCTCCGACACTCTTTCTCATTTTCATAAATTATCTCTTGTCTGCTACTTCTAATCCTATTCACACCTTCGCTGATGACAGTACCCTCAGCTTCTCATTTTCGTTCCTTGGCTCACGTCCTGCACTTCGGCCGTCGACTTGGAATGGCAGCGTATGTAAAGCACATTGAACTTCGACCTTGATAATGTATATGCTCATATGCCTCATATGTGTGCTGTCAACTGTCACTCAAGCGTTCCCAAAATAACCAGGAGTTATCCATGGACGGCACCTGCATTGTTGAAACCGAAAAACTTTCCACCCTCGGTATGTGTATCAACCCAACAATTAGTTTGAACGATCACATACTTAAGGTTGCCAAAAATGCTGCGAAATATTTAGGTTTCCTAAGACGATGCAAAAAATACTTAACCCCCTCTGATCTGGCTAAAATTTACAAGGCCCACATCCGCCCTAGGCTCAGGCATAACGTTCCTATCTGGTCTGGTACTCCCAAAACCTCTCTGCACCTACTGGACAGAATCCAAGGGCGAGCGATAGAACTTATAGGAGATAACGATATTGCGAAGTCGACTGCCTCTTTAGAACACCGACGTAATGTCGCGTCTCTGTCATAATGTCTATTTCAACAAGAAATGCTCAAACGAATTAGCCAGCTGCGTACCTCCCCTTTAAGAATCCACCAGCAATACACGCCTCACAAGGAACTCTCATCAGTTCACCTTTAAGCCCACCTTCGGACCTACAGTAAAGTTTAGAGACTCGTTCTTTAGCCGCACCACACGAATATGGAATGCTCTTCCCAGCTCAATATTCTCGATAACATAAAAAAAAACAGAGAAACAATTCAATTGCTCGATCAGTTATTTCCCGGTCGTGTTGTTTCGCATTTTAGAGACCAGAATTGGCCGCCTAGATCATGCAATTTAACACCATTGGACTTTTTTCTTTAAGTTTTTTTTTGAAGTCGATGGTTTGTGGAAATAAGTCGACGACGACTCAAGCCTTAAAAGAGAAAATTGGACGCTGCATTATTAAAATAACGCAGCATTTATGCAAAATGGTCATTGAAAATTTAATTAAAAAAACAGCGTATGTGCCAGCAAAGCCGCGGCGGCCATCTGGCCGATGTGTTATTCCACACATAACCTCATCCTGTGTGCTTTACGATATAATAAAGAGTTCACAATTTTTTTAAATTTCTGAGTTTTATTGTAAATTTAAATATTGCGTTCTTGTTGGGACACCCTTTATTTGCTTTTCTTCAAACCACGCGATGGAAATATTTGTGTCCGGTTTCGAGACTGGCTGTACGATTGCTGTTTTCCAATGCTTCGGGTAATATGCATTACTCAACGCGTTGTTAAAGAGGTTTGTGTATACAAATTAAGATACAACACAATCAATTAAAGTACAACTGCCTTATTTGAGAGTTCCTTACGAACTAACTTAAAATTAAACTACCCCCGACCATGCAATGTATCTTGCCATGTAATTAAGATATCGCATTCCTTTCGCTCGCCGTCGGTTTCAGGCACTGTGCAAAATACTTCGATGACCGAAGCAGCTGTGTCAACAGAAATTGGCGACGAGCGATGACTGCAGCGATGACCGCGGCGATGACCGCCTCGATGACGGCGATGAACTTCGTTTATCGATTCAGCAGATCGTGGTAACTCCTCCCTCACCTAAATAATGGACGTCCTCTGGCTTCTTCAATGAGCTAATTACATTCTGAAGGTCAAGCTTTCGACATCGTTCTTTTCGGCGTTGTTTAAGTTGGATGATGGTATAACAGACAGCAATCAGTATTATGGTTACACAGCAAGCTATTATTGGATGAGACACAAGCTTGGTCTTCATATCACCAATATAGCGTAAATTTTGGATATTCATTTTGTGTAAAAACGGTAAACTCAATATTTCTTTATGAACAGTCACATTGTGTAGTACAGATGCTGCACTTCTTGGCCGTTTTCTCTGGATTTTATTACGATTTAGATCCGTTGACCCAGATTACGTCATCAAAAGTTAACAAATACGTCCCATTTACATCTGTCTCTAAGCCATTAGTCTCTTTCACCTTGACGTGCCTGTTATTTACTATAATTATGCCGTCATCGATTTCAAGCACACCATCCCGATGATCTGCTTGCATGTTGCAGTGCGCTATGCCTCCAGAGTATAATTCTTGAGCGCACGTTCTGCTTAGTATTTCCTTACAGAATGTTAACGTTGTTGTTGGAATACAGTCTTCAACCGCCTGCACTTGTCTTCCACATTCTGCAACCACATCATTGCCGTTAAGATATGGAATATTTCCATTATGTGCAACGGGATAGATGATAACACTCTTACAGACTAACTTAGGCCTAGGTTACTTAATAATGAAATGTAGTACATTTTTATTTTCTAAAACCTTAACACTAGATATTTCCATTAATTCAGTTACGCTAACGTTAGTAAATTGCTCATTGATTATTACTTTTAGATCTTCATCATCTAAAATTACTGGGTTTATAATTTGAATTTTGCAAGTGTTATCGCAAGCATTATATTTTGAATTTCGGATATGAGAATTCTATTTCTAGCTAATAACACTTCGTAGAGATGATTTGTGTCAATATGTTCCTTTATTGAATTTGCCAAAATGCTATTTACGGTATCTGTTAATTTGTTTATTTGTTCTTGGAACTTTGTATTTATTATTGCCTGCCTATTATTTGAATCAACGAGCTGTGCCTGAGTCGTCAAAATCAGGGGTACCGGCTATAATTTTCAAACCCGTTCCCAACAAGTTTAGACTCCTGGCATTTCTATGGTGAATACTTATATTACTGAGGAGAGTTTCTAAGTACCTTATGTCTATTTCTAAAATATTTCGCATATGAGACAGCGAAAATTAACCAGTCATTTTCCTTGATTCGTTAACAATTTCCTTGTAAGCCGTTAAATTCGTTATTTGGCTTAAGAATCCATGGACTTGCCAAAGAACAGCATCCCCATCTGCTATTGGTATATAGTTGAAATTTGAGTAGTCCATTAATTTAGGCGTTACTGCTGTCATCATTATGAATAGACGTAACCTGAAAAATTTATTTTTCAATGTAATAATCGAGAATAAAATATTAGAAATAAAGATCTATCTTAGGTTGTCCTTATGGACCACCCTCCCTTTAATTAAAACTGTTGTTCCTATGTCTGCCTCTACTTCTTTCTCAACATGCAATGGTGTAAGTTTATAACCCAGTCTTCCGTTGATCTTTACTGAAACCTTATCTCCAACATTAAAAATTCTATTTTGTCTTGTTTCATTTTCCCTTTCCAATTGCAATTCCTGTGCCCTTTGAATTTTATTTTGTATTTCCTCTCTAAGATCTGACGAAGACGAATGAATTATATCAATTGGTTTTTGATTGGTAACGGAATGGACTGTCTTGTTATATTCTACCGTTGCTAGTAATATTAATTCAATTGTGTCGTAAATTTTTCTTTCCAATTTGAGGCATCTTGCAATTTCTACTAACGTGCTGGGAAATCTCTCCACCTGTCCATTAGATGTACTATACAATGGTGGAGCGTTTACTATGGAAACGTTAAAATGATTTAGTAGCATTGTTTTTTTTTTTTGTTTCAGACTTAAAAGATGCTTCATTGTCACAAAATATTTGTTTTGTTTTAGGGAAGATATTCATTATTTCTAGGATTGGAAATTTTATGTCGGTGATTGTACGGGATTGTATTGGGGTTACTATTGCAAATTTAGAAAATTTGTCTATGCAAGTTAAGAAATAATTTTTGTCTGTGGAGAATATGTCAATATGAAGCAACTCTACGGCATATGTGGGAATTGGTGATTTGCCAATCAATTGTTTTTTTGGGTGTCGATCATATTTAGATTTTGAAAATATTTTACAATTTGTCACAACCTCGTTTGTCAACTTTGTCATTTTCGGAAAGAAGTAATCACATAAAATTTGTTTCACATTTTCCTGAGCTGCTCGATGAGCCTGGTTGTGTTCTGCAACTATAATTTCTTTTTGTTCATTTGGTTCCGTTACATCTAACAAGAATTTATTAGTATACCGAATTTTAGTTGCTGGAAATATTTCCACCAATTTGTGTTGAATGAAGGCTAAAACCGGCAATTCACAAAAAATTTCGTTTACTACATCTATTTTAATTTCATCTTTAAGCATGTCTATCAGTGTGCTCATATTCGAAAAATATATAAAATACCTTGTTTTTCTACCAAAAATTATGAAAGTTCGAGTTGAAGCAACTGTTGCTTCTTCTGTAATTATTTGGTTTCTAAAGCAATTTAATGGCTTGTCCGTTTTCTCAATAGTATAAGTTAAAGATTGTTCGCTATGAATTGTAGCAGCATCAGAAAATGATTTTTCTTCTAAGGCGTGAATATTTTGTCGTGACAGTGCATCAGCAACATGATATTCCTTGCCTGTTTTATAAAAAATATTAGCATTGTGCTCGTCGATAAAAGCCTTCCAGCGTTTTATTTCAGAATTCGGGTTTCGGTCTGAAACGGCATATGTTAAGGGCTGGTGGTCTGTGAAAATGTTAAGCGTTTTTACACCGTAGAGGTAATTGCAAAGGTTTTTTAACGACCACACTATAGCCAAGAGTTCTCTTTCGGTGGTTGCAAGGTCACGCTCCGTGCCTTTAAATGTTCTAGAAATCATGGTCATTGGCTTCCCATTTTGGGACAGAACTGCTTCGAGACCATGTGATGAGTCATCTGTTGTTAAATCGAAGGGCTTAGTAAAGTCCGGGTATAACAACGTAACATCCTCTGACACTAATATGTCTTTTAGCTTATTGAAAGCTTCACGTTCTTTGTCACTCAATTTAACTTCTTTGATTTGCACTAATTTTTCCATTTTCACCTTTTAGTAAATCGGTCAATGGACTAGCTATTGATGCAAAATCTTTTATAAAACATCTATAATAGCTGGCTAGACCTAGAAACGATCTTACCGCGAACAAAGTGGATGGCTCGATATAGTTTTGAATTGCCTTAACTTTGACGGGACTTGTTTTTATACCTTCCCTCAATACAATAAATCCGAGATATTCTACGCTTGTCTTAAAAAAGTTTGATTTTTCTCGTGAGACTCTCATGTTAGCCTCATATAACTTCATTAAAACCAAGTCAATGTGTTTGACGTTATCTTCTTCGGTTTCAGAGAATATGATAACGTCGTCAACGTAAACGTAGCATATTTTTCCTATTTGTTCGCGAAGAACATTATCTACTGCCCTGTGAAAAATACTAGGTGCATTTTTTAAACCAAAGGGCAATCGACAGAATTCGTACTTTCCACCATTAATGGAGAAAGCTGTCTTTTCCCTGTCTCGTTCAGCGAGTTCAATTTGGTGGAATCCCGACTTTAAGTCAAGGGTTGTAAAGTATTTTGCTTTATGCAAATTTGATAAAATTACTGTAACATTTGTAATTGGACATTTGTCGGGAACGGTTTTTTTGTTCAGCTTCCGAAAGTCTATAAATAATCGCTTTTTGTTGTTGCCTAATTCATCAGAGCCTTTTTTATCGACCACCCAGATGGGGTTATTATAAGGAGATCTCGAGGGTCTGATGATACCACTCTTTAGGAGATCTTTAATTTCATTATTGACGAAATCGGCTACTCCCATCGGATATGGATACAGCTTTGAATAGATGGGATCATTGTCCACAGTACGAATAGTGGCGATAATATTTGCATTAAATGGCAGCGATTCGTTAGGATCTGCAAATGCCGTATTTCTTTTATTTATCATTTTTTTGAAATCAGTTTTTACAAAATGAGGAATCTCTATATCTTCTACTTTCATGAAATTTACATTGTCACATTTATGAAATATAATATTTTCCTCTCCCGAATCAAAGCATATTACATTTCTTCACAAGCAAATGGTGGCATTAACTTGTGTTAATAGATCGAGACCTATTATTCCATCAAAGGTTGACAGTCTGGGTAGTATAAAAAACGCTGCCGTTTTTCCGAAAACGTTTAGAAAACATTTGAATCTTACGTCGTTAAAACCGTGAATTGATTCAACTAGAAAAGGTGTGTCAACAGGCATAAAACTTTTTATTTCTTTTAATGGCTTAATATAATTTTTGGAGGCCCCGGTATCAATTAGTAGTTTTATTAATCTCCCCCCTACTGTTCGTTGTATAAACGGTAGTTGGGAGCTTTCCCTAAAAAATTAACCTGCTCAATATCATATTCTTCAGTTTCTACTTCATTTGCTTCATGTTCAGCCAAAGCCTCATAGTCATTTTTGTCTCTCTGTGGAGGAACTTCTTGCAAAAAATGGTGTAGTTTTTGACGACGTTGTCCAGACAATCTTTGGGAACTGTTAGGCCTTTTATGAAAATATTCCTGTCTTTGATACGTCTCATTGCTACGTTGGGAATTATTAAATTGTCGTAAGCGTGATGACGACGGATCCACATCCATTTTTTCGAGGCCGCTAGCAGCTCTAGAACTACTAGGCTGCGTCTGAATGCGATTGTCAACAAATTGTTTTTTGAAATGATACGGATTTTTATCCCGTTTTATTTGATCTCTATACAAATAATTGTCTTTATGACTAACGTTATTTTTATCTTGCTTGCTATCAAATCTTTGAAATTTTTCATCCGATTTTTTTGCATAACTTGCAGCGAACAAATACCTTTCGTGATTGGATTCTATTTCTTGCGCTAATGCTAAAGCAGATTAGATTTCAATGCATTTTTATTTTAAAATTCAATTTCTTAAATGCTAGACAAAAATACTTACAGCTAGCTTACCATATAATCGAGTGATCTTAATTCTAACTTACTGACTCTTCACGAGTACTCTAAGCTAACCTAGGTTTTTTTGCTTTTTCTCTATGCCTTTCGGCCTCTTATATCTTTTTAAATTCATCGCTTTAAAGTAGTTATGTTTTTTTTATTATTCCCCCAAGAAAATTCTAAAAAACTTGGAAATCTTTGTTAGTTTTGCTTCTTAACCTAACTTAAAAAACTAATTATTAAACCTATTCTACTTAAAACTAAACTAAAACTTATTACTATATATATTTCAAACTAACCTAAAGCTTAAGTCTACTTAACTATGAAACTCAACTATGTCCGTAAAATTATACGGACGCGTGCACCAGGGCGTATGTGTTATTTATATGCTTTACATATATATCTAATACGCCGTGATGCACTTTTTTTTAATTATTATTTTTGGTTGTTTTTTTTGTGTTTTTATATTTTTTAATTTTTTTTTGTGTTTTTATATATATATTTTTTTTTTTTTTTTATAATAAAATGCTTAATAAAATGCTTAAAAGTGCCTTAACCTATGTAAGTTGGCCCTGTAGACTCAACTACCCTGTCTATTTGTTTGAGAAGTAAGCGGCATCGAACGCTGGTTCTGATGTAACCACCAGTAGAAAAGCCGTTTTTTGGCAGAAACTGCTCTATCGCGGGCAGAAATCGCTCTACTGAACCGTAGGAGTTCCTCGTGGCTGCGAGCGACGTCCGGCTCGTATTGGAGTTGCCTCTCGACTGTTCGGCGTGCGACGTGGAAAATGATAGGGCAGCCTTCCCTATCTTGTATCAGGCCTTTAGCATCTAAATAGACGAAAGCTTCAGGTGGAATGAAGCCGTTAAGACGTACCCGTTCATGGTACATTTCATTTGGATAGTAAGCCCCAAAGATCAGACTGTTGGTTGAAGCCATGCCTCGAGCAGGGTGACTACGTATCAACTTGATAATAAAATTATCTATCCTTATAAGGTTTGCCTCGTTGTACAGAACCTCGTTGGGGTAGAATTTCTTGTACTGGGATTCTGGTGTTCGATATAAACGGAGACAGGCCCGAAGACACTGCCTCTCGAACACCCTCATCTTTTCCATCTGGGAAGGACTCACGTTGAACCACACAGGACAACCATACACCATAATTGGCCGAATGAGGGCCATGTAGCAGATGACCTTCACTCTGGTATCAAGTTGACTGCTGTAAAACAGCCCTCTTGCCATAGCGAAGGCCTTCTTAGCCCTGGTCAGAGCTGTATCTATGTGGATACCACCATACAGATACTGGTCCAACCAGATGCCTAGATACATGACTACACTTTTTACAGTTAATGGTCGTCCTTGTGGGTCAACTATGCCGAACTTGCGCCAGTTCATTTTCGTGTCCCTTGAGGCCCTGGACAGCGGGGTTCTGAAAAGGATAGTTTCACACTTCTCGTAGTTGATTTTCAACTTCCAGTCGACGCAAAATCGTTGAATTGTATCGAAGTCGCGTTGCAATAAGACATTTATTACTTCTACCTTTGGACCTGATCTGTACGCGATTAGATCATCGGCAAACGCTATGATGTTAGGCATAGAACCTATGAGATCGCTAGTGAATATACTGAACAAGATCGGCGAACCAACAGCTCCTTGTTGCAGCCCATTTTTTATATGGAACACTGTAGTTGAAATTTCGTTGCCATTTTTAACAATAAACTTCCTACCTGTGACCATGTCATAGATCATATATAGCACTGTTTTATTGATGCCAAGCCTGACCAACTTAAGGAAGAGACCTTCTAACCATACGGTGTCGAACGCCTTCTCCATGTCGATCAGGCAGGCGCCTGTACACTGGGTCTTGTTTCTATTCCACTGTATGTCGGAAACCAATTTAGACGTGGCATGAATTGTGTCGTGCCCCGCCCTGAAGCCAAATTGGTTTTCCGGTATTATTTGTTTTTCCTCAACCCATTCTTTCAGGGCTCTAATGACTATCTTCTCGAATACCTTGCTTATGCACGGAAGAAGACTTATAGACCGAAGATTTGTCGGGATGGAAGTGGAAGTATCTTTGTCCCGTTTAGGAATTGGCTGTACCACAGCTGTTTTCCAATGCTTCGGGTAATATGCATTACTCAACGCGTTGTTAAACAGGATTGTGTATACATCCACCGCCTCAGAGGGTAGATGGCGCAGAACAATATTTGGTATCCCATCGATTCCCACTGACTTCTTATTCTTCAGTGAGTTGAAGATACCTTGGAGTTCATCTGTTGAAATAAGGATGGAGTTGTTTCCATCGTCGGCGACGGCATTATTTGCCAGAAGATCGTCACTGAATCTGGTAAAACCAGGGTTCTCGGATCGCCATTGACTTATTTCGTTCCGAAGATAGAAATGGTTCAGCAAGGCTCTGTTCTCCAAATCGTGGTTCGGACTACGAGTCTCGTTGACCGTGTACACCTTCTGGAAAACAGCACCAATTGCATTAACCTTCTCCTGGGGATCTTCCACTACGAAGAAGTCGTTGTCAAGGACTGCCCCATCTGGATCGATGCCAACTGACGTAAGTAAGTTGGCGTTGTCTGTTGTTCTGTCAAGTCGAACGCACTAAATGTCATTATGATCTCTCCTCCGGAAGATTTTATTTACTTGCGGGAACATGCTCGGGTTGTTAGATCTCACAGCCCGAATCTTATTGCCCCAATGCAAGCTTACAGCTAGACTGTAATTTTGTCGTATTAACTGTTGGAGTACTTTGATCTGTGACTTCAGAGAGCGAATCTCTGTACTCTGTGGATCTGTAAACCGCCTGTACAAGAGTTTTAGCCTTGACAGGAGTCTGCTTTTTTGCACGTGAAGTGCGTCGATTTCAGAGTTCCGATAGATGTCTCCATAGTCGGTTTGTGACACCTTGGGAATCGTCCTGTCCATTGTACGTTTAATGACCTCGTCCATTTGTGTGAGGTACCTGTCAACCTCTTCGTTCGTAAGGTTTCTGTTTGTAGGAGGATTGATCACACTCGAACTTATTTCTCTGGATAAGGCTCTAGAAAAACGTGGCCAGCGCACCTTATTGTAATTATAAGGATGCGTTTGGACATATTCCTCTAGTTCCTCCAGCTCGTTCGGGAGCTGTATTACCGCGGCGACACCACAGTGATCACTGTTATACTCGACCGTAGTTAAACAGTTCCTCGTGCGTCGCTCGATGTTAAGTATCGTCAGTCGTCTGTCGATTAGCATCACATCCAGATAGGACCCACTTCGAGGAAAGGATGGTCTATCGGTTGCAAGCAAATCTAACCTGAACTCGATATTGTTCTGTTCCATCCACTCTAAGAGGGCGTTTCCTCTCTCATTTGGAACATTATTACCCCATTCACCGTGTTTGGCGTTCAAATCTCCGGCTAGGATATAGTAATTTTCTTCCGAGTTCAAGCGCAGGCTAGTGAAGAGAGCCTCGAGCTCCGAAAGAAAGTTAGGGTTTTGAGGCTCTGATGCATAAGCAGCGATCACATACAGCTTCTTTCCACCTTGGAGAGAGATGCGTGCGATGGATGCTTCTAGCACACTAAATCTACGTACCACATTGCTATAAACGACCTTGTGTGAAATGTTCTTTTTAATCAAGAGAGCGACCCCGCCACCTCGAGTGGATTGGGGTCGGTCTCTTCTGATTATGTGGTAATTTTTGTACCTGAGAATGAGCGTCTGGTTTAGCTTAGTTTCGCTAGCCATCAGCACGTCAGGATTGTGGGTTTGCAACAAGTTGGAGAGCGTTAATTTTCGTTCAATCCTAATCAGCGAATTAACATTCACTGCTAGGATCTTAAGGGTTCTTACCTCGCGTGAGCCCATTATATCTGCGAGCGTTGGTTCACAGGCAGCTTAGAGAAGAGGAAATCTACTCTAGCCGTCTGCGCAAGGAAACTGGTCTGTAATTCGACCATCTGTTTCTGCAAGGCAATCATCTGCGCTTGCATCGACTGGATGGAGGACATTACGTTCCTTATGGAGGGCTCTGCCTCGGGTTGCCTGGCCATTGGAGCCGGGGCAACCTTCGGCACTGTCCGTTGTGCCGGTTCTCTGCCTGACACCATTTGGGCGTAGGAGACGGCCGGCGTAACAGTGGTAGCTACAGCTCTGGCAATCGGCCTGGCTTCTACCTTCTTGTTTATCCTTGCGTCTTTTACTCTCTGACGGAGTTCTTTTATTCGTGGACACCGCAAATAGGTTGCAGGGTGTCCATTTCCTCCGCAGAGTACACATTTGAGGAGCGTCTTATCCTCGACTTCATCCGTGCCTAAAGGGCATTCCCCTTTATTGTGGCTGAAAGTGCATCGTGCGCAGCGGAACTCCATGTTGCAGTTCTCTGCGACGTGCCCCAGCCTTCTGCACCTCGCACATTGAAGTACGTGGCCAGTCTTATTAAATTTTTCCCATTTAACACTCAGACCACCTACGAAACGGATTTTCCGTAGGTTGTCGGTTTTGGTGTCATGGGATACCTGTATTAAGAAGAAGGGAAGTGCCTTATTCCTCGCCTTCGCTGCCGCAGTAATGAAAGGCTTAACCCCTACGAAGTGGACCTCGTCGCTCTCAACTTGGAGCACCTTGTTGAGGAGGACCTTCGGGTCAGTCGAGGGATTAATACCTTTGAGGAGCAAGGTCTGTGGCCTTTCTCCTCTGGGGGTGTACGTGTAGAAGTCAGCGTTCGATGCCGCTAACTTCTCTTTTAAAAATCTAAAACCGTCCATTGTTAAGCAATGGACGGTGTGTGCTTGGGGTGACTTATATTTTATAAAGTAGGACTTAATATCTAGGGCCAACTCACAAAGTGTCTCCAGTTCATCGGTCCCCATGCCAAAGACGTTGATTGGGGGACATCGTACCTTGGGCTTCTGCTGCTGCTGCTGTGGCTGCTGTTGTCTCTGCTGCTGTTGTCTCTGCTGCTGTTGTCTCTGCTGCTGTTGTTTTTGCTGCTGTTGCCTCTGCTGCAGTTGTCTCTGCTGCTGTGGTTGCTGTTGTTTCTGTTGTCGTTGTTGCTGCTGGCTCTGCTGGTTCTGCTGCGCTTGCTGCCTACGTTGTTGTTGCTCCAATAGTTGTTGTTGTCGAGCTGTTTTCAGTGATTCAGCCCGTATCTGCTTTGGCTGCTGTTGTTGTTTTTTCTGCAGATGTTGCGCTGCCCTTGATGTTGAGGGCAGCGGTTCGGGTACTTCTTGCTGTTGTAGCTCTTGTGTTTTTTGGTTTAGCTGCCTTTTTTGCTGCAGCTTAAGAAGCTCCCTCTCCTCTTCTTGTTGCTTCACTGCTTTCTCTGCAGCTTTCCTCGCAGTAGCTTGTTCATAGAGGAATTTTATGTCTAGATGTCGAAGTTTCCTCTCCTCTTCCCTTATGTTTTCCTCCTCGTCGTCAGCGTCTGAAGTGGCCAATCCTCTAAACGAATTATCGCTACCTTTGTAGGAGTATCGGCATTAATTGCCCTCCGATTCACATTGGAGGGCTTCTATGTCGATGTCAGCTGTTGCGGACGCTGACTTTGTTGTTGTTCTAGCTGCTGCCTTTGGCGGTGTTGTTTTGGTCGCTACCGATCCGCCTTTGTTCGGTGCGACCGCTTCTTCATCTGACGTCATCGTCGTCGTCCTCCGTTTGTTGAGATTGGGCTGCGGCTGAACCCTCTTTCTCCTCTTCTTTGTTTCAGTTGTACGGCTCGTGGACTAGCCACACGGATGCTGCCGTCACTAGTTAGGTGGCCTGACGTCCCAGCCACCGGTGTTTTGAAGTCACCCGTTTTGCTGAGCTCGGGTCGCTCATCACTCTCCATTTTGCTCTTGCTCACACTCAGAGTCTATTAAATTGTATTAATTTTAAAAATAAAAATTATTTTTTTTTCTTCCACTCTCGGGATTCGAACCCACGATCCCTCGAGCCACAACCGCTGGTGCTCTACCACCAGGCTACCAATGCCACTTGAAAATGAATGTCTTTTCTCACTACTTCAAACTACTACACTTTCACTTTGAAGCCGAAACACATGCGTACTCCGCGGAGGTCTGTGAACGACTGTAATGCTAAAGCAGTAGGCATATCAGATGGACGAGCCGAAAAAGAACATCACTTAAAGATTTTTTTAATCCAGATATGAAGACTCTAAGAGCGTCCATCCTGTACTTTTCGTTAAAGGAGCTAGCTAACTTAGGCTAATATGACATATTGGTTTTGTTCGTTAGTAATGTTAATTTTCTTTCAACTTCTTCATAATATTCCAAAACGGTTAGATTTCCTTGCCGTAATGTACTAAGCTCTTGCTCGATCAAATAAATCGGACGTACGTCGGCATAAGTAAAATCCACCTTAGCAATAATAGCCTTGAAATTTAGAATTGTATTGAATGAGGCCAGAACGGCATTGGCCGAGCCTCTTATCTTATTTCTTATTATTGCCACTGCCTGGTAATGCTTTGAGCTACCATCATATGGCTTGAATACTCTGTAGGCACAGTGAGCGGCTTGTCGCCAAGAAACATACGTATCTTGCTAGCCGTCAAATTCTGGCAATGATTTCACTACATCAAGGCATTCTTCGCACTAAGTACTATTATCTGAATTTCCTTAAAAATTTCGACATTTGATTTATTTGGCGTCACTGTTAACTTCTCTACTAATTCACTTAATTTCCTATCAAAATCTGTTCTCTGCCCTTCAAGTGCTCCCCGCCCGACGGATTCCACTATACATTATATATTATACATTATATATTATACATTATATATTATATATTTCTTTCTCCTACACACAAGTAATTAAATCTCTCCAAAAGTGTATCAAGATAATGATCAGGATTACTCATTTATAGAAACTAGGACACTAATTGACTAATTTTTCTCATTAAGAAAGAACGTTTTAATTTAAATTCCGATATTGCAAAACATCAAACATTCAATAACACTTTTAAAAGGAAGAAAAAAAACACAATGAGCATTTCACTTACATTTTTTTATTTTAATAATTCTGATGAGTAATTGTCGGGTGCGATCTGCTTCCTTCTTTATTTCGTTGGACTGTTTTCTCTTACTTTTTAATTTAACTTGTTTAATGCCTCACTGTGGGCGCCAATTAAGATACAACACAATCAATTAAAGTACAACTGCTTTATTTGAGAGTTCCTTACGAACTAACTTAAAATTAAACTACCCCCGATCATGAAATGTATCTTGCCATGTAATCAAGATATCGCATTCCTTCCGCTCGCCGTTAGTGTCAGGCACTGTGCAAAATACTTCGATGACCGAAGCAGCTGTGTCAACAGAAATTGGCGACGAGCGATGACCGCAGCGATGACCGCGGCGATGACCGCAGCGATGACCGCGGCGATGACCGCGGCAATGGCCGCGGCGATGAACTTCGTGGTAACTTACATACACCGTTTCGGAGATTAGATGGTGGAGAACAATGTTTGGTATCTCATCGATCTTCGCTGACTTCTTACTCTTCAGTGAGTAAAAGATACCCTGCAGTTTATCTTTTTAATATAAGCATGGAGTTGCTTCCATCCCGGCGATCATTCCGATAGATGTCGCCATAGTTGGTTTGTGACACCTTCGGAATCGTCTTATCTATTGTACGTTTAATGACCTCGTCCATTTGTGTGAGGTACCTGTCACCCTCTTTGTTAAGTTTCCGGTCGTAGGAGAATTGATCATACTCGAACTTATTTCTCTGGCTAATGCTCCATAAAAATGGGGCCAGCTCTCATTATTGTAACTATGAGGATGCGTTTGGAACTATTCCTTTAGTTCCTCCATCTCGTTCGGGAGATGCATTACCTCGGCGAGTCCACAGTGATTACTGTCGTACTCGATTGTAGTAAAACAGTTTCTTAGGGTTCGTTCCACTTAATTATCGTCAGTTGCTTGTCGATTAGCATCAAATTCAGACAAGACCCGCTTATGGGAAAAGATGATCTTTCAGTTACAAGTAAACCTTATCTGATCTCGATATTATTTTGTTTCATCTAGGATACCGTTTTCTCTCTCATCTCGAACAATGTTACCCCATTCGCCGTCACTCAATAAGTGCCGGAACATATAGGGCGCGCCACTTACACAAAAAAAATTAAATACTAAATGAATAGCCGGCAACCCTGGCAAGTTAAACAATCGTGTAAGCCTCAGTGCGAGTTTATTTAATTTAAATTTTACTACCTAGCGATTTTATATCGTAATTCACACTACGACACTTCCACTCTGTCCAAAGCATCAAAGGCAACTGAAGTTCGAACGACACATAAAGGAAAATGGGTAAAATAATTTATTTTTTACAAATTCTTCATTGTGTGAATCAGCTGTCAAGATTCTTGGAGCGCTAGAGCTCCGGTGGACTTTGCGGAACCTGTGGAACTTAAGCGAACCCACCTAAGCTTAAAAATATTAGCATAGGCACCAACCATATATATCTATCAGATATAACAACCACCACATCAGCCTAAGAGCATGCTTTTTTAAATCTTTGAAAGATGAGTGTGCAAAGATCTCCCCCTTGGGGAAACATGAATAAAACAAACAAAACCATCACAACAACCATTTATTCAACACCAATTACAACAACTCCGACATCAACTACATTCATAACAACTAATGCGACAACGCTGTACACAACCACCACTGTAGCATCTACTTATAACAAAACCGTAACCCTTCCGACAGTAAATAAGCAGATTGTGACAGTAACTAATCCGCTAACAAACATTACAACTGAAGCCACTAGCCCATACATAGCGCAAACCAAAAGAACCTGAACCTCTTCCGAAAAAAGTAAACAAAGTAAAGCCAAAAAAACAAAGCAACAAAACACGCTAAAAAATTAATGGTTAAACAAGTCCCCTAAAAAGTCACAAAATCGATTCGACTTACTATCAACTGATGATGAATCCGATGAATGCGACGAACCAAAAGCAAATGAGTGTAAAAAAGAATTGAAGACAACCACACCCAAGCCCCCTCCAATATATGTCCAAGGCGTTAAGTATATACACGTCCTCATCAGTGCCCTTAACACGACAACAGGAAAAGACTCATATGTACTAAAAGTTTTACCAAACGACGAAATTAAAATACAACCAATAGACTCAGTTACATACACAAATATAATCAAAGTACTACAACTCAAACGCACCCATTACTACACGTTTAAACCCAAGGAACAACGAGGCTTTCGTGTGATACTCCGGAATATGCATCACTCAACGGACCAAGACGAAATCAAAATGGAATTAGCCAAGCACGGCCATAACGTAACAAATATCCACAACATACTACAAAGAGGATCCAAAAACTCCTTCCCACTCTTCGCTATCGAAATTGAGACAAGCAATAATAACAAAGAAATTTATAACATAACAAACCTGTTGCACTGCAAAATATCCTTTGAACCCCCCCACCAAAAGAGAAATATACCACAGTGTTCGAACTGCCAAAAAAAAAAATCCGGACACCCGAACCCACTTGTGTTAAATGCGCCGGAGTACATACGACTACTGAATGTACCCTTGAACCAGACAGCAATAAAATTAAATGTACAATATATGGTGAACCTCATACAGCAAACTATAAAGGCTGTGAATTTTACAAATCACTCAATATTCAACGGTTCCCTGCCCTAAGGATGAAAATCATAGAACAAAAAACAACGAATTCAGACAAACTAATTCAAAAACCAGCTGAAAGCAGAATTAACCCCTCGACAACATTCGCAGAGACATTAAAAAATAAAACGAACCCTCAGGACAAAACTCAACCAAACGAAACGAAATCCGTAGACGATCTCTCCGAAATAAAGAGCATGAAGAAGCAGCTTTTAACACAAATATCTAATATGATGAATATCTTAACCTTACTAATGACTAAACTAAATGGACAATAATACGAATCTTAAAATAGTCGCATGGAATGCAAACGGAATCAATCAACATGCCCTGGAAATAGAAAAATTTATAAATGGCAACTCTATAGACATCGCTTTAATCTCCGAAACACATTTTACTAACAAAAGCTACTTAAAAATTCCTAAATATAACGTTTATTACACTAATCATCCCAGCGGACGAGCACATGCAGGCTCAGGAATAATAATTCGACAAAAAATCGAATGTAGCATACTAGAAGACTATGCAAAAGACTACATTCAAGCTACCAATATTCAAATTGAAGACGCACACGGACCAATCGTAATATCTGCACTATACTCCTCACCAAAGCACACAATTAGTTCACTACAGTACACAGACTACATTCAATCACTGGGCCCTTCTTCATTGCGGGTTGAGATTTTAACGCAAAACACACTGAATGGGGTTCAAGACTTACTAACATAAAAGTGAAAAATCTTATGAACGCACTAAATATCAACAAATGCAAGTTCATAAGCACTGGAGAGCCCACTTACTGGCCTACTGACAGAAAGAAAAAACCAGACCTTGTTGACTTCTGCATAACCAAGAACATTAATCACAATCATTTGACTATAGATTCTTGCCTTGACCTTTCATCTGACCATCATCATAAATCATAATCGAATACTCCACAATAGTTAAGGATAAATTTTATTATCCACACCTATCTAACCACAAAACGGACTGGGAATCTTTTCGAGAGGTAATTGACGAGAAACTTGACCAAAATATTCCTCTCAAATCGCCCCAAAACATCGAAAGCGCTCTAATATACTTGAATGACATAATACACTTAGCTGCAACAAAATCCACGCCTGATATTAAACCTCATCAAGTACCACCTTTTACACCGAATTATATAAAACAAAAAATCAAAGAAAAACGAAGACTACGAAAAATATGGCAACGTAGCAGAGCACCGACGGACAAGGCAAATTACAACAAATCAATAAAAGAACTCAAATACCTACTAAAAGAACATAAAGACAAAGACACAAGCATGTTCTTAGCTAACCTAACCGCAACTCGAGCAACAAACTATTCGGTTTGGAAACTGTACAAACGTCTTAAAAAAGGAATAAAACACCAACCTCCCGTGCTGAAATCGGATGGCACATGGTCCAGAACAAATGATGATAAAGCAAAAACAATTGCGGACTATTTCAAATCAACATTTACTAACACATACCATAAACAAAACGTTTCACCCCGAATATAAATATCACAACATCAACAACTGAAGCAATAAAAAAGATAAAGAAAAATGAAATAAAACACTATCTAAAAAATAAACTAAAGAATAAAAAATCTCCCGGATACGACCTGATAACTGGACAAATATTAAAGCAATTACCTGACATAGCCGTAACCTATATTAGAACCGTCTTCAATTCAATACTTAGACTAAGTTATTTCCCAAAAGTATGGAAAGTTTCCAAAATAATTCCAATTCCCAAACCAGGCAAAGATGCTACAAAAACATCATCATATCGACCAAGTCTTTTGCCGATTATCTCCAAAATATTCGAGAAGCTTCTACTTGACGGTATCAACGTGACCTTAGGGCAAAACCATCTTATCCCAGACCACCAATTTGGTTTTAGACAACAGCATTCGACAATACAACAGGTACATAGAGTTTCAAACAAAATACTAAACGATCTGGACAATAAAAAATACTGTGTCGCAGTCTACGTCGACGTCGCCAAAGCATTCGACAGTGTATGGCACAAAGGACTATTACTCAAACTCAAAGTAATGCTTCCGGACTTCTATCAACTCCTTAAAAGTTACCTGGACAAGCGGTGCTTCTATGTGCAATACAATGACAAACACTCTGAAATTGACGCAGGTGTACCCCAATGCAGCGTACTGACTATAACACAGGAATCCATGATAGCAACATTCGCAGATGACACAGTGATACTCTCCTCACATTCCTGCCTTCAAACAGCCACCAACCAAATTAGACGTACACTGAATGAAACAGTCGACTGGTTCCATAAATGGGGGATAACAATAAACGAAGAAAAAACTATTCAAGTCGTATACACAACAAAAAGGAATGTCCAACATCAAATTATCACGCTTAATGACAAGGAAGTTAGTCTTGACAATTCTGCGAAATATCTAGGCATACTACTATATAATAAACTGACATGGAAGCCGCACATAATCCAAAAACGCAACCAAATTAAAAACAAATTTAGACAACTCTACTGGCTCCTAGGAAGAAATTCAAGACTTTCAATACAAAATAAACTTTTGTTATACAAGACAACAATCAAACCAATATGGACTTATGGCATTCAAATTTGGGGAGCAGCCGCCAAATCAAATATTGACATTATTCAGCAACTCCAATCTAAAATACTAAGAACGATTGTCAATGCCCCCTGGTATACATCCAACGAAGACATACACCGTGACCTAAAGATACCCAGTGTCAGAGACGAAATAAAAAGATTCAGCGTAAAACATCAAATACCAATAACAAACCACCCAAACAACGAAATTCGAAACCTGCCTCATCAAGAAGCTAACACAAAAAGACGACTAAATAGACGCAGACCAGTGACCTGCAAGCCATATAGACTGTGAATGATTTAACGTAAAGCATATTCGCAATAAATATTCTATTAACTTGTATATAATGTATTGCCTTCATGTTTGTATATATTTGTCAAAATTAATGTATTTACAAGTATGCTATTAAATAAAAGTTTAGAAGATAGTGGTCTTAAAACTAAATGTATCCCTTAAATACTCTATAAACAATTAACAATTACTTAGTGTCTAAGGACAGATGTAATGAAAATTGGGAAATAAAAAAAAAAAAGAAAATTAATAAATTTTGTTAGCAGTGATCTTTTACGTACTTCATTGCTATATACATAAAGAGTGATTTTTTAGTTACGAACTTTTTTCCAAACACTGGTTTAAGCATCTGACGCACGCTTTGTGTTTTGTTTCACTGTCAAACATCTTTAGTTTGGTCTATTATTTAACCATGAATCGTCTTACAAACGAACAACGTTTGCAAATTATTGAATTTTATTATCAAAATGCGTGCTGGCCGAAGATCCCCTTTTTTACCGAAAAATTGTGTTCAGCGACGAAGCTCATTTTTGGCTCAATGGGTACGTAAATAAGCAGAATTGTCGATTTTAGAGCTACCAATGCATCTAGGAAAAATCACAGTTTGGTACGGTTTATGGGCTGGTGTCATCATCGGACCGTACTTCTTCAAAGATGATGCGAATCATAACGTAACATAATGGTGAGCGCTACCGTGAGATGATATCCAACTTTTTTTTGCCTACTACTTTTTGTGGAGCTATGTTAAAGCTCATGTCTACACAGGCAAACCCGCTTCAATTGACGCTTTGGAAGACAACATTGAAGCATTTATTTGTGAGATACCGGCCGAAATTTTGGAAAGAGTATGCCAAAATTGGACTAAGCGCATGGACCATTTGAGGCGAATTCAAGGTCAACATTTGCATGAAAAAATCCTCAAACATTAAATTATATGGACCGTACTATCGATTCAAATAAAGATTTCATGTATTTTTCTCAATTTTATGTGTTTTTTTGAACTTTCCTATAGCTTTTAAAAAATCACCCTTTATAACTTTATGAATATTTTAATTTTTTATCAAGAGATCGACACCCGGACACGAGTGGAGTGGTTGGTCTCTTCTTGATATATGGTAATTTTTGTACCTGGGAATGCGCGCCAGGACTGTGATCTTGCAATAAATTGGAGAGAGTTAATTCTCGTTCAATAATTATCAGCTAACTTATTTTCACTGCTTGGATCTTAAGGGTTCTAACGTCGGGTTAAGTACTATATCTGTGCCCGTTTGCTTGCAGGCAGCTGCGAGAAGAGGAGATCTACTCTAGCCGTATATGTAAGGAAACTGGTGTGCAGTTCGACAATCTGTTTCTGCAAGGCAATCATTTGCTTTTGCATGCATCGACTGGATGGATGACGTTAGAGCTCTAATAGAGGGCTCTACCTATTGCTGTCAGGTTACTAGTGTCGAGGCAACCATTGGCACCGTGCGTTATGCCAGTTCTCAGCCTGACACCAGAGTTCTTTAATTCGTTGCGGGGTGACCATTTTCTTTGTAGATTATACATTTAAGGAGCATCTTATCTTCGACTCGTCCGTACCTAAAGGTTGTTGTCAATTCTGGTGCCATGGGATACCTGTACTATGAAGAAGGCATTGCCTTCTCTGCTACAGTGATGAAGGGCTTAAGCCCTACAAACTGGACCTCGTCGCTCTCAGCTCGACGCAGCTAGTATATTAAGACCTTCGGGTCAGTGGAGGGACTAATGCAATTGTGGAGCAATGCTTGCGGCCTTTCCCATCTGGGCGTATACTTATAAAAGTTAGCGTAAATTGTTAGGCAATGCACGGTGTGTCCTTGGCGAGTTTTGTACTTAATGTAAAATGTCTTACTTTCTAAGGCCAACTCACATAAAGTTTCCAGACCATCAGTCCTCGTGCCGAAGACGTTAATTGGCGGGCAGCATACCATCAATTTATGCTGCTGTAGCCGTCTCAGCCGTTCCCTTAGTTTAGCTGCTTTCTCAGCGGTCTCTCTTGTTGTAGTCTGCTTATAGAGAAACTTGATGTGGGCGTCAAGCTTCTTCCTTTCAAGTCTCTTGAGCTTTGTCTCCTTCTCTTTACTTTCGACCTCCTTGTACAACGAAATCAAAGTGAAGTAGACAACGGATGAGTGCTAACTGACTTTTATTATATTTAGTATGTAATACAAGATCTACAAGTATATTGTAGTGTTGCAACAAGTAGATATTAAGGACTATTTAAATATATTTAGTATCTTACGTGTCGCTTTTTATGGGTAATTACCAAAATTGAAACCAAGCAACAAATTACTTTAAAATTATGGTGAATGTAATGCAATGTAATGTATGTAAAGGGTGTCCCAACAAGAACGCAAGATTTAAATTTGACGCCATTCGAATTGTTATATATAAGAACTCAACGGGTAATATACTTGCATACATAAAGTAATGTATGTACTTCCCGTATGAAGCACAAATTCAACTACGAACGTTTTAACCGCAACAATTTTAATATACGCTATTGGACCTGGAGCTATCGTGCTACTGCTCATTCCAATTACAAGGCCTTGGATATGAGTCCTGTATTGTTATTTTTCGTCACTACCTCCCCGAACTGAGAGTGGGTAATTTACGCACCTGCTGCCTTTTTTAGATGTAGTAGCCGTTTGTTAGGCTCCCTCTCCGGAATCTAACCCTGATTCCGCGTTACCCGTTGCAACCATGGTAGCCCTAGATACTACCATCAATATTTGATAGGGCAGGCATTTGAAAAATCTGTCGTCGGTACAAGACCATACGATTATCTAGAGTTCAATCATATTAACGATTTCCGAATAAATCGCTTGGTTAATAAAAGCGCTAATAAAAGCACATGTTCCAAAAAGTCCGTGTTTATATTGCATTGCTCTAGAGTTACCTGATCCTGGTGGAATTTTTTCAGTAAAGATTTGGCTATTTGAACATATCTTTCTCTAAGCCCATTCGACTTCGGGTACCTAGGGCTTGAGGTGCGATGAGTGAAGTCCCATGTTGTATTGAACTCTTGGAATTCCTTGTACGCGAATTGGGGACCATTGCCTAATTCTAATACAACTGGAATATTGGCTACCAAAAACAGTGCTTTAAGTGGATGTATGACCTCGGCTGTTAAGCTCAACATGAAGAGTTCAAAGAATTCTGAATAGCTGTCTGCAATAAGAAAGTAATTATTATTTTTGAAACTAAAAATATCTACCGCAACAATTCCCAAAGGAAGCTCCGGAACCTGTTTAAGGATAAGTGTTTCTTGTTTGTTTGTTTTCTGTCCCTTGTCATATTAATCCAAAAAAAATTTTCGCATACATTGATCGCATCGGTCATTGCCAAAGTAACTTACTTTCTGCATCTCTTTCTTGCATCTACTTTCTTTTTTATCAGCCGAATCGAAGATTTTGGATCCTTTGAAGACCTTCTTTACAGCTAAGCGATTCTCTAAAGGTCCAATAGTTTTTAGTTTCGTTAGGACTTCGTTTAATGTAAACTGGCCACTTCGTTGTCACGTATAGCAGAACATTCTGAAGATTTTTCTCGTTCTTCGTTGCTTCCTGTAAATTTTGTTTTATACTATCTGTGCCTTCCGTATTTTGTCAATCACGGCTAGGGAAAGCTTTTGATTGTATTGCAGAACTTGTAGCATAATTTTTTGTTACCGGAGTGGTGCCTTGTGAATTACTTCTAAGAAATTGTTTCGAGAGGCTTTCGTGGGTCGCTTTCAGTGGTAATTCCTTTTCCAAATACAAGATCATAACATATTTCGAATACCTACTAAATTAGTATTCGAAATATGTTATAGTGTCTCTTTTTTGATCTGCGGAGCTTATTTCTGTGATACTGCCTTTGAGACATACACAACTGATTGATTGTCTGGTAGTAATACAGCACCTGCACTGGATTGACTGACACCTACTTGAAGCCTAATAGGACGATTCGGATCGAAGTATTATAATAAAGATAGATTGTGTCTAATAGAGATTAAGTCTAGTTCCTTGTGTTGAGCCCCAACAGCACTGACTGTCTTTTCTTAGAATTTGCAGCAAGGGGTCTGTAATTTTCGATAAATTATTTATAAACTTACCTAACTAAGGCGCCATTCCGAGTAATCGTTGGAGTTCAGCCTTGTTTGATATAGTACTTTGTTGATGAAAACATTAACTGTTAAGGATTTAACTTTATATTATTTT
Source organism: Eristalinus sepulchralis (assembly GCA_944738645.1). Taxonomy (NCBI): domain Eukaryota; kingdom Metazoa; phylum Arthropoda; class Insecta; order Diptera; family Syrphidae; genus Eristalinus; species Eristalinus sepulchralis. The sequence goes on from OX122883.1 coordinate 58,061,879, forward strand.
CTCTATATTCCATTAACTTTCTATTTACTTTTATACATTGTTTAACCTTTAAATTCGATTGTATTATTCATCTTAAAATATTTCTCACTCACTGTATTTATGCTCACATGCTCTCAATTCTATATGTTGCTCTTAACATAGTACTGCCATTGCTCTATCTCTATCTCTTTCTTTCTCTATGTTAATCTATAAATGTACTTTAAATCTAATCCGCATGTTGAGAGTGGGTGTCAATTAGAATCAGCATAATTTGCAACATAAAAGCTGGTCCTTCGAGAGCCGGATTTTTAAATTAAAACTTCTTGGTGATAATTTACATGAAACTGTATGTATGTTTGTATGCATGTGTAAACTAAGTCCACGTAATATATATCATTATAATTATAAAAGTAACTATAATTATTAAAGATACATTTATTTTGTTGATCAAGTGCGCATATTTTTGTACTATGCAGTATATATTCGTATATATCGATACTAGTACTAGTGACAATAATGAATGCTACAAGGCTTAACAAGTGCGGTAGAGTTTCTTTCGTGTATTTCTAAAGGCACCACACTCGAAATGTTAGAAATTCGGATGAGCAGAGTGGTTGAAGCGTGGAGTGAATTTTCCTTTATGCACTGTGAATGTTTAAAGGAAATCCAAACTGACGAGGTTAGTGTCTACGAAATCGATTTTGGTGTGTACGAATCGAAATACTTTGAAGCTCATTCCGGGTTAGAAAAAGCAATTCGCGAAAGGAAGAGTTTAGAAAATACAAATTTGGATAATTCGGTTCTTAAATAAATCGCCAACCAACAAATAACGCTGTTGAAAACTCTTGACTCGTCCAAAACCTCAAAATCGAATTTACCGCCAATAGTGATACCACCGTTTTCTGGGAACTATTAAGATTGGCCGTCGTTCCGCGATTTATTCATGGGTTCGGTTGATAGTAAGCCTGAATTAACAGCAACTCAAAAATGTCATTATTTGAAGTTTTTTTTTGCGTGACGATGCGGCTAATCTAATCAAACACATTCCAATATCGGACGCTGATTACATCGAAGCTTGGGAAACGCTTGAAAACCGGTACGATCGCGTAAACCTCATTGTGCAGTCATTCATGCAGACATTTCTTTCTCTTCCCTGTATGACTGGGTCAATGCCCATGCACTACATGCAATAACCGATAGTGCAGATGAGGTGATCCCCGGATTGAATGCATTAGAAAAGACTAGTCGCGATCCACGGTAAATGTTTCTATTATTGACGAAATTAGATGAGGAAACCAAGCATGCGTGGTCTGAAGAAGTTGAAGATAACAACACAATTATTGAATTAATTAAATTTTTGGAGAGGCGGTGCGATGCCTTGGAATCCTGCCAAACTCTTAATAAAACAAGTGTATCGCGAAACAAAACAATTAAACGCGGTGTATTATGTGCAAGGGTGATCACAGTTTACCTCGGTGTTCGAAATTTCTCGGGTTGGACATTTCATTGCGTAGAGAATTCACGAAAACGCAATCGATTTGTTTCAACTGCTTTAAAGCAGGTCATTCGTCCAATAAGTGTAGATCGTCTTTTCGCTGTTGCGTCTGCAAGTCCCGCCACCAAACTCTGGTTCACCAAGATGATTCGGTCGGACACTCTCAATTATCCTCAAATCCAAATGTGCAATCGTCTTCGTCATCATTAGAAACGGCGAAATCTTCATTATTCTCATCAGAACCATCCTCGTCGAATCTATCCCCATTGATGAATAATCACTCGCTTGAACTTGCTATTCAGAGGCAAACACTTCTGCCTACCATATTAGCCCAAGTTCAGGATAATCGGAGGCATCTCATAAACTGTCGGGTTCTGATGGATACGGGCTCGCAATCTACGTTTATGAGTGAATCATTTTCCCAACTGCTAGGTTACCCTTAAAAACATGCTCGGATTCCAGTCATAGGATTGTCATCTAAAAATGTTGGTTGTACTAAAGGATATGTATCGATAACTCTCTGTTCGCGGTTCAACTCATACAAATTATTGGTCGGTGCATTCATCCTAAGTAAACTAACTTCGAATCTGCCATCAAAATCCTTTACTGTATCTGACTGGGAGTATATTCAACCCTTAGAACTGGCAGACCCTTCATTCAATGTTTCGAGTTCCATTGACATTATACTCGGTGCAGATAAGGTTTGGTCTATTATTCGTCCTGATCAGATACATGGTTCTCATGGACGACCAATAGCTCAAAACATAACTTTGGTTGGGTCATCTCAAGAGAAATTTTCGATCCAAATCTTGTCGGTACTGAAATATCGTCATTCCATTCAGCAATGGATATCGATGATTCCCTCAAACGATTTTGGGAATTAGAAGAACTCGGTATTAGCAAAATTTCAAATGTGCTTAACGATCCTGCTGAACTTAATTTCCAACAAACTTTCTCTCGGTCATCGGATGGGCGATATGTCGTACGCCTCCCCTTTAAAATACCAAATCCCATTTTTGCAGATACCCTACAATCGGCGGTTTCACGGTTACATTCAATAGCGCGCAGGTTTTGAAAGAATCCCAACCTCCGTGATATGTACTCAAAATTCATGCAAGAATACGTAGCACTTGAACATATGGAGTTGATTCCTCCGAATGAAATTTATCTGAATATGTCGCAGCAATTCTATTTGCCCCACTACGCGGTTTTGAAACCAGATAGTTCAACGACAAAACTTCGCGGAGTGTTTGATGGCTCGGTAAAAGACTCTAATGGTGTATCGTTGAACAACAATCTTTTAATAGGTCCACCAATACAAAGAGATCTTTTCGGTGCTTGCCTTCGCTTTCGACAACATCGGTTTGTGTTCACAGCCGAAAATGTTTCGGCAGATATGGATTCACAAAGAAGGCACTGAATATCAGCGCATCGTTTGGAGCGAGAATTGTAATGATCCACTTCAACATTACCGTCTACGAACTGTCCGCCAATTTTTATCGGTCCACATTTTACAACAGATTGCTAAAGACTACGACTACTACTAACGCTGCTCATGTCTTACTTAATGATGTTTATGTGGATGACGTAATGACCGGAATGAATTCAGTCGAAGCATTATTAAGATTGCAGTCAGACTTAGTCGCGTTGTTGTCAGAAGCTAAGCTTCAGCTTCGTAAGTGGAGTTCCAACTGTTGGGCTCTACTCTCAAAACAAAACCCCGATGAATGCGAGTATTCTTTCGTAGATCCTGAGCGAGCCGAAATGCTCATAAAAGTGCTGGGAATGTTTTTGAATCCTGCTACCGACGTGTTCTCATATCGGGTCAATCTTACAAATCCATGCCCATCGCTTACAAGAAGAACATTATTGTCTGAAATCGCGCGTATTTTCGACCCACTTGGACTTCTCGCTCCTTCAGTTATACTTTGTAAAATAATGTTTTAGCAGTTATGGTCGTCGGAACTGAAATTGAATTGGGACGATCCGTTACCGCCTTAACTCGCCGAAAAGTGGTAAAGCTATCGTCAACAATTGCCGTCGTTTGAAAAGATTCGCGTTCCACGGGCTGTGTTTCGATCCAACGAAGTCATTGAACTACACGGGTTTTTGGATGCTTCAACTCTGGCCTACGCTGCCGTTGTTTTTGCCATAAACGTTCAAATCGCAGCAGCAAAAACTAAAGTGGGTCCTTTGAAACCCGTCTCCATCCCCCGATTAGAACTTTGTGGTACATTGTTGCTGTCTCGGCTGCTGAACTTGGTAAAATTAAGTTTTAACGTCACAGTTTCCAAGACATTCGCGTGGTGTGATTCGGAGATAGTTCTTCAATGGGTGGTCCTCTCCTCCGCATCGGTGGACGACTTTTGTTGCAAACCTGCTGCGATTTAAGAATCAATCCCTAGATACTCTTGGCATCATATTTGATCCGATTCAAATCCGGCAGACTGTGCTTCGCGAGGGTTGCTTCCAACTGATCTCTCTAATCACTCTCTTTGGTGGACTGGACCAACGTGGTTGTCTCTTCCCAAAGAAAACTGGCCAACAACGAGATTTTCACTATCAGAGTCTGTATTTGAAGGCATCTATCTGCTAAATCGAAACATTGGAGGTATTCTGCTTTTTTGGACAGCGAGGGACTTCTTCGGATCGGCGGAAGAATCAAACATGCCTGTGTATCGATGAACATAGAACACCCTATAATTCTTCCTTAATGGTCTACTATTTCTATCCTAATAATTACAGACTTACATGAACGGCACACAGGGGTATCTGAAACATTTGCGCTTGTGCGGCAACAATACTGGATAATGGGCAGTAGGCATTGAATTCGAAAAATCATTCACAATTGTAAGCCGTGTTTCATGCAGCGGAAGGCTACCGGTCAGCAGCTAATGGGACATCTTCCCCTTTATCGTGTCCAGCTAAGTCACCCATTTAGAAATACTGGCTGTGATTATGCTGGGCCATTTACCATAAAACTTTCACGGTGGCCTTAGCCAAAAATATCGAAGGCCTATATAGCCTTATTCGTGTGTATGTGCACGAAGGCTATGCACCTAGAATTGGTTAGCAATCTCACCATCTCACTCTCGTCGCGGGAAATGTTCAAGCATATACAGCGACAATGGAACTAACTTTCAAGGAGCTCGGCGATCCCTTAATGAGATCCATAAATTAGTCCTGAGCAACACACACAATGAGATCATACGTGCTACACTTGCCAAGGAGGAAATAGAATGGCAATTCATCCCCCCCTCTGCCACACACTTTGGTGGACTGTGGGAAGCTAGCGTTAAATCGGTCAAGACGCATTTACGACGCATTTTAGGGAGTTCAATCTTAACATACGAAGAGTTCTGTACTGTTCTTGCACAAGTAGAAGCCGTGTTGAATTCTCGTCCTCTGTGTTCTATGTCTGATTGCGATCTGAACCCATTAACCCCCGCCCAATTTCTTATAGGTGAACCATTAACAGCTGTTCCTGAGCCCAATTATATGACACTCTCAAGTAATCGTCTCTCACATTGGCAACACATCGAGAGTATGGTGCAAGGTTTCTGGAAGCGATGGCAATCTGAGTATTTGACAACACTTCAGGAACGACCGAAATGGCAAAAAACCGACGAAGAATTTATGTCCTGATCAAGGAACCAAATCTTCCACCTACGAAATGGATATTAGGTCGCAATCAATCCGTTAATCCTGGTGCTGACAACCTTGTAAGAGTCGCAACAGTACGAACTGCCTCGGGAACATTTACACGACCGATATCGAAGCTAGATGTTCTACCAGTGTCCTGAAACCTTTTCCAGGGGGGTCGGGATGTTGAGGATTCAACTTTATATTTTTTTCTCTACATTCCATTAACTTTCTATTTACTTTTATACATTTTTTAACCTTTAAATTCAATTGTATTATTCATTTTAAAATATTTCTGTTACTCACTGTATTTATGCTCACATGCTCTCAACATAGAATTATGCAGCTCTTAACATAGTATGACATTGCTCTATCTCAATCTCTTTCTTTCTCTATGTTAATCTTTAAATGTACTTTAAATCAAATCCGCATGTTGAGAGTGGGTGTCGGGAGCAAGCTATGCTCTCGTTCACTTGGATTTCAACCGCAGCACTAAGAAGTCAATGGAATAAAGCTATAGTTTGTACACGTTGGAATTATTATTTGTTTCATTTTGTCTGCAGTACTTAATATTAATTGTCTTGAGGTTTTTTCTTCGTTCGGGCAATTAAAATCAGCATAATTTGCAACATTAACTGTTTTTAGATCTGTAACACGAATTAGCATATCGCCCATTGACACTTCTGTATTTTCGCGAACTTCGAGAATATCCGTCATGATTTTCGGATATATTTCAGGTGCTGACGCCAGCCCAAATTGAGTTCTTCTGAATGATACTCTTCCCCAGGGTGTGGGCAGAGTCAGATATCGTTTAGTACGGGCGGATACTCAGATCTGTCAAAATTGATGTTTATAATCTAAGATATTGAAATATTTTGAGTTCTGGACCTTCGTTGCGGTGTCATCAATAGATGTGATTCGATAAAATTTTATAACGATGTTCTTGTTGACATCAGTAGGATCGAGAAAAAAACGTATCTTTCCTTTTTTGCGTACAATCATCATTAAGGATGTTGCTGGAGTAGCACTGACTGTTTCTCCATGTCGTACTGTACAATTTAATATTACTTCACCTAGAACACTGATTTTATCACCTTTGGAGGATGAAATTTTGAGTTAATCTATGAAATTTTTGGCAAAACGTTGTATATTTTACCGGTCTGTAATTTCCATATAATTATTGTTGTCGTCTCTGTTTGTTTCCACTGAAAGTACTAGTAAACTATTGTTATCACTCTTTTCGCTGTCACTAATTGAGTAATTTGTAAATAAAAATAATTATAGATGGCTACAGTGTCTGCTCCTATGACGGGCATGAAAGCATCAATTTATATTTCTGCTGATTTTTTTTTTATTTGGGCGTCCGTTGCAAACCATTGGTATTGTTGCAACCACTTTTTCCATGTTAATGTCATATCTTTGTTGTTCACTTCTAATGGCTTCGGAGGTTTAATATAAATACCGGTGTTGGTATCACTAAAGGCGTAGCCATTTTTGTGAATTAATATTAAAATTGGCACACTACTACTGACATCATGTAACACGAGATCAAAGTGAAGTAGACGACGGATGAGTGCTGATTGACTTCTATAATATGTAGTATATAATACAAGATCTATACATTGGTATTACGAGTACCAACAATACATATCAAGTGCTATCCTCATCGTCGGTGTCCGATGTGGTGAGAACCTTCAAGGAGTTGTCGCCGATGCTACCGTCGCTGGTAAGGTGGCCTGACGTCCCAGCCACCAATGTTTTGACATCACCCGATTTACTGAGGTCGAAACGCTCGTCACTCTCCATTGCACTCTGCTAACTCACAATTAGTGTCTCTTATTAATAAAAAAAGAAAAAAAAGAAGTACATTATCTTTTTAAATTATTTGTTCCCTTGGGATTTGAACCCGGAATTATTGGTCCACCGCACTACTGCTAGATTAGATTAGATTAGATTTAAATGCATTTTTATTACTTCTTTCCAACTACTTACATGCTAGACAAAAATACTTAATACTAGCTTACACATACAATCTGTTGATCTTAATTCTAACTTACTGACTCTTTACGAGTACTCTAAGCTAATCTAGGATTTTTCTTTTTATTATGCCTTTCGGCCTCTTTTATATTGTTAACTTAAAATTTATCTAATTACATTTTTTTTGTTTAATATTCCTCGAAGAAAATTTTAAAAAACTTGGACTTCCTGGTTTTGCTTCTTCTTAACCTAGCTTAAAAATAAATCTAAAAACTACCTACCACCTAAAACTTATAACTATATACAGTTAATTTAACCTAAAACTTAATTCTACTTAACTATTTACATTAAGCTTAGCTATGTCCGTAAAAATATACGGACGCGTGCACCAGGGCGTATGTGTTATTTATATGCTTTACATATATATCTAATACGCCGTGATGCACCTTTTTTTCATTTTTATTTTTAGTTGTTTTTCTTGTGTTTTTATATTTTTTATTATTTTTTTTTGCATTTTTCTTGTTTTTTGTATATTTTTTTTTTATGTATTTTTTTTTTTTATAATAACAGCTTAAGAACTACCTTAACCTATGTGAGTTGGCCCTGTAGACTCAATTATCCCGTCTATTTGTTTGTGAAGTTGGCGGCATCGAACGCTGGTTCTGGTGTAACCACCAGTAGAAAAACCGCTCTTTGGCAGATACTGCTCTGTCGCGGGCAGAAATCGCCTTGCTGAACGGTAGGAGCTCCTCATGGCTGCGAGCGACGTCCGGCTCGTATTGAAGTTGCCTCTCGACTGTTCGACGTGCGACGTGGAAGATGATAGGGCAGCCTTCCCTATCTTGTATCAGGCCTTTAGCGTCTAAATAGACGAAAGCTTCAGGTGGAATGAAGCCGTTAAGACGTACCCGTTCATGGTACATTTCATTTGGGTAGTAAGCCCCAAAGATCAGACTGTTGGTTGAAGCCATGCCTCGAGCAGTGTGACTTCGTATCAACTTGATAATAAAATTATCTATCCTTATAAGGTTTGCCTCCTTGTACAGAACCTCGTTGGGGTAGAATTTCTTGTACTGGGATTCTGGTGTTCGATATAAACGGAGACAGGCCCGAAGACACTGCCTCTCGAACACCCTCATCTTTTCCATCTGGGAAGGACTCACGTTGAACCACACAGGACAACCATATACCATAATTGGCCGGATGAGGGCCATGTAGCAGATGACCTTCACTCTGGTGTCAAGTTGACTGCTGTAAAACAGTCCTCTTGCCATAGCGAAGGCCTTCTTAACCCTGGTCAGAGCTGTATCTATGTGGATACCACCATACAGATACTGGTCCAACCAGATGCCTAGATACATGACTACACTTTTTACAGTTAATGGTCGTCCTTGTGGGTCAACTATGCCGAACTTGCGCCAGTTCATTTTCGTGTCCCTTGAAGCCCTGGACAGCGGGGTTCTGAAAAGGATAGTTTCACACTTCTCGTAGTTGATTTTCAACTTCCAGTCGTCGCAAAATCGTTGAATTGTATCGAAGTCGCGTTGCAATAAGACATTTATTACTTCTACCTTTGGACCTGATCTGTACGCGATTAGATCATCGGCAAACGCTATGATGTTAGGCATAGAACCTATGAGATCGCTAGTGAATATATTGAACAAGATCGGCGAACCAACAGCTCCTTGCTGCAGCCCATTTTTTATATGGAACACTGTAGTTGAAATTTCGTTGCCATTTTTCACAACAAACTTCCTACCTGTGACCATGTCATAGATCATATATAGCACTGTTTTATTGATGCCAAGCCTGACCAACTTAAAGAGGAGACCTTCTAACCATACGGTGTCGAACGACTTCTCCATGTCGATCAGGCAGGCGCCTGTACACTGGGTCTTGTTTCTATTCCACTGTATGTCGGAAACCAATTTAGACGCGGCATGAATGGTGTCATGCCCCGCCCTGAAGCCAAATTGATTTTCCGGTATTATTTGTTTTACCTCAACCCATTCTTTGAGAGCTCTAATGACTATCTTCTCGAATACCTTGCGTATGCACGGAAGAAGACTTATAGACCGAAGATTTGTCGGGATGGAAGTGGAAGTATCTTTGTCCCGTTTAGGAATTGGCTGTACCACAGCTGTTTTCCAATGCTTCGGGTAATATGCATTACTCAACGCATTGTTAAACAGTGTTGTGTATACATCCACCGCCTCAGAGGGTAGATGGCGCAGAACAATATTTGGTATCCCATCAATTCCCACTGACTTCTTATTCTTCAGTGAATTGAAGATACCCTGGAGTTCATCTTTCGAAATAAGGATAGAGTTGTTTCCATCGTCGGCGACGGCATTATTTGCCAGAAGATCGTCACTGAATCTGGTAAAACCAGGATTCTCGGATCGCCATTGACTTATTTCGTTCCGAAGATAGAAATTGTTCAGCAAGGCTCTGTTCTCCAGATCGTGGTTCGGACTATGAGTCTCGTGGACCGTGTACACCTTCTGGAAAACAGCTCCAATTGCATTTACCTTCTCCTGGGGATCTTCCACTACGAAGAAGTTGTTGTCAAGCACTGCCCCATCTGGATCGATGCCAACTGACGTAAGTAAGTTCGCGTTGTCTGTTGTTCTGTCAAGTCGAACGCACTGAATGTGATTATGATCTCTCCTCCGGATTTACTTGCGGGAACATGCTCGGGTTGTTGGATCTTACAGCCCGAATCTTGTTGCCCCAATGCAAGCTTACAGCTAGGCTGTAATTTTGTTTTATTAACTGTTGGAGTACTTTGATCTGTGACTTCAGAGAGCGAATCTCTGTACTCTGTGGGTCTGTAAACCTCCTGTACAAGAGTTTTAGCCTTGACAGGAGTCTGCTTTTTTGCACGTGAAGTGCGTCGATTTCAGAGTTCCGATAAATGTCTCCATAGTCGGTTTGTGACACCTTCGGAATCGTCCTGTCCATTGTACGTTTAATGACCTCGTCCATTTGTGTGAGGTACCTATCAACCTCTTCGTTCGTAAGGTTTCTGTTTGTAGGAGGATTGATCACACTCGAACTTATTTCTCTGGATAAGGCTCTAGCGAAACGAGGCCAGCGCACCTTATTGTATTTATAAGGATGCGTTTGGACGTATTCCTCTAGTTCCTCCAGCTCGTTCGGGAGCTATATTACCGCGGCGAGACCACAGTGATCACTGTCATACTCGACCGTAGTTAAACAGTTCATCGTCGTCGCGTCGCTCCACATTAAGTATCGTCAGTCGTCTGTCGATTAGCATCACATCCAGATAGGACCCACTTCGAGGAAAGGATGGTCTATCGGTTGCAAGCAAATCTAACCTGAACTCGATATTGTTCTGTTCCATCCACTCTAAGAGGGCGTTTCGTCTCTCATTTGGAACATTATTACCCCATTCACCGTGTTTGGCGTTCAAATCTCCGGCTAGGATATAGTAATTTTCCTCATAGTTCAAGCGCAGGCTAGTGAAGAGAGCCTTGAGCTCCGAAAGAAAGTTAGGGTTTTGAGGCTCTGATGCATAAGCAGCGATCACAAACAGCTTCTTTCCACCTTGGAGAGAGATGCGTGCGATGGATGCTTCTAGCACACTAAATCTACGTACCACATTGCTATAAACGACCTTATGAAAAATGTTCTTTTTAATCAAGAGAGCGACCCCGCCATCTCGAGTGGATTGGGGTCGGTCTCTTCTAATTATAATAATGTGGTAATTTTTGTACCTGAGAATGCGCGTCTGGTTTAGCTTAGTTTCGCTAGCCATCAGCACGTCAGGATTGTGGGTTTGCAACAATTTTGAGAGCGTTAATTTTCGTTCAATCCTAATCAGCGAATTAACATTCACTGCTAGGATCTTAAGGGTTCTTACCTCGCGTGAGCCCATTATATCTGCGAGCGTTGGTTCACAGGCAGATTAGAGAAGAGGAAATCTACTCTAGCCGTCTGTGCAAGGAAGCTGGTCTGTAATTCGACCATCTGTTTCTGCAAGGCAATCTGCGCTTGCATCGACTGGATGGAGGACATTACGTCCCTTATGGAGGGCTCTGCCTCGGGTTGCCCGGCCATTGGAGCCGGGGCAACCTTCGGCACTGTCCGTTGTGCCGGTTCCCTGCCTGACACCATTTGGGCGTAGGAGAAAGCCGGCGTAACAGCAGTAGCTACAGCACGGACCAATGGCCTGGCTGCTACCTTTTTCTCGTTCCTAACCTCTTTTACTCTCTGCCGGACTTCTTTGATTCGTGGACACCCCAAATAGGTTGCAGGGTGTCCATTTCCTCCGCAGAGTACACATTTGAGGAGCGCATTATCCTCGACTTCATCCGTGCCTAAAGGGCATTCCCCTTTATTGTGGCTGAAAGTGCATCGTGCGCAGCGGAACTCCATATTGCAGTTCTCCGCGACGTGCCCCAGCCTTCTACACCTCGCACATTGAAGTACGTGGTCAGTTTTGTTTAATCTCTCCCATTTTACACTTAGACCGCCTACGAAACGGATTTTTCGCAGGTTGTCAATTTTCGTGCCCTGGGATACCTGGACTAAGAAGAAGGGAAGTGCCTTCTTCTTCGCTTTCGCTGCCGCAGTGCTGATAGGCTTAACCCCTACGAACGGGACCTCGTCGCTCTCAACTTGGTGCAGCTTGTTGAGGAGGACCTTCGGGTCAGCAGAGTGGTTTATGCCTTTGAGGAGCAGTGTCTGAGGTCTTTCTCCTCTGGGGGTATAGGTGTAGAAATCAGGGTTCGCTGCCGCTAACTTCTCTTTTAAAAATCTAAACCCGTCCATTGTTAGGCAATGGACGGTATGAATTCGGGGAGTCTTATATTTTATGAAATAAGTCTTATTTTCTAGAGCCAACTCACATAAGGTCTCCAACTCATCCGTCCCCATGTCGAAGACGTTTATTGGTGGGCATCTCGTCTTCGGTTTTTGCTGTTGCTGCTGTGGCTCCTTTTGTCTCTGCTGCATTGGCTGCTGTTGTTTCCGCTGTGTTGGCTGCTGTTGTCTCTGCTGCGCAGGCTGTTGTTCTTTTCGTTGTGTTGGCTGCTGTTGTCTTTGTCGCGTTGGCTGCTCTTGTTCCTGCTGCTGCTTCCTTAGCTGGGGCTTATGTTGCTGCCCCTTCTGCTGTTGTTGATGCCCCTTCTGCTGTTGTTGCTGCAGTTGGGCTGTTTGTAGACGTTGCGCTGCCTTGGATGTGGAAGGCAGCGATTCTTGAGGTTTTTGCAGGTTTTCCTTCTCCTGTTGTTTTTGTTGCCTCTTTTGCTGCAACTTCAGAACAGTACACAGCTGTTCTTCATCTTTTGCTGCTTTCTCAGCAGCCTTCCTGGCCGTAGACTGCTCGTAGAGAAGCTTGATATGGGCGTCGAGCTTTGCCCTTTCCTCATCAAGTCTCTTGAGCCTCGTCTCCTCCTCCCTAATCTCCTCCTCCTCATCGTCAGCGTCTGATGTGGCGAGCACTTTGAACGAGTTATCGCTCCCTCTGAGAATCGACATTCGTTGCCCTCAGATTCACATTGAAGGACGTCGATGTCGATTACTGCAGTTTTTGTTGTTGTTCTTTTTGCCGGTGTTGTTGTTGTTTTTTTTTGCGGTGTTGTTTTGGTCGCCACCGACCCGCCTTTATTCGGTGCGACCGCCTCTTCGTCCGACGTCATTGTCGTCGTCCTCCGTTTAGTTAGATTGGGCTGCGGCTGCAGCCTCTTTCTCCTCTTCGTCGCTTCCGTTGTACGGCTCGTGGGACTAACCACGCGTATGCTGCCGTCGCTGGTTAGGTGGCCTGACGTCCCGGCCACCGGTGTTTTAAAATCACCCGATTTACTGAGCTCGGGACGCTCGTCACTCTCCATTGCTCTTTCACTCACACTTCGTGTCTCTTTATTATTTTAATTTGAAAAGAAAAAAAAACTTTCTTCTTTAATTTTCGCTGGGATTTGAACCCGCGATTCACAAATCACTGCACTCTTGCTCTACTGCCTGAGCTACCAATCGATTTAAAAGTCACTGTCTTAACACTGAATACGAAACACTGTTCTAATTACTTGCGAAGCCGAAACACGTGCGTACTCCGCGGAGGTCTGTGAACGACTGACCGCACTACTGCTCTCCGGCCTCAGCTACCGATAGCGTTTTGAATCACTGGCTTTTTCTTCATAGGATATACTTCTCTATGTTGCTGTCTGGTTGTTCTTTGTTGTTGCTGTTATTGTTGCTCCAGCTTCTACTGTTGTTGTTGATTCTGAGACTACTTGGGTTGGTACAGCTTTTGCTGTGGCTTTTTAAAAAATGTTTTTTTTGCTCTATCCTGACCTATCCTGACCAATATATTTATTTAAAATTAATTGTATGTCCTCCAAATTATTTTTTTTAGCGCCTAATACTGTACTTTTAGTTTTAAGTAATAGAAAAGCGACATTTTAGAGTGCTTCGATGAATCTGGTGGTGCGACTTCCGAAAATCATTTTGTTATTGTAACCTCTAATTGAAGATTACTCTGAATTGCTTTTCTTGATGATGGTCTCTTCATCTACAAAAAAAAATATAATCTGGTTGTTGTTAAAAGTATGCGAGGACATTGTTCTGTTGCAGGCTAAAACTTGGACACTTTTTCTTTCTTCTAGGCATTGGTAAATTCTTTTGCATCGTTAAAGGCTTAAATTACAATAGCAATGGTTAGCATAATTGATCGCTTTCCATACGAACGTTTTTTTAATTGTAAGCAACATTACTGTTGCCCCTTTTTTAATCAGATTTAAATCTGTTCTGTTCTGTTTGTTTTTTTTTTTGATAATTTAATTATTTTCTTTTTGATCAATGTTGTATAGAGCTTTCTAATTTTGTCTTATGTTCTATAAATACAAATATTGCTTACAGATGTTTTGCTGTTTTCCTTTTTTTAGATACTTGATTCTTAATTAAAACATTTACTATATAGCATAACAGTTGTTTGTCTTCTTTAAGATAACACTTCCTTCTTTATTAAAATATTCTTTAACAAAGCCTAAGCTATTTGATATCTTTCAAACTGAAAATATTACATGAACTAATATGCATTTATAAACTTTGACTTTTCCTGGTTAGGTATACTGTTGTCGTTAAAGCCATTATATATTATTTACTCCCTTTGTCTATCATTGGAGCATTATATATTCTAATGGCAAATAGATTACATATTAGTGCAAGACATATGACAGGCGAAGTCTTGGGAGTACAGAGCAGAGCTCAGGCTCGTGCTAGACGGCATGTTGCACGACTGGTTGTAGCTTTTGTCGTAGGTAAGATATATTATTCTAGACCTGCATTTTACTACTTTGCTTAACTTTCATTGTCTTTAAACAATCTTTCAGTTTTCTTCGTTTGCTTTTTTCCATCCCATTTGTTTGCACTATGGTTCCAGCTGTATCCAAAATCTCTTGAAGAATACAACGAATTCTGGCACGCCACGAGGATTGTTGGATTTTGTACAAGGTGAGTTACTTTCACGTCATTCAATCCTCTACAAAACTATTTATTTGATGACCATACCAATGAAACTTTCTAAAATTATTTGGCAGGCATTGCGTTTATTTTCCTTACCAATATTCTGACTCATTTTTCTTTGTTTCGGTATAGTTTTAGGTTTCTCCGTTCGCTTTTTAAGTCAGTTTCGAAAAATGTCGGACCCAGCTATCATGAGCATGTGCGCACAAATTTTTGATAAAATATTAAGGCATTAATAATTATAAAAGTTCGCATATATTAATCCCTTAATGCAAAATATAAAAATAAGCTCGAAGAAACTGATTTTAGGATTGTTATAAGCAAATAAGGTTAAAAATTTTTTCATTAACGATTTGATCATTCTTTCGTTAGCAATTTGATCATTCTTTAGCTTCCAATTTCGTATATCTTAGCTTATTGTATCTGCAATAACTTCAAAAACGCTCTTTAAATTATAAAAATTTAATGGTTTTAAATTTCATATGAAATCACAATATACACTGGGAGATTCGTATGATTAAGCTACTTAAGTGAACAAAATATTCAAATCACATATAAAACTAGCCTTAAGAAACACATTCTACGAAATAACGGTTAAACTGTAGAGAAAAAAATTTTTTTTTAATTTTTTTTTTCAATTTTAGGGACCTACAGCGGTATAGAAATAAGAAGACCAAATTTGTCAACTGAAAATGGTGCCGATTAATTTCAAAATTTGTCGTAACTTTATGTAAACTGAAGCGTCTGTACATTTTTTCCCAAAATTTAATTTTCATGTAGATACAATGATCACTAGGTCAAGATCATGTATGTTATAACTGAAATAACGGCCAATGGATGTTAGAAGCATGGAATTCACAATAATTTAAGTTAAGTTTTTTGTACACAGTTTTTCCCTATCTCATCAAGCTGCTCTCATGCACCCCTATGTATGGTATGAATCGCCACTTCATAAATCATCTTATTTGGGTTGACTTTAGTTCCCGCTCGTTACGTTCTGTGCTCTCTAGAGTCGTTTAATTTCCTGTTCAATTTAATTGTGGATAGCCCTGATGCGAAAGTCCGTGAGCATTAAGTTCTTCCTTATTGAGATGCATCTATTAGTTATCAGACAAATCTGGTTCAAGCCGTCTAGCAGCTCATAACTAAAATTCCGATAAAATAATGTTGACGACAACAAGACATGTAGGGAATGGGCCCATTTGAAGGGGCTGCTGTCGAACTTAACGATTCAAACGTACAACGATCGGCATACGCATTGAGTCTCGAAATGCAGAATCCTTCCCGAACTCCGAGACTTTCACGTCATTTGTAACAATTGAGTTTACACGATACAATCGAGCTGTATTCGCATCTTTTTTTTTCTTAGCACAGAGCGTCTTTTGCAGGTAGATTTCAAAAGTTTTACAAGGGCAACCACAATTTAAAGTTAAAACTATTGTACTTCGATTGATCTAAAATACAAAATAAAGAAAATCAATACAAAATAAAATACAAAAAAGAAACCAACACGAATAAACCCCACTTAGGGGTAACGTACTTTTGCCCATACACGCAAAAGCTCATATAAAGGGTGTCAAAACAAGAACGCACGATTTAAATTTGGCGTCATTTGAATTATCAGTTTTTGGCATTTGATCAATTATAATTGCTTGTTAGTAGAAGGTATAAGGTTTAAAAAATTAAAGCGCTACACGAATGAACAACGCATTCTCATTGCGAAATTGTTTTAACAAAATGGTGAAAGTTTTGCGGCTACAGTTCGCAAATTGCGATCAATTTGGGGTTAGAATAATGCTCCAAAAGAGTCAACTGTAAAGCGGTTAATGGAAAAATTTGCTGAAACTGGGTCTGTAACTGATGCAAAGATAACAACGCGCCTTCGACCAAGTCGATCGACCGAAAATATCACAGCAGTACGTGATGATGTCGCTCAAACTCCATCCACCTCAATTCGACGCCGGACTCAGCAAATTGGTGTTTCCAAATCCACTATGCAGCGAATTTTGACGAAAGGTTTACATGTTCATTATTACAAAGTTCAATTGACTCAGGAACTAAAGCCAGCTGACCATGCACAACGACAAGAGTTCGTTAATTGTGTATTGGAGAGACAACAAGAAAATTCTGATTTTGCCAATAAAATCATCTCTCGCATTTGGGGCAAGGATTGGGGCGAAAAAATAACCAATTTCTTCGTGCCTAGAATTGAAGATATGAATGTGGAGGGGATGTGGTTTCAACAAGACGGCGCCACATCTCATACAGGCAGAAAAGTTCATTGACTAGTGTTGACTAGTGTAGACGTGTCCTTCATTGCTCTGTTTGAAGTTTTTATAAAATCCATAGTTCTTTCTTTTTCTTGCGAAATGTCAGAAAAGTGTTTCATCTGTAGTATCCGACTACTTCGCGATAATTACATTAGTTGCGATGGCCTTTGCAGTAAAACATTTCATAAAAAATGTGTTTCAATCTCTGAGGAGTCTCTTAAAGCACTTCGAACTGATAGAAATTTAAAATGGTGGTGTAATGATTGTGCAAGTACTAGTCAGTCCCTTTTTTCTGTCATCGCACAACTGAAAGACGATGTCGCGACTATAAAATCGACTTTACATAATTTGCACAGTCCTCATCCGGTTGAATGTGTCAATATAATTAATCCCGATCTTCAAATCGAAGAACAAACAAATTCGGTTAGGCACCCCAATTCATCACCTCCAACGTCACGGGATCCAGCTCCATCGCTGAATGAACAACAACACAATTCAGTTGCAAAAAAGTTCCCTGCACCTCCCGGAAAAATAGTTTCCCACCCGTCTTCTTCATCCATCGAAGTTGATAAGCGGATCGAAGTTGATAAGCAGCAGAATACGGAAAACCAATCTCAAGAAGTACACCGTACGGGGTTGCATATGAGGCAGAGGGGTCATCGATCTGCAAAACGGTTTGGCACTGCTGATATTCAAGACAATACAGCACTCTCAGCTGTTCCAAAATTTAAGTTTATCCACCTCTCTCGATTGAGCGTGGGTGTGACTGAAGAGAACATCATTGCACACGCTGCAAATAAACTTCATCTCCCGGAAAATATGCTTCGTTGCAAGAGATTAACAAAGAAGGATGTGGATACCAGCTCACTACATTACATCAACTTTAAATTGGGTATTCCGGCTTATACTTACGAACAGGCTCTCGACCCCTCCATCTGGCCACTAGGCATACAATTTAAGGCTTTTTCTCATCTCCCGAAGTCAAAAAACGGGGCTGCAGAATCAGAAACGACTTAAAATTGAAATGTGCTCGCTCTTCATCCCGCAGTCTAAACATTTACTACCACAACGCAAGCGGCATGAGAACTAAGTTAACTGATCTCTTCAACAACTCTTCTGATGCATTCTTCGATGTTATTGTTATTGTTGAAACTTGGCTTTACCCAGATATTTCGACGAATGAGATTTTCAACTCTAAATTATACACAGCTTTCAGAGTAGACCGATGTAAAACTGCCAAGGATAGAGGTGGAGGTATAATTGTTGCAGTCCGCACATGCTTTCCATGTAAACAAATATCATTAAGATTTACTGACATTGAACAAATTTGTATACAAATCACTTTTGATTCTATTCCTATTAAGCGTTTGTTTTTAATTGCTTGTTACATTCCTCCTAGAAGTATGCAACAAATTTATGAGAAACATGTTTCTAACGTGGAGTATATTAATAATATGTGTAAAAATTTTGAGTATATGTGCTTATTAGGTGATTTTAATCTTACGAATTTGAATTGGATTTCAGTACATAAAAATTATCTTGAAGTATCAAATCTTAAATACGATTATGAATTCACGTTCATTGATGGAATAAACTCAATGAACTTAAAACAAATTAATCATGTAAGAAATTCTATCTCTAAAATTTTAGATTTAATTTTTGTTTGTACTGACGAAATTATCGCTGACATAAATATTGCACCGTTCCCACTTTTGAATGATTCCTTTTTTCATAAACAAATTAATATTGAATTATCTTTACATAAGTACATTAGGCAAGAAATTGTACCAGCTAATTATTGCTTTAACTTTTCTAAGACAAATTTTACTGATCTTAATAATTTCCTGAATAGTGTAAATTGGCCTAATGAATTTTATAACTTAAATTTATCATCTATGTATAATCGTTTTATAGCGATTCTCAAAGAAGGATTTGTGAAATTCGTTCCGCTCTCGAAAAAGCCTGTTTCCAATAAGCCCCCGTGGTTTAATAAGCAATTATCAAAGCTCAGAAATCTTAAAAACAACGCTTATAAAAAGTTTAAAAGATCTAATAATACTCTCGATTATGAAAATTTTAGTAAGTTACGTAAAGACTTTTTTGTACTAAATAAGTTTCTTTACAAAAACTATATTCTTTCTATAGAATCAGATATAAAACGCAATAGCAATTCATTTTGGAAATTTATTAACTTCAAAAGGAAATCTATAGGTATACCAAATTTAATGCATTTTAAAGGTGAAGATTCCGATAACTTAAAGTCAACTCTTGGGTTATTTGCAGACTTTTTCCAATCTACCTTCTCGGATTCAAGTTGTAGATATTCAAGTAATGCGTTGTCCAGCTTAGTGGACGTTGATTGTCTAAATTTAGTATATACCGACATATCCAAAGCTCTTGAAATCTTGAAGCCTAGCCTTTCTTATGGAGCCGACGAAATACCTGCAAGTATTCTTAAATATTGTGCATTTTCTATCTGTGATCCTCTGTTACTTATTTTCAATCGATCATTATCGGAAGGTGTTTTTCTTGACGAATGGAAAGAAGCATTCCTTGTTCCTATCCACAAATCAGGATCAAAAAATAACATTGAAAATTATAGAGGAATTTGCAAGCTTTCAGCAATTCCAAAATTATTTGAAGGCATAGTGAAGAAAAAGCTCGATTTCTTAATTAAGGAACATATATCTGAATTTCAACATGGTTTTATGTCGGGTCGATCGACGTCTACTAATCTTTCAATCTATTCGTCATACATAATAAATGAAATGGAAAATAAAAAACAAGTCGACGCAATATATACTGATTTCAGTAAAGCGTTTGACTCTGTCAACCATTCATTGCTGATTCATAAGCTTGAAGCATTCGGATTTCACTCAGAGTTTCTGAGTTGGATAGCTTCCTTTCTCTTGAATCGCACTTTAAGAGTTAAAATTGGTAATTTGCTATCCAAACAAATCCTATGCAAATCAGGTGTTCCACAGGGTAGTCACTTAGGCCCTCTTCTGTTCATAATTTTTATTAATGATATTACACTTTCACTTAAACACAGTAAAAGTTTGTTATTCGCTGACGATATGAAAATATTCTTAAGTGTTTAAAGTATTGAGGATTGTATATTACTACAGTCAGACATAGAGAATATCTGTGAATGGTGCAACAAAAATAACCTAAATCTTAATTTGCATAAATGTCACTCAATTTCATTCACGAAAAGCGTTTTCCCAATTCAGTTTAATTACTCCATAGGATCAACTACTCTTAAAAAAGTAAATAGTGTTAAAGATTTAGGAGTAATGCTAAATTCATCTTTCTCACCTCAGGCACACATAAACTACGCATTATCAAAAGCAAACTCAGCGTTTGAATTCATAAAGCGTAACACTAAAGGATTTACTGATCCATTTGCCTTATTATCTCTTTACGTCTCCCTAGTGAGACCTTTTCTTGAATACGCTGTAGTTATATGGAATCCCAATTTCATTACATACTCTGAACGTATTGAAAAAGTTCAAAAACGTTTTACTAAATTTATTTTTTCCAAAATGCATTGGGATTTTCATCCAAATTACATAGCTAGATGTCAATTGCTTGGTATTAAAACTCTAGGAACCAGACGTGTTATTACTGATGTAATGTTTGTTAGGGATATTCTAGCCCATCATATAAAGTGCCCATATCTTCTTCATTGCATACAATTTTATCTGCCCCCAAGGCAACTCCGAACTCGGCAATTACTACTTGTACGATTTCATAACACTGATTACGGACGAAATGAACCGTTAACAAGGTTAGCAAAAGTCTTTAACGAACATTCACATAATCTGGATTTGTCTGTTAGTAGAATACGCTTTAAAAATGAATTATTAAGCCTATTTACATTTTAAGGAATTAGAAATTATCTTCTTGTATTATAGTTAATGTATATCACAATCTGTTAGTACGTAAGTAACTTGTACATGAAGTAAATAAATAAAAAAAAACAATTCAATTTCTGCATCATTTCCGGTCGTGTTATTTCGTTTTGGAGACCAGAATTGGCCGCGTAGGTAGTGCGATTTAACACCATTGTACTTTTGTCGATTATGCGAATAAGGTGACTACGACTCAAGCCTTAAAAGAGCAAATTGAAAGCTCCATTAATGAAATACCGCAGCATATATGCAAAACTGTCATTGAAAATTTCATTAAAACATCGCGTATGTGCCAGCAAAGCAGCGGCGGCCATCTGGCCGATGTTTTATTCACGATATAATAATGAATTCAAGATTTTTTAAATATCTGCGTTTTATTTAAGATCTAAATCTTGCGGTCTTGTTGGGACACCCTTTATATATGTATTGGAAGATAAATAATTGAATGCCCGGCAACAGCAGTTGATAAATGCATTCAGAAAAGTCTATCAAGTAAAGCACAGTACGAGTGCTAACCGCAAAAATAATGAAGAACTAAAATCCTTAGACAAATAAGGAAGACAATTCTTTCCACAAAGGTTACAGACGGCAGATATAGAGACAATACCTTATACTTTGTAAGAAATTTGTATTGGGTACTGACTGCTTCACATTATTGTAAAATTACACAAGAACGTCAAGTGTCAACCAACTTCGACAGCACTTCCTTGTGCGACGTGAGGGCATTCATTAGTGTGAATTCTTCTTCTTCTTCTTCTTGTTGCGCTACAGTCCGATGTGGACCTGGTCCTCAATCAACATGCCTCTGCAGCCAGCACGGTCTTTGGCTAGCTGCCGTCAGTTGCGCACTCGAAGTTGGTTGAGGTCCTTCTCCACTTAGCCTGGGCCGTCCTCTGTTGCGTTGTCCCAATGGCTCAGATTCGAAGACTTTTCGGGCCGGAGCAGTGGTGTCCGTACGCTCTGCATGGCTTAGCCATTTTAAGCGTTGTATCCGAAGACGATAGACTAGGCGCATGTCGTTTTGCAGCCCATAGAGTTCATCTTCTCCTCCAGCTGCCATGAACGCAAACAGGACTTAAAATCGCACGCAAAATTTTATCTAGAAAAGACTAAGTGCTTCCTCATCCGCTTTAAGTAATGTCCAGGCTTCTGCGCCGTAAAGTTGGACTGGGATGATCAAGCTGTTATATAAAGCAATCTTAGTCCTTCGCGAGAGCGCTTTAATACTCGATTGCCTCTTGAGCCCAAAGAAACGGCGGTTGCTGCCCAGTGTGGCACTCTGTTTGAGACGCTGATGTTGTGTGTTCTTCCTTGATTACAGCATGTACTTCGTTTTGCCCTCAATTACCACCAGACCCATTTTAGCCGCTTCCGCTTCAATGCCAGCAAACGCGTCATTGACGGCTCGCTGTGTTCGTCCGATCCTGTCAATGTCGTCGGTATAAGCTAGGAATTGAACTGACTTTTGAAAGATCGTGCCTTTGGTGTTAAATTGTGAGTTACGCACGATATTTCAAGAATGGTGTTAAGGAAGTCACATGACAGTGCTTCGCCTTGTCTAAAACCGTTTTTGACATTGAAGGTCTCGGTGAGTCCGTTCCCGATCTTGACGGAGCAGCGAGAGTTCTCCATCATCATCCTACACAATCTGACTAGTTTGGTAGTAATGCCAAAACTAGACATGGCACTGTATAGCTCGTCTCTATGCACACTGTCATATGCGGCCTTGAAATCGACGAATAGGTGGTGAGTGTCGATTTGCACTTCTTGGGTCTTTTCCAGGATCTGCTGTTATGTGAAGATTTGGTCGATGGTGGACTTCCCTGGCCTGAAACCATTCTGATAAGGACCTATTACACAATACAGCAGAGAGGATCTTGTACGCGATGTTGAGGAGACTAATCCGTCGATAGTTGGCGCAGTCGAAGGCGCTCCTTTCTTGTAGACCGGACAGACGACGCAGACATGCACTCATCGGGCATACTTTCCTCCGACCACATCTTACAGATGAGCTGGTGCATGCGCCCGACCAGGTCATCTGCAGCTGCTGCGGACAGTCCATCTGCTCCAGCAGCTTTGTTTGACTTCGGTCTCGATATTGCTACCTTGACCTCGTCTAAGTCGGGGGGACGGTATTGTTGCCTATCATCGTCCAAATTTATTGGAACATTCTCCCTAACAGCGGTATTTGGGCCGTCATCGCCATTTAAAAGTCTGCAGAAATGCTCTTTCCAGATTCTCAGCATCGATTGCGACTCTACTACTACGCTTTCGTTATGGTCCCGGCAGGCTTCGGTCCGTACCCCATATCGACTGGATAGCTGTTTTACCTTTCAAACTTTCGGACTTCATTCGTGCCATTACACCTCTCCATTTCCTCGACCGCGCGCTTCTCGTGCTCTTTCTTTTTTCTTCTGAGAAGCCGGTTCTCTTCTCTTCTTTTCTGTTCGTAAAGCTCACGAACAGCTCTCGTTGTTCTATGCAGCGTTGCCTGCTAGGCCTCCTGTTTAGCTGCATTTGCCTGCCTGCATTCGTCGTCAAAACATGGGTTCCTCCTGGGTGGTGAAACCCAGGACCAGCACATCAGTGGCAGCTTCTTTGATGGCTTTTTGACAACGTCTCCCTTTTTTTTCTATTGTCAATGCAGACAGCGTCGAACTTTGGGAGAGTTTCAGGGAGACTCGGTCGGCAAAGATCCCAACGACCAGTCCTTCATCTTCTTCCTGCCCGGCCCATCCCACCGCACTTCCTCGATGGCGATGATATCTGCTTTGTAGCAGTCAAGTGAATCCGCAAGTTGTTCGGCTGCACGTAGTCTGTTAAGGGAGCCTTACATTCCCCGTGCACAACCGAAAATCGTTGTCCTTTTTTCGTCTGCTATGGTCGTCAACATTGGATCCGTCCATATCCGAGGCATATTCTCGTTGCTGAACTCGGTTATCTTTGTGTGTTGAGGGAGATAGCTTCACGCACAACCGACTGGTAGGCCAGTCGGTGCATACATTGGGTCATCAAGCAACGGATGCTGTGATGGCTATCGAGAGGCGCCACGGGGAGGCTGTATGTCAACTTGACCTATGCTATACATGATTTACGATATGATAACTGGTAGGAAGTTCGTCGTGAAATGTGACGGCGTAACATCAAGTAGAGTATTTAGTATAGAAAACGGTCTACAACAGGGGGCTGTAGGATCCCCATTATTATTTTCTATATTAACTGCAGATCTTCTAAGGTCAATGCCGCACCTAATAGCGTATTCCGATGACCTAGTGGCTTACAGATCAGCACCGAAGGTAGTAGTCATAAACACCCTGCTGCAACGAGATGCAAATAAAATAACTCGATTTTGTAATGACTGGAAGTTGCTTATCAACTTCCTAAAATGTGTAACTGTTCTTTTCCGTGCCCCGGTGCACAGGGCTTCAAGCGATACGCGTAAGAACTGGAAAGAGTTCTGCATTTTGGACCCTCAGGGACAGCCGTTAATCGTGAAAAGTGTAGTCAGATATCTCGGCATTTGGTTAGATAATTTTCTGTATTTTAACAAACATATAGAGAAGGCTCTGGCCAATGCTAGAAAAGCTTTTGCTGTGGCAAGTAAGCTGTTTTACAGCAGCCAACTTGATACCGGGGTGAAAATAATCTGCTACATGGCCCTCATACGGCCAGTCATGGTGTATGGCTGTCTCCTTTGGTTCAACGTGAGTTCTTTCCAGATGGAAAAGATGAGGGTGTTCGAGAGACGGTGTCTTAGGATCTGTCTCAGGTTGTATCGGACACCTGAGTCCGAGTACAAGAAGTATTACCGCAACGAGGTCTTGTATAACAGGGCTAATGTGAAAAGAATAGACAATTTTATAATTTCACTAACGCGACGACACATTGCAAGGAGTATGATGTCTACCAACAGTCTGATCTTCGGGACCTATTACCCGAACTTTATGTATCATGAGAGGGTGCGCCACACCGGCTTTATTCCACCTGAGGCTTTTCCTTACTTAGATTCGTTAAATTTGATTCAGAACATAAGTGGATGTCCTATAATCTTCCACGCTGTACGCCGAACTGCTGATAGGCGACTGCACTATGAATCAGATATTGCTCGTGAACACAGGGATCAACTCCGGTTCAGTAGAGCGATCCCCGCTCGAGATAGGATAGAGAGTGCAAAGGAGCGGGACGTCTTTTGGTGGTTACACCAGAATCAGTCCCCGCCAGCGCCTGATACGATAGTTGGTCTGTTGGATAACAGCCCACATACATAGATTTTAGTTAGGTTAAGTTAGATTTAGAAAAAAAAAAAAAAAAAAAAAATAATAATAATAACAAAAAAAGGTGTACAAGGGCATGTCGATTATATATGTCAAGCATATAAAGGACGTACACATCCTAGTACACACGTCCGCAATGTCACGGACATAGTGTAAGGTATCTTAAGTTTTATTAGGATTAGGGTTTAGTGGTTTATAGCTTAGGTTTAGTTAGTTCTAAGAAAATTAAATAAAAAAAATGTTTAGAACGCCAAGTTTTTTTCAAGTTTTCTTGACCAGTAAAAACATACAAAAAAGATTGTCCAAATGGATTGAAAAAAAAAAAAACAAATATTTTAGCAGTAGACGCCGAAAGACTAATAGATAAGTAAGCTTAGATTATCTTAGAGTACCTGCGAAGGGTCAGTAGGATAGATTTTAAGAACATGAAT
>OX122883.1:58087548-58132548 GCA_944738645.1 Eristalinus sepulchralis
TCAATCAACCGTCAACCAGATTGATCACGTTGCGATCGACGTCAGACACTCCTCCAACATTCTCGATGTCCGAATATTCCGAGGCGCTAACATCGACTCGGATCATCCCCTTGTTGTAGCCAATGAAAGAACCCGGATATAGAGAGGACAACTGATAAGGACCTATTACACCAATACAGCAGAGAGGATCTTGTACGCGATGTTAAGGAGCCTAGTCCCTCGATAGTTGCCGCAGTCGAAGGGGGTCTCTTTTCTTGTGGACCGGACAGACGACGCTGAGATGCACTCATCGGGCATGCTTTCCTCCGACCATATCCTACAGATGAGCTGGTGCATGCGCCCAACCAGGTCATCTGCAGCTGCTTTAAAGAGTTCTGCGGACAGTCCATTAATAATAAATTATAAATAATAAATAATAAATAATAAATAATAAATAATAAATAATAAATAATAAATAATAAATAATAAATAATAAATAATAAATTAATAAATAATAAATAATAAATAATAAATAATAAATAATAAATAATAAATAATAAATAATAAATAATAAATAATAAATAATAAATAATAAATAATAAATAATAAATAATAAATAATAAATAATAAATAATAAATAATAAATAATAAATAATAAATAATAAATAATAAATAATAAATAATAAATAATAAATAATAAATAATAAATAATAAATAATAAATAATAAATAATAAATAATAAATAATAAATAATAAATAATAAATAATAAATAATAAATAATAAATAATAAATAATAAATAATAAATAATAAATAATAAATAATAAATAATAATAATAAATAATAAATAATAAATAATAAATAATAAATAATAAATAATAATAATAAATAATAAATAATAAATAATAAATAATAAATAATAAATAATAAATAATAAATAATAAATAATAAATAATAAATAATAAATAATAAATAATAAATAATAAATAATAAATAATAAATAATAAATAATAAATAATAAATAATAAATAATAAATAATAAATAATTAAATAATAAATAATAAATAATAAATAATAAATAATAAATAATAAATAATAAATAATAAATAATAAATAATAAATAATAAATAATAAATAATAAATAATAAATAATAAATAATAAATAATAAATAATAAATAATAAATAATAAATAATAAATAATAAATAATAAATAATAAATAATAAATAATAAATAATAAATAATAAATAATAAATAATAAATATTAAATAATAAAATAATAAATAATAAATAATAAATAATAAATAATAAATAATAAATAATAAATAATAAATAATAAATAATAAATAATAAATAATAAATAATACATAATAAATAATACATAATAAATAATAAATAATAAATAATAAATAATAAATAATAAATAATAAATAATACATAATAAATAATACATAATAAATAATAAATAATAAATAATAAATAATAAATAATAAATAATAAATAATAAATAATAAATAATAAATAATAAATAATAAATAATAAATAATAAATAATAAATAATAAATAATAAATAATAAATAATAAATAATAAATAATAAATAATAAATAATAAATAATAAATGATAATAATAAATAATAAATAATAAATAATAAATAATAAATAATAAATAATAAATAATAAATAATAAATAATAAATAATAAATAATAAATAATAAATAATAAATAATAATAATAAATAATAAATAATAAATAATAAATAATAAATAATAAATAATAAATAATAAATAATAAATAATAAATAATAAATAATAAATAATAAATAATAAATAATAAATAATAAATAATAAATAATAAATAATAAATAATAAATAATAAATAATAAATAATAAATAATAAATAATAAATAATAAATAATAAATACTAAATAATAAATAATAATACGAAATACTAAATAATAAATAATAAATAATAAATAATAAATAATAAATACTAAATACTAAATACTAAATACTAAATACTAAATACTAAATACTAAATAATAAATAATAAATAATAAATAATAAATAATAAATAATAAATAATAAATAATAAATAATAAATAATAAATAATAAATAATAAATAATAAATAATAAATAATAAATAATAAATAATAAATAATAAATAATAAATAATAAATAATAAATAATAAATAATAAATAATAAATAATAAATAATAAATAATAAATAATAAATAAAAATAATAAATAATAAATAATAAATAATAATAATAAATAATAAATAATAAATAATAAATAATAAATAATAAATAATAAATAATAAATAATAAATAATAAATAATAAATAATAAATAATAAATAATAAATAATAAAAATAATAAATAATAAATAATAAATAATAAATAATAAATAATAAATAATAAATAATAAATAATAAATAATAAATAATAAATAATAAATAATAAATAATAAATAATAAATAATAAATAATAAATAATAAATAATAAATAATAAATAATAAATAATAAATAATAAATAATAAATAATAAATAATAAATAATAAATAATAAATAATAAATAATAAATAATAAATAATAAATAATAAATAATAAATAAATAATAATAATAAATAATAAATAATAAATAATAAATAATAAATAATAAATAATAAATAATAAATAATAAATAATAAATAATAAATAATAAATAATAAATAATAAATAATAAATAATAAATAATAAATAATAAATAATAAATAATAAATAATAAATAATAAATAATAAATAATAAATAATAAATAATAAATAATAAATAATAAATAATAAATAATAAATAATAATAATAAATAATAAATAATAAATAATAAATAATAAATAATAAATAATAAATAATAAATAATAAATAATAAATAATAAATAATAAATAATAAATAATAAATAATAAAATAATAAATAATAAATAATAAATAATAAATAATAAATAATAAATAATAAATAATAAATAATAAATAATAAATAATAAATAATAAATAATAAATAATAAATAATAAATAATAAATAATAAATAATAAATAATAAATAATAAATAATAAATAATAAATAATAAATAATAAATAATAAATAATAAATAATAAATAATAAATAATAAATAATAAATAATAAATAATAAATAATAAATAATAAATAATAAATAATAAATAATAAATAATAAATAATAAATAATAAATAATAAATAATAAATAATAAATAATAAATAATAAATAATAAATAATAAATAATAAATAATAAATAATAAATAATAAATAATAAATAATAATAATAAATAATAAATAATAAATAATAAATAATAAATAATAAATAATAAATAATAAATAATAAATAATAAATAATAAATAATAAATAATAAATAATAAATAATAAATAATAAATAATAAATAATAAATAATAAATAATAAATAATAAATAATAAATAATAAATAATAAATAATAAATAATAAATAATAAATAATAAATAATAAATAATAAATAATAAATAATAAATAATAAATAATAAATAATAAATAATAAATAATAAATAATAAATAATAAATAATAAATAATAAATAATAAATAATAAATAATAAATAATAAATAATAAATAATAAATAATAAATAATAAATAATAAATAATAAATAATAAATAATAAATAATAAATAATAAATAATAAATAATAAATAATAAATAATAAATAATAAATAATAAATAATAAATAATAAATAATAAATAATAAATAATAAATAATAAATAATAAATAATAAATAATAAATAATAAATAATAAATAATAAATAATAAATAATAAATAATAAATAATAAATAATAAATAATAAATAATAAATAATAAATAATAAATAATAAATAATAAATAATAAATAATAAATAATAAATAATAAATAATAAATAATAAATAATAAATAATAAATAATAAATAATAAATAATAAATAATAAATAATAAATAATAAATAATAAATAATAAATAATAAATAATAAATAATAAATAATAAATAATAAATAATAAATAATAAATAATAAATAATAAATAATAAATAATAAATAATAAATAATAAATAATAAATAATAAATAATAAATAATAAATAATAAATAATAAATAATAAATAATAAATAATAAATAATAAATAATAAATAATAAATAATAAATAATAAATAATAAATAATAAATAATAAATAATAAATAATAAATAATAAATAATAAATAATAAATAATAAATAATAAAATAATAAATAATAAATAATAAATAATAAATAATAAATAATAAATAATAAATAATAAATAATAAATAATAAATAATAAATAATAAATAATAAATAATAAATAATAAATAATAAATAATAAATAATAAATAATAAATAATAAATAATAAATAATAAATAATAAATAATAAATAATAAATAATAAATAATAAATAATAAATAATAAATAATAAATAATAAATAATAAATAATAAATAATAAATAATAAATAATAAATAATAAATAATAAATAATAAATAATAAATAATAAATAATAAATAATAAATAATAAATAATAAATAATAAATAATAAATAATAAATAATAAAGAATAAAATAATAAATAATAAATAATAAAGAATAAAGAATAAAGAATAAAGAATAAAGAATAAAGAATAAAGAATAAAGAATAAATAATAAATAATAAAGAATAAAGAATAAAGAATAAAGAATAAAGAATAAAGAATAAAGAATAAAGAATAAAGAATAAAGAATAAAGAATAAAGAATAAAGAATAAAGAATAAAGAATAAAGAATAAAGAATAAAGAATAAAGAATAAAGAATAAAGAATAAAGAATAAAGAATAAAGAATAAAGAATAAAGAATAAAGAATAAAGAATAAAGAATAAAGAATAAAGAATAAAGAATAAAGAATAAAGAATAAAGAATAAAGAATAAAGAATAAAGAATAAAGAATAAAGAATAAAGAATAAAGAATAAAGAATAAAGAATAAAGAATAAAGAATAAAGAATAAAGAATAAAGAATAAAGAATAAAGAATAAAGAATAAAGAATAAAGAATAAAGAATAAAGAATAAAGAATAAAGAATAAAGAATAAAGAATAAAGAATAAAGAATAAAGAATAAAGAATAAAGAATAAAGAATAAAGAATAAAGAATAAAGAATAAAGAATAAAGAATAAAGAATAAAGAATAAAGAATAAAGAATAAAGAATAAAGAATAAAGAATAAAGAATAAAGAATAAAGAATAAAGAATAAAGAATAAAGAATAAAGAATAAAGAATAAAGAATAAAGAATAAAGAATAAAGAATAAAGAATAAAGAATAAAGAATAAAGAATAAAGAATAAAGAATAAAGAATAAAGAATAAAGAATAAAGAATAAAGAATAAAGAATAAAGAATAAAGAATAAAGAATAAAGAATAAAGAATAAAGAATAAAGAATAAAGAATAAAGAATAAAGAATAAAGAATAAAGAATAAAGAATAAAGAATAAAGAATAAAGAATAAAGAATAAAGAATAAAGAATAAAGAATAAAGAATAAAGAATAAAGAATAAAGAATAAAGAATAAAGAATAAAGAATAAAGAATAAAGAATAAAGAATAAAGAATAAAGAATAAAGAATAAAGAATAAAGAATAAAGAATAAAGAATAAAGAATAAGAATAAAGAATAAAGAATAAAGAATAAAGAATAAAGAATAAAGAATAAAGAATAAAGAATAAAGAATAAAGAATAAAGAATAAAGAATAAAGAATAAAGAATAAAGAATAAAGAATAAAGAATAAAGAATAAAGAATAAAGAATAAAGAATAAAGAATAAAGAATAAAGAATAAAGAATAAAGAATAAAGAATAAAAGAATAAAGAATAAAGAATAAAGAATAAAGAATAAAGAATAAAGAATAAAGAATAAAGAATAAAGAATAAAGAATAAAGAATAAAGAATAAAGAATAAAGAATAAAGAATAAAGAATAAAGAATAAAGAATAAAGAATAAAGAATAAAGAATAAAGAATAAAGAATAAAGAATAAAGAATAAAGAATAAAGAATAAAGAATAAAGAATAAAGAATAAAGAATAAAGAATAAAGAATAAAGAATAAAGAATAAAGAATAAAGAATAAAGAATAAAGAATAAAGAATAAAGAATAAAGAATAAAGAATAAAGAATAAAGAATAAAGAATAAAGAATAAAGAATAAAGAATAAAGAATAAAGAATAAAGAATAAAGAATAAAGAATAAAGAATAAAGAATAAAGAATAAAGAATAAAGAATAAAGAATAAAGAATAAAGAATAAAGAATAAAGAATAAAGAATAAAGAATAAAGAATAAAGAATAAAGAATAAAGAATAAAGAATAAAGAATAAAGAATAAAGAATAAAGAATAAAGAATAAAGAATAAAGAATAAAGAATAAAGAATAAAGAATAAAGAATAAAGAATAAAGAATAAAGAATAAAGAATAAAGAATAAAGAATAAAGAATAAAGAATAAAGAATAAAGAATAAAGAATAAAGAATAAAGAATAAAGAATAAAGAATAAAGAATAAAGAATAAAGAATAAAGAATAAAGAATTTGAGGTGCTTTTTCACTTGAGTACCATAATCTTAGGCCGTCTCTTGTTGCGGTGGAACAATAGCTCGGATTCGAGGAAGTTTCTGTCCGGAGCAGTGTTGTCCTTAAGGTTTTCGTTTCAGCTTTGACATAAGCGTTTTATTCGAAGACGCTTTTACAGGCGCATGCCGCTGTACAGCCTTTAAAGTTCACCGTTGACGCAGCTTATCCAGTCGCCATTAACGCAAAAAGGATCAAAAATAGAACGAACTCATATCCAAAAAGGACCGGGCGAGAGATATCCACCTCATGCACGCTCCCATATTCGGCCTTAAAATTTACAAAATAGTTATGGATGAAGTTGTGGTTTATTGTGAACTACCCCTGCATGAAACAACACTAACTGACTTGTTAGGTTTTTGATGCACTATTCTAAGTGATCACACAATATGGCGAAGAGATTGTTATACGCAATGTTGACAAGGTTGATCCCTTTATATTCTGCGTAGTCAATGTTGGCATTCCGAAAAGTTCGGACATCGCTTATCCTGAATGAGTGCCTGGCATCTATCGCAGCATGTTCAAGCAGATTTGTTCGACTTCAGTTTCGATACTGCTATTTTGCCTCATCTAAGTTAACAACTACTCGTGTTGTGCATGCTACTGTTCTTCACATGTAGAAGGGACCTACAGTTTTTGTTCGATTCCGAATAGCGACAATTAATACGCTTTTGAATGTTGTCAGCAACTCGAAAGAAGTGGTGCCGTGAAAAAATGCTAGGTGTCCCGTCCGAGAATCAAACCCAGACTTTCTGCGCCGCGGTCGATGCGCTTACCACTACGCTACGGCTACCACGAATACGTGTATTACAAAAGATTAATAAAGAGCTTAAGGAAAAGGAATGGTGGGATTGTTATTGGGTGTCATTGTGAAAGAGGTTCATCAACAACCCTTTGATATGATAAACTTATCAAATAAATACGTATACTATACAAAATATTAACATAATTTTTTTTGTTCCAGCTTTCTTAATTCATGTGCAAATCCCGTTGCATTATATTGTGTCTCTGGAGTCTTTCGCCAGCATTTTAACCGATATCTGTGCTGCTTTTGCTATAAGCGCGCACGACGAAATCGACAACATTCAACGACAGGGGCTCCTGATACCAGTTTTACTTCTACAAGGCGTTCAATTATCTGTAATCGTTCGTCTATTCAGATTAACGATCGATCGATGGTGTATCACGGATATGATATCCCGTTTCAAGAGCCATTCCAATTGCAACATAGTATGATAACCAATGGCGACTTATCTTGAACGCAAGACATGACTTAATGATTGAAAAGTTGCATTGTTTCTATAAATGATTTAAGGTAAAATAAATAAATTCAAATCAAATAGATTTTGTTTTTTCTCTACACAATTTATAGCTGGACGTAAAGATTTGTTTGTGTACACATAACGTATCAAGATATAGATTTTAAGAAATACACTACATAGTTACAATCTGCGCTAGCATTATTAGCAAAAGTGTCTGCTTATGTTAATTGCATATGATCTATGGTACAGGTAAGTCAATTTAATTGACACTGAATGACATGCAGTACGTAAGCAATCAAGCAACACGAAACGGTTGCTCACGTAACGTCAGAAAACCACCTCGCAGATGTTTCTAGTCGTGGAATAAATCCATTCAAACTAATTAAAGACGGTCTATGGTGGCATGCTCCGCCTTTTCTTAAACCAAATGTCAGCAAGTGGCCAAAATCAACGTTAAAAATAATGAATTCCGATGTGGAAAAACAAACGAGAAAAGTTAAAGTTCAAGTATTTTCGAGCATTGCCCAGAATTTGGATCCAAATGTATTGCTAACAAATTTGTCATCTTTCTCTAAGGTTCTAAGAATGGTAGCATACTGACAACTTTTCGTGAGAAACTGTCTAACTAAATCGGGGCCAGTGAAGAGCTTTCAATGGAAGAATTACATTCGGCCATGATTTGTGTAATTCGGTTAGTACAACCTGAGAAGTTTGCTCGTGAATGGAATGCACTATCCATAAACAAGTCCTTACCCGAAAATAGCCTTCTGCGACACCTTAATCAGTTTTTTGACAATGAAGAAAAAACAATACGACTCGGCGGCAGACTAAGACACGCATTTTTGCCAAAGGATCAAGATCATCCACTTATCTTACCTGCAAAGTATTACATCACAAATTTAATTGTACACTATAGTCACATAAGTACCTTGCATGGAGGAGTGACACTTACTTTGAATCATATCCGGAGAATATTTTGGATTATTAAGGGGCGTAGTGTAGTTCGTTTTGCATTACATCGTTGCATCGTTTGTTATAAGAAAAAACCAGAGCCCGAACACACTGATGGCTGACTTACCAGCTAATCGGGTCGACAACTCCGGGTACTGATGTGCTACCATCAAAGGGTAGGTCCAGTTTCTTTGACAGGATACACTAAGAGTTGGTCGGGGATTTGAGCTCAGATGCCTTTATAGGTGCCTTAAAGCAATTCATTGGACGAAGAGGTGTATGCAAGGTTATATACAGTGACTGTGGCACAAATTTTATAGAAGCCAATAGGAAATTTAAGGAAGATAGATATACTTATCGGCGCTTTATAGACAAGGTATCCACGCAGCTAGCGCAACAATAAGTCCGTTGAAACTACATCCCACCTACATCGCCCCACTTTGGGGAATTGTGGGAGGCGGGCTTCGACGAAATTTCATTTAAAACGAATAATTGGAGAATAAAAATTTACATATGAAGAACTAAACACAGTGCTGATACATCCTGTTTAAATTTGACTATGCCACTAACAAGCAACCCGGATGATGTAATTGTCCAGGATATTTATTGATACGAGATTCGAGCAGGAATGGAGTAGAGAACATTTATCGAGATTACAAAACCGTCCAAAGTGGTTAGAACGCACAACGATATTGTTATGATAAAAGATAAACGACATCCCTGTTACCAAATTATAGAGGTTTATCCTGGTGCTTACATCTTTGTGCAGGCCGTAATACTTAAGACACAAAATGGCATAATTAAGCGCTCAATTGTCAAGATATGCCCTCTGCCCATATAATCTAATTGGGAAGAATCGTCAAAGGAACAATCACGGTAGAAACAATTGTACTTTACCTTATCCTTACAGGTTATTGGCCAACGAATGTTCAAAAACTCAAGAACACAAGCAGTGTTTATGGTATTCGATAAATATCATCCTGTGGCAGATATGTGAAGTCTAAACGCACTCAGCGTGGCTGAACAATCACCATTCATCATCTGAATTATCATATTATCCTTGTCACACATACATATTTCAATTTTATTTTTGCGTAATTGCATATTGTTCATCCTTATCTTACATCATTACTTCCTATTTGACAGCTAATTAATTGAATTATATATTTATCGTTACCTAATATGTATACATGTGGGGTTGGGCCATGAGTCATGAGACAGCGATCATCAGACAGACTTTCGTATAGTGCAGACGTGTTTCGGCTTCACTAAGCATATACAAAAACAGTTCAAGTGAAGCGGTGGTCCAGCGGTTAAGGTGCATACAGTCAGTCGTTCACACAGCTCCGCGAAGTACACACGTGTTTCGGCAACACGAGCAAATCGGAACAGTAGGAGCTCAAGCGGTAGTGAGTGAGAAAGTGCAATGGAGAGTGACGAGCGTCCGAGCTCAGTAGATCGGGTGATTTTAAGACACCGGTGGCCGGGACGTCAGGCCATTTTACAAGCGACGGTAGCATCCACGGGGCTAGTCCCACGAGCTTAAGTACTGAGGGGAAGAAGAGGAGAAAGAGGCTGCAGCCGCAGCCCAATCTCAACAAACGGAGGACGACAACGATGACCTCAGATGAAGAAGCGGTCGCACCGAACAAAGGCGGATCGGTAGCGACCAAAAAACCTCCGCCAAAGGCAGCAGTAGGAACAACAACAAAGTCAGCGTCCGCAACAGCTGACATTGACAAAGAAGCCCTCCAATGTGAATCGGCTACTTCAGATGCTGACGGTGAGGAGGAGAACATAAGCAAAGGTATTGGTCCCTCGACTGACCCGAAGGTCCTCCTCAACAAGCTGCACCAAGTTGAGAGCGACGAGGTCCACTTGGTAGGGTTTAAGCCTTTCATTACTGCGGCAGCGAAGGCGAAGAATAAGGCACTTCTTTTCTTCTTAATACAGGTATCCCATGACATCCCTTTGGGTACGGATGAAGTCGAGGATAAGCTGCTCCTCAAATGTGTACTCTGCGGAGGAAATGGACACCCTGCTATCTATTTGTGGTGTCCACGAATAAAAGAACTCCGGCAGAGAGTAAAAGATGCAAGAATAAACAAGAAGGTAGAAACCATGCCGATTGCCAGAGCTGTAGCTACCACCGCTACGCCGGCCATCTCCTACGCCCAAATGGTGTCAGGCAGAGAATCGACACAACGGACAGTGCCGAAGGTTGCCCCGGCTCCAATGGCAAGACAGCCTGAGGCAGAGCCCTCCATTAGGGACGTAATGCCCTCCATTCAGTCGATGCAAGTGCAAATGATTGCCTTGCAGAAACAGATGGTCGAATTACAGTCCAGTTTCCTTGCGCAGACGGCTAGAGTTGATTTCCTCTTCTCTCAGCTGCCCGCAAACAAACGGGCACCGATATAATGGGCTCATGCGAGGTAAGAACTTTTAAGAACCTAGCAGTGAATGTTAATTCGCTGATTAGCATCGAACGAAAATTAACGCTCTCTAGCTTGTTGCAAACTCACAATCCTGACGTGCTGATGGCTAGCGAAACTAAGCTAAACCAGACGCGCATTCTCAGGTACAAAAATTACCACATTATTATAATTAGAAGAGACCGACCCCAATCCGTTCGAGGTGGCGGGTTCGCCCTCTTGATTAACAAGAACATTTGTCATAAGGTCGTATAAAGCAATGTGGTACGTAGATTTAGTGTGCTAGAAGCATCCATCGCACGCATCTCTCTCCAAGGTGGAAAGAAGCTGTTGTGATCGCTGCTTATGCATCAGAGCCTCAAAACCCTAACTTTCTTTCGGAGTTCAAGGCTCTCTTCAATAGCCTCCGTTTAAACTCGGAAGAAAATTATTATATTCTAGCCGGATATTTGAACGCCAAACACTGTAAATGGGTTAACAATGTTCCAAATGAAAGAGGAAACGCCCTCTTAGATTGGATGGAACAGAACAATATCGAGTTGAGGTTAGATTTGCTTGCAACCGATAGACCATCTTTTCCTAAAAGCGGGTCAACAGTCTAGCTGTAAGCTTGCATTGGGGCAATAAGATTCGGGCTGCAAGATCTAACAACCCGAGCATGTTCCCGCAAGTCAATAAAATCTTCCGGAGGAGAGATTACAATGACATTCAGTGCGTTTGACTTGACAGAACAGCAGACAAAGTGAACTTACTTACGTCAGTTGGCATCGATCCAGATGAGGCAGTGCTTGACGACTTCTTCGTAATGGAAGATCCCCAGGAGAAGGTTAACGCAATTGGTGCTGTTTTCCAGAAAGTGTACACGGTCAACGAGACTCGTAGTCAGAACCATGATCTGGAGAACAGAGCCTTGCTGAAACATTTCTACCTTCGGAACGAAATAAGTCAATGGCGATCCGAGAAACCTGGTTTTACCAGATTCAGTGGCGATCTTCTGGCAAATAATGCCGTCGCCGTAGTTGGAAACAACTCCATGCTTGTTTCGAAAGATGAACTCCAGGGTATCTTCAGCTCACTGAAGAATAAGAAGTCAGTGGGAATCGATGGGATACTAAATATTAAAACTAAAATGACTTGTGGAATATGTTCCACAACAGAAGCTGACTGTCAAATGCTTAATGTCATATGCTTACACTTTGATTATATCTTGAATTCTTCAATAAAATAAGTTTTAAATAACCTTTAAGTGTTTTATTTCAAAATATGGACAGCATAGCTCTGTTTGTAAATATAGAGAACGAAATTGAAGAAGAACTTTAATAAACTTGAGGAAAAGCATCCGAGCTGGTTGTTTTGGGATCCGGTAGATCTCACTGATCTCAACAACGTTCCAGTTGGTGTGCGGCAATTTCCCTTTTTCGTAAAAAGCATATTCTCAACTTGGAAGGTAGACTGCTTTGGTATATGAACCAGACCTGATGTAGACGGATTGTCAAAAATGCATTGTTGATTCCACGTTAATATGTTCCTTTAAACCCGAAAACTCTTTCACGTGGTCCACTGTCTCATGCATTGATAGAAGTTTGGCCACCGTTTCGTCCAGCTCCGCTAAAAATTTTTGTATAAAGGGTCCTGCTCCGGTGGCCTCAGATTCCCTTTTGTTGTGCGTAGATTTTTCTTTAACTTTTAACTTTAAATCGAACCAAACCTATGAAGTATTTAAAAGCAAATAATTTAAATGTTCGTATGTACATATATGTATAGTCAATTGCTCATACCTTCTGCCATTCTTTTTCATTACGCACAGGTGGTCCTACCTGATACCTGTAACCTTTGGAAACCACAAATAATAAGCAAATATATACCAAGAAACACAAAAACAAGAAAAAAATAAAAGAAATTTACGCTTTAGACATTTTTAATTTTATGTCGCGTACTAATTTCAAATCGACTGTTTTTGTCACTTTTCCTGTAGTTTAGTGAATACAGGAATACCAAAAAATGAGATATGTCGAGTGGTTAATGCGTTCCACAGGAGCTGGCAGGAGCAAAATGACTAGTGTCTTTTTATGAATTCTTAAATGACTACAGGAATACCGATTTCTCATACTAATAAAGTGACATGTCATTACCGACTGTCGGAATAGGGGTGATTAAGAAAATCCGACCACGTACTTCAATGTGCACAGTGCCGGATGTTGGGACACTCGGGACAACTGCAATATGCATTACAGATGTTCCAGATGTCCCGAATCCCACCAGAAAGAGAAATGCAGTTTAGGTGAAGAAGAAGTTGCAGATAGAGCCCTTCTCAGCTGTGTACTCTGCGGAGGAAATGGTCACCCCGCTACTTATCGGGGTTGTCCTCGCATCCGAGAGCTCCGGCAAAGAGTAAAGGCGGCAAGGAATGCAAAAACGGTAGAAGCCAGGCCAATGGCCCGTGCTTCAATTACCCCTGTTACGTCCGCTATCAGCTACGCCCAAATGTGGTCTGGCAGAAGGCCGACACAACAGACATTGCCAAAGGTTGACCCGGTCCCAGCGCTCAAACGATCCACGGCAAATCCTATTATAAAGGATGTATTGACCACTATTTAGTCTATGCAAGCGCATAAGATCGCTTTGCAGAAACAGATGGTGCAATTTCAAACCAGTTTCCTTCAGCAAACGAACCGAGTAGATGTTATCTACTCGGCGCTGTTTGGCGAGCCAAACGCGCAGCAGATATAATGGGCTCGCGCGCAACAGGACCCCTTAAAATTAAAAAAAAGGACGTATACACAACACTGTTCAACAATGCGCTGAGTAATGCATATAGCCCGAAGCATTGGAAAACAGCCGTGGTACAACCCATTCCGAAACGGGACAAAAATACCTCAATCTCGATAAACCTCCATTCTATAAATCTTCTTCCGTGCAAAAGCAATGTTTTTGAAAAGATAGTCATTAGAGCCCTGAAAATATTGGTCGAGAAAAAACAAATTATACCGGACAACCAATTCGGCTTTAGGGCGCGGCATGATGCCATATATGCCGCGTCCAAACTGGTCTCCGACATTCAATGGAATAAGAATAAAAATCAATGCACAGGTGCGTGCCTAATAGACATGGAAAGGACGTTTGACACCGTCTGGTTAGAAGGTCTTTTTTCAAGTTAGTCAGGCTCGGTATAGGTAAAACACTGCTGTATACGATCTATGATATGATTACAGGTAGGAAGTTTGTTGTGAAAAATGTTAATGTAACTTTAACCACAGTATTTCACATATTCACAGTGGACAGGCGGCTCCAATACGAACCGGCCACGAGTAATTTCTTCGGTGCAGTAGGGCGATCTCCGCCCGAGAGAGAGCAGAGAACGTCATTTCTACTGGTGGCTGCATCAGAGCCAACTCTCGGCACAGCTGGCAACACAATAAAACTAAAAATTAAATTAAAAGTTGACCTTGTGGCCAACTTACATAGTCTTTTAAGGTAGCTTGTAAGGCTATAAATAAATAATAAAAAAAAAGTTCATCATGGTATATAAAATATACATGTTAAGCATATAAATGCAATATACGCCATGATACACACGTCCGTATGTTACGGACATAGTTAAGTAGTTTTGTTTTCGCATTTTTTAGTTACGTTTTATAGGTTAAGTTTAGGTTAAAAAAAGAAAGACATACGACCAAGTTTTTATAATTTTCTTGAAATAGTATTAAGCGTTTTTCTTTTTATTAAATATATAACGACAAATTTATGATGCCCTGAGGCACTTTAACAGTAGTGTAGATTTAGATTAGCTTAGAGCACCTGTTTAGGGTCAGTCAGTTAGATTTAAAAAGTACTGTTAAGATTAAGGAACCAAGTTTTAAGTATTTTCCTAGAACTAAGGCAACACTTGAAAATTTATTTAATAAAAATACTATAGCAAAAAAAAAACGAGCTGATATTGACACTCAAGTAGGTCAGCTCGCATCGCGATATAGGTCAGTATGAGGAATCATCGTCGCCGTTTGTTTGTTTATTTAGTTAAGTCGTACGCTGACTCTGGGAGCAATGCATCGTCACGGGGACAGACGATCAGATTTGTTTACTGCCTGAGTATCGGATAACACTTTGCCGTTGTGGGCGATTAATTGAGGTGATCGCCACTACGCTATAAAATGAGTGGAATGCGAGCGGTAAATAAGCAATGTTGCTGACTATCATCATAGCAGCTGGCCTCCTAGTTGCAGGGTCGGTGGCCACCTTCGTTTGGAAGTTACTACATACGCTGCGAGAATGGGGCCTACTATAAGAAGTGGTGCTGAAATGGATGGAGAAGTCGTCGTTGCAGCTGGTCCGTCAGTAGCAGTCGATCACTCGTGACTCAACTCAGGAGGGGCTCCTGATTGAAAATATAAAAACTTACTAAATAAAATATTATAAGTTCCTACATGGGGGCTCAACCGGGATCTGTCGGAAACTGAACTGTAATATTATTATAACAGGTAGCGCAGACGGAAAAGTTGTGAAAAGTTGTGGAAAGTTGCGAAAAGTTGCTAAAGGTTGTGAAAAGTCGAAGAGGTACGTTGCAGAAAGTCGGGGTTAAGTCGGTGGAAAGCGTAAGTACGCGAACATTAGCAAAGTGAATGAATTGGATATGGACGAGTGCTGTGAATGGAAAACTTGAAGGTGCGACAGCTGCAGCAGTTCTTGAAGAGAAACGGACTATCCTCGCATCCGGGAGCAGTGTATAAGACGACGAGGAATTGCCAGTGATAACAGAAGAAGAGGAAGGGATCGAGATGACAAACAGGAACAACTTTGCGTTTCGCGACGTGGAGGAGTCACTGGAGCAATTCTCGGGAGATGGAGAGAAAAGCTGTAATAAGTGGGTCGAAGAACTGGAAGCAATAGTCACAGCTTGCGATTGGAACGACCTGTACTGTACTGTCGTAGACTGTTGCGAGGTGCCGCAAAACTAGCCGCTGAAGAAACTGGAGGAATCACCGACTGAAAGAAGCTGAAGGATCACTTATTCAAAGAATTCGGCAAGAAAGTCACCAGTATCGATGTTCAGCTGCAGCTGGAAGCTCGGAAGAAGAGTCCATCAGAAAGTCCATTGGAGTATCTGTACGCGATGGCGCAAATACGTAATCAAGGGACCATTGACGAATATTCTTTAATAGTGTATGTGATAAATGGAATCCCGGACACCGTAGGGAACAAAACAATTCTATACGAGGCGTCGACGATCGATGAGCTGAAGAGCAAACTGGAAACATACGGGAGGATGCAGCGACAGATGACGCGACCAAGAGTGGAACCAGGTAGGGGAGTGGGTAGATTGAACTTACCATCAAGGGGACCAACGACGCCGAAACGATGTCATATTTGCGGATCCCAATCACATCAGGCACAGGGCTGCCCAGACAAGGGAAAAGGTATGCGTTGTTATAAACGTTATCAGTTCGGGCACATATCGCCGAATTGTACGGTTACGAATGAATCGCCATCTACATCAAGAGGAATCTACCAAGTAAGGCGCATTGAATCTGACAATCATATCATGATCAATGTAATGGGCCAACCACATCGACGTCTCGTTCATCGTCAATCGGTTCAAAACAATATCAAGTGGGCTAAAATCGAGCAACCAGGAATGATGCTGAGAAGATTCGAGAACCAGCCCGAAAAACATTGGGATCATGCCTTCTGGAGGTGCAAGTTTGAACTGAGAACCAATGATAAGATCTTGCTCGGAAGGAACTTTTTAAGAAAAGTTGGTGTACTGATCAGCCGTGGAAGTGTCAAAATTATCAATAATGCTGTGGTAGAAACGGAGGAGACTACGAAAACTTTTCAGTTGAAAGAGAGTGACATCTTCAAAATAGAAACAACGGTGATAAAGAAGAACAGTGAACCTCTACGAGTGGGTGACAAGAAATTCGGGGAACGGGTCGAGAACTTTGTTAGTGCATATGTGCCAAAAGTGCCGACAAAGTCATGCACGCAGATGAACATTGTAATGATGGACAAGATACCGGTATATCGAAAAGCTAGAAGACTAGCACCAGTGGAGAGGAGAGTAGTGCAGAACGAAATACAGGAGTGGCTGCAGGAGGGAATTATACAGGAAATCAGAGTACGCCAGCCCAATTGTACTCGTCAAGAAGAAGGATGGCAGCTAAAGGTTATGCGTGGACTACCCAGAGCTGAACATGAAAGTGATTAAAGACCGATATCCGATGAGCGTGATGGAGGAAGTGTTGGAGCAACTGCATAATTCAAAGATCTTTATAGCATTGGACCTTAAGAATAGATTTTTTTCATGTTGACGTCGCTGAATCCAATAGGACGTACACGGCATTTGTAACACCGGATGGCCAGTTGGAGTTTTGCAAGGTACCCTTTGGCCTATGTAACTCCCCGACTGCATTTCAAAGATTCATTAACCAAATATTCCGCCACCTTGTTATGCAGCAGTATTTGTTGGAGTACGTCGACGACATCGTGATTTTCGGAAAAAACAAAGAAGAAGCGCTGGAGAAACTTGTGGTAGTTCTAGGAGTAGCCGCAGAGTTTTGTGTAATAATTAAGTGGGAAAAGTGTAACATTTTGAGCAGGTCCGATGAATTTTTGGGACACATAGGGGAGAACCTATCAAACCATCAATAGAATAGGTAAAGGCTGTGCAGAGATTCCATACACCAAACAGTGTGAAGCAGATTCAAAATTTCTTGGGACTGACGGGATTTTTTCGGAAATTCATCCCAGCCTACTCACAAATTGCAAAACCGCTAACGAACCTGTTGTGCAAATCGGTGAAGTTTAATATGGGAGAAAAACAGATTGCGGCAATAAGCACATTAAAGGCGTATTTGTGTAAGGAACCAGTACTGAAGCTGTTTAATCCAGCGTTACCGACAGAACTTCATACAGATGCTAGTCTAATAGGATACGGGGGTAGCCTATTACAGGAACACGATGACGGTGAGTTGCATCCCACATTCTATCTAAGTTTCAAAACAGCAGCATTGGAGAAGGAAAGTTACAGCGATGTGACATGTGGATGCTTTGAGTAGATATTCAGTGGTCATGAGAGTTGAAGAAGGGATCCTGCATAGGATCAAAACGGCGCAAACCAAAGACGAACACTGTCAGCTGATGATGGAATTATTGGCAGCCAGAGGCGATTACAAAGATAATGAATTAAGAAAGCAAATACTCTACAAGTTCGAAGCAGGTGATCACTTACTGGTAGTAGCAAGGGCAATGCAGAGAGAGATCATTCGAGTGATCCATGAACAAGGTCATATCAGCGCATGGAAAGTGGAGACCATCTGTAAACAAGATCATTTCAAAGTGATAAAATGGTTAGCAGAAGGCTTCCTGAATCCAATTGACAAGAGTAACGTCCCGCTGCACACATACCACATTGATCATTTAGGGCTTCTCCCATCTACTAACAAGTTATATAAGTTCGTTTGGATATACCCTGTGAAGAGCGCGAAGTGTGACGAAGTACTAAAGAATCTGGAACTACAGAGCGAAGTATTTGCACAACCGGCACGTATAATATGAGATCGAGGATCACCGTTTACAGCTAATGCGTTCAAAGAATTCTTCAAGTGAAATCGGATCCAGCATGTGCAGACTACGACTGGGGTCCCAAGAGGAAATTAACAAGTCGCGCGAATGAACAGGAT
Organism: Eristalinus sepulchralis; assembly: GCA_944738645.1. NCBI lineage: Eukaryota > Metazoa > Arthropoda > Insecta > Diptera > Syrphidae > Eristalinus > Eristalinus sepulchralis. The sequence goes on from OX122883.1 coordinate 58,106,501, forward strand.
AATCATCGAAATGCTCACTAAGTTATCGATGGACGACGCAAAGAAATGGTACAAGTACACGGGGCAGGTGCAGAGTGTGATGAATGTAATAGTATTCCGAAGTACAAATCGAAGCCCATTCCAACTAATGTTCGGGGCGACAATGAGACGAGAAGGAGATCATGAGTTGCGATGATTACTGGAGGAGGTGATGAGAGATGACTTCCAAAACGGACGAGACGAGGTCAGACAAGCAGTTAAGCAACAGATCGCCAAGGTGTAGACAGAAAATCGTAAAACATATAATCGAAAAAGAAAAGCAGCAAGACAATACCAGGTGGGTGACTTGGTTGCGATACTGAGGACACAGTTTGGAGTAGGTCTATCAAAGTCAAAAAGAACGACAGGTATGAAGTGCGGAATGTTGCGGACCATCATCATAGCAGCTGGTCTCCTAGTTGCAGGGTCGGTGGCCGCCTTCGTTTAGAGGTAGAGCGGGTGGTATCGATTATTACATACGCTTCGAGTATGGGACATACTATAAGAAGTGGTGCTAAAAGGATGGAAAAGTCGTCGTCGTAGCTGGTTCGACGGTAGCAGTCGATTACTCATGGCTCAACTCAATAGGGGCTCCTGATTGAAAATAAACTTAATCATAAAATCTGTAAGCCCGTTATGTTTACTAAATAAAATATTATAAGTTCCTACATACATTATACTTTCTGACCAATATGTTTATGGCTGAATCATGAATTTATTTTTTTTAAATATTAAAGGACGCCGTGGCGCAGTGGTAAGGGCATCGACTGCGGCGCCGAAAGTCTGGGTTCGATTCCCGGACGGGACACGTAGCATTTTTCACGGCACCATCTCCTTCGAGTTGATGACAACACTCAAAGAGTATTAAGTGTCTATGGAAAGCTTCTCAAATCTCGCCGTTCGGAATCGGCAAAAAACTGTAGGTCCCTTCTACCCGTGAAGAACAATAGCATGCACAACACGAGTAAATGTTGTAGAAGGTAGGCCCTGGTCCGTTATGGGCTGTAGTGCCACTCAATTATTATTATTATTATAAAATATTAAAGAATGAATGTGAATTTTCAAAAACGTGTTTTTATCCAGCTAGGTCCATTTTAAAGTAAAAAACAAGAACTAGGCGAAATATTATTGCCTCCTGTGCGGACCTAGAGCGTATATACAAGGTGGAACCAAGTGGACGAGGAAAATCTAAAGTTACACGTTTGTTAAAGCTCCTGGCTCGGGAAGAAAGGAAACTATGGCAATCACCAAACGAGGGAGCTACACCTGTACATGATTATCGCAAAGTAAATGCAATTAAATTTTATTTGTGTATTGTTCATTTGAGTCACGTAAAACTTGGGGGAAATGGAAAAAGGTGACATTGTCGGTGAACAATTAGTACAAGTATTAATAGAATCCGTGCAAAAGGCTCTAATATAATATAAGTAATTTTAAAAAAGATTCTACGTCGAAGAAATCTGTAGCCTATCGCAATGTACGTCTCAACTCATTGGCATCGTATAGGGCAGACTTCAGGTCTAATCAAAGTTTTCTTGTTACACATTCCAAAACCCAGTCAATAAAGCGGAATTACATAGACCCCGGAATAGAGGTAAAATTTGACGAAGCGGATACAGACGCAGTTACTCCAATACGAGATTCTCTTGCAAACAAAATGACAGCACATTGTAAGGAAAATAAACTCAATACCACTGCTGCTCCACCGCCTGCTAATCTTCTGTGGGTGTTCCTCTACCAGAGGTCAAACTCCCCACTCTTACGGGAAACTACGTCGATTGACAAGATCTTAAAGAGATATACAAGGATAGAGTTCACAGAAATGTAAATTTGAGCGGCTTGCAGCAACTTCACTATCTCAAATCAGCGCTTTTAGGTGATGCCTTGCAAGATATTCACCACATCGGGTTTGTGGGTGAAAATTATAGCGTGTCTTGGGAAATGCTATGCTCACAATAATAAGTGCATCCTTTTCACAGAGCATCAGTCAGATGTGCCACGTGACGATCCTGCCGCTTTGAAACGTTTTACACAAACGTGTCAAGCATATGTCATCTCGATTAAGGATCTTGGGGTCAATCTCAATGAACAGAGTCAAATTTTCGTATATTATTTAATCAAGAAGTTACCAAATTGTATTCGTAGAGAATGGGATCACTTCCTTCGGAAGCAGAAGGATGAACCCACGTTTTCGCAATTATCGGATCTTCTAGAGGAACAATATTTGATATAAGTAACATCTTCCAAGGGGAGAAGATGTTCTCCAATATCTGAGAAGGCAAAACATGCAGTGCGGGAATGCCCGCAGTTCCTGGAGATGAACATCAGTGACAGACGAACCGCAGTGGAAAAACTTCAATTATGTTTTATTTGCTTGGGATATAATCATCGCTGAACAAAATGCATCAGCCGAAGGACACGTGGAACGTGTGGGAGGAAACCCACAACTTGTCCCAGCAGCGGCAGCAGCACATATGATCAAACGAGGAGTGGGAAAGTAGTCGATTCTCAACTATCACATCGTATGACGTGCTTCATGTGATCGCCGTGGCGCAGTGGTAAGTGCATCGACCGTTATGGGCTGTAGTGCCACTCAATTATTATTATCTTTATTATTAGGACGTGCTTCAACCAACTGCAGTTACAACTATCAAGTCACAGCGTGGCCTTCATAAGGATAAAACACACATCACAGTTAATCAATTATCCGGATCTACGATAACGGCAAGCAATTACAGCGTTAAATTACTAATCGGTTCTAGACTAGATCCTAAAATGAATTACGAAGTGTTTGAATATGCACTACCTACGGTAGCTGGTCTGTTGCCAATTAAAAAAATCGGCACCTCAAGTTGTAGTCACCTTCAAGTTATATTTCTGGAATTCCGAAATATTTCGAGCCATTGATGGCTTGCTGTGCAGTTATATTTATGACGAGTGCGTCCAGAATGGCATGCGTAAGGCTGTTTATGAGTTACTAATTGCTCAGAAAAAAACATTGGGGTACATCATTTCGGGAAAGAAGGCGAAGGAAACTTCCTTATGCAATTCAACACCTTGTACACGAATTTCGAAATAGACTATCTGCTGCGAAAGTTTAGGGAGTCGGAGCAAGTTGTCGAGCAGCTTAAACAATCAGAAGAGGATCATTGGTGTAAAGAGTTCTATAGAGACCCAACCAAGCGACTTGAATCTGGGAAATAACGGGTCAGATTACCTATAAAGACCGAAATTGTATCTACAACGTTAAAGCAATTTTAACATTTACAAAGGGATTCTTAAGAAACAACGCTTTAAAAGAAGAATATACGAAATCCATTATGGAGTACGTTGAGCTTGGATAAATGACACCTGTCACGACCAGTGAAGACCAACATTGAATTATTTCGCAGACCAATATACCTTGTTTTACGTGTTTTTACCTTCCTCAAAATCCAGTCTTAAAGGAATCATCAGTGAGCTCAAACTTACGGATCGTTTTCGATGCGTCTATGAAAACTTTCAATGGTAAATCTTTTAATGACATCTTGGCCACTGGGCACGCTGTACAAAATGATTTAAGCATCGTATTAACAAACTTACGTCTGTTTAGATATGCGTTTATGGCAGATATTCAAAAAATGTCTAGACGTATTGATATGCACGAGGAATGTGCAGGAATTCAGCGACGAAAGATTTTGGATAACTATCCGACGAAGTGAAGAGGAAACGAAAAAAAGAAAACAGTGAATGAAATTCCTCCCACGATGAATGAAAGACAGTTTCGAAATAATAATTACAAGGTTTACTACCAATGTGTACTTCTGGCTGATCGAGATCCAGATGGCAGAGAGATCGATTCGCCGAAAACTCTACCAAAAAACGATTCGCAAAGCTATGACATGAGACTGAGAGAGACTAAACGGTTAGCGGTTGACCTTGATTATGTACATCCAACATGTTTGTTATAGGAACTAAATAGTGTGTGTGCGCGCAATTTAACAATAATATGGATAATTCAATGCTATTATAATTGAGAGCAATATTTTCATTTTCCAAATTTAACAAATAATAATTTTGAACAATGCGTTTCTAAACATTCCGCCGCCCCTGAACGACGATTCAGCATACTGGAAGAACTGCGATTTTGCGAATTGGTTTCACCAAATTCCCTTTTGTTGTCCTAAGAATTACAATCCGAACATGATCGTCCTTTCCGGGGTGTACTTCCATCACTCGGTCCATTGTCCATTTGCCTGGAGGCATGTCAGTCTCCTTAAGTACTAAAAGGTCGTTGATCTTTACATTAGGTTGCGGTAGTTGCCAGCGAGATCGATGCTGCAATGGCGTCAAGAATTCGGTATGCCACCGTTTCCAATAGCCCTGCACCTTCGATGTGAGTAATTGCCAAGATGTTAACCGATTTGATGGGATGCATATGGTAGGCTCCGGTATGGCTGCGTACGACTCACCTAGAAAGAAATGTGCTGGGGTTAATTGATCAAGGTCTTGATCGGAAATTTGACACAATGGGCGCGAGTTAAGTATAGCCTCAATTTGCGTAAGGAGCGCATACATCTGTTCAAATGTTAATACGTCAGCACCTATTACGCGGCATAGGTGTTGCTTCACGGACTTCACTCCCGCCTCTCACAAGCCACCGAAATGTGGGGCTGAAGCTGGATTAAAGTGTCACGTTATATCGTCTCGAGCCAATGATTCCGCGACGACGGAGCTATGGCGTTCAGAAAGGAACAGCTGATGCATTTAAGATAGCTGACGCGCTGCGCCGCGAAAGTTGGTTTCGTTGTCCGAATACAGATGCGACGGTTTTCCGCGAAAAGCTACGAAACGACGAAAGGCAGAAAGAAATGCTTCTGTAGTTAAGTCACTGACTAGTTCTAAATGAATGGCCTTCGTTACCATACACACAAAAAAGAAATATAGCCTTTTGTTAAACGCGATTTTCGACCCGAAATTACTTTTATCATAACAGGGCCAGCGTAGTCACAACCACAATGCACGAACGGTTTGTTCGATTGTATCCGCTGAGGAGGAAGGTTACCCATTATTTGTGTCTGTCGTAATTTTCGCTGTTTGAAACAGTGGATACAGTCATGCGTTATCTTTCGAATTAAGTTTCGACAACCGATTATCCAGTATTCCTGGCGAAGAAGTGTGAATAAGGTCGATATTCCTGGATGTAGATATCAATTATGAGCATCTATTATGATAAGTCGCGTTATGATGTGATCCTTGGGTATGATGATAGGATGTTTGGCGTTGTAAGCGATGACAGCTTCTTGAATCCGTCCTCCAACTCTCAGTAGCTTGTCTTTATCTAAAAATGGTGTTATTTTTTAGTAACTGAGAAATCTTTTTGATTAAAGGTGGATTGCAAGGCGAATTTATCAATTGGTGAAAATACTGGTTTTGAAGCCATTTAACTAAACCTAACTTTGCAGCAACTTGGGTTTTCCGACAATTAGCTGTGAATCGGTAAATCCAACCGACGGTCCTTAGCAGCTTATTCCATGAGGAGATTCGTGTTGAGAGCGTTTCGAATAAATGCGCAGTTTGAGTTGCTACTTGTGAATGATGATTTAGTTTTCGTTCTTCTTCTGTAGCAGTCGAATCCTCCTCTACATTATTCTCTATGATGGGCCAACAATTAATCTCCTCTCTAAGCCAGCCGGGACCCTTCCACCAAATAGGATGAGAAACCAATTGTGACGGAGATATCCCACGGGAAGCACAATCCGCAGGGTTGTCATGTGATTTTACGTGAAACCATCTATTTCTCGGAATTGTGCTTAAGATCTCCACTGTACGATTACCTATAAAGACATTCCAACGGCGAGGTGGAGACGAAAGCCACGAAAGAACTAGTTTAGAGTCTGACCAAGCAAATACACTAGAGCACGTTATCTTAAGCGACCTTTGTACGGCGTCTAGCAGTCGAGCGAGTAAGAGTGCACCGCATAATTCCAATCGTGGAATACTAAGTTGTTTTAATGGCAAAACCCGAGATTTTGTCGCGACGGTATTAGTATGAAATGTTCCGTCTGGTAACTCATATCGTGAGTAGATGACCGCTGCGTACGCCAAAGCGGAAGCATCCGAAAAGCCATGCAATTGGAATGAAGGATGCGACAAACCTATACTTCGTGGAATATGTAATTTTGTAAGATATGAGATTTCTTCATGAAATTTAAACCATTTAGCTGCAACTAGTGCCATAACTCCTGGAAGATAACATTCAATTGAACTACGGATGGAGCAAGGAATCCGAGAGGGCCAAAAATACGCGCTACATCCTTCAAGATTTGCCGTTTAGTAATGGGTTCATTTGGTTGATCATTGAGTTGAAAACTGAATACATCAGACTGCGAGTTCCAATGAAGACCGAGCACCTTAATCCATGAATCTATATACGTCGCTATCTAATGAAATGCTTTTGTTCGAGTCACTAGTAATTTCTTCGCGTAGCTCAGGACAGTTACCTTGCCATTTGCTGAGTCGCATACCACATTTGAAAAGCAGGTTAGTTAGAGATTGTTTTTTGAAAATAGCTTAAGCTATAATGTCAGCACCCGAAACTACGTCGTCGACGCAGAAATCATTTAACAGTATCTCCGCTGCATCTGGAAACTCTTCCAGATAGTCTCGTGCTAATTGTTCCAATGTTCGCACGGATAGAAACGGAGCGCAAGATGTGCCATAGGTAACCGTGCGTAGTCGAAAGTGTTGCAACGGCTCAGAGGGTGATTTTCCCCAAACGATCCGCTGAAAATCACAATCCTTTTCAGAAACGAAAATTTTTCGGAACATCTTTACGATGTCGGCAGTAAATACAAATTGGTGTCTACGAAACCTTATACAAACTGAAAACAGATTTCGTTGTATAGATGGTCCTACCATAAGCGAATCATTTAATGAAATACCCTTCGCGTCCTTATGGGATCCGTCAAAGACTACTCTGAGTTTTGTGGTGACGCTATCTGATTTAAGGACAGCGTGGTGAGGAAGATAAAAAACGTTTTCGTCTGAAATCTCCTCATCAGGAATTTTGGTCATGTGTCCTAATAATTCATATTCCTCTAGGAAATTGGAATAACTTTTAAGAAAGGAACAGTCTTTAGAAAATTTTCTTTCCATGGACCGAAGACGTGAGACTGCTCCACTTAGAGTGTTGACAAATCGAGGAGGGCATTTGAACGGTAAGTCAACGATGCATTTTCCACTTGCATCACGATGATGAGTACGAAGGAAATTTTCTTCTATTTGTTTTTCTTCACTAGACAGTTTATGTTTGGAATCAATTTCTTCAATGGTCCAAAATGATTGAAGAATAGCATCGATATCGACAGACGCACAATTAGAGAAAATATGGTCAGAGTGAAATGCTAGAACCCAACCGAATATAGTTCCTTGTGCTATTGGATGCCCTTTATTGCCTCAAATGATCTTCCCATTAAAAATATCCCATGCTTTGTCGGCTCCTAATAAGATATCCACCGTGTCTGACTGATCGAACGTAGGGTCAGCTAGTTCTATACCATGCACATGCTCCCAATCTTCAATGGAGAACGATATTGTTGGTATATGAATGTATCGACAGAGATACAAGACTAATCAAAGCGTGACTTGATAACCATTGAAGTAAAGCCTCTTGATGTACCTGCGCTGGTGGATCCTTTACCGCGTATCGGTCTGCGAGCGTTTCTTCGTTTGAGTCCCAAGCGTTGTACACAGGACTCAGATACAAAAGAAACCTATGAGCTTGAATCGATGAGGATGCGCACATCTTGGTAAAACCCATTCACATCCATTACCTTTGCTATGGCAGTTAGAAGTAAAGTCATGGGTACACAATGAGATGCATTCGCTGAATGGTTGCTAACAGGTGCTCCCGACGTTGATGGAATATTCGGGTTAGTTAAATGACGTTCAGTATTTGAGCCACGGGTAGAAGTATCGCGAATAAAAGTGTTGGCCGAAGGGTTAAGGTTGCTGCTTATGGAATGATCATGTACAAGACTATGGTGTCGGGTGTTACAACTTTTGCAACGAAATTTTGAATTGCATCGAGCAGCTGCATGTTGAAGCAGATGTTATTTGACTTAACAAAGTCAAACATTTAGGGCATTTTGAAGGTGACGTAACATGCATACTTCTTACGAGCGGTTATTTAATTTTGTTTTCGCGTGTATTAACCCTGCAACTTTCTAATGCATCACAGCGCCGTTCTAAAAAGTTAATAAACTGATCAATGGTTGGGTAATCCTCCGTTACGCTATCGTCAGACCACGCCTGCCGTGTTTCTGAATCCACCTTGCTCAGCAGGATGTAAATGAGCCAGGGATCTCTATTAAGTGAATTAATCGAAGTTAATCCTCTGACAACTTCATCCGCTGCATCAGAAATTTTGCGAAGCTGAATGACGTTTGAGTTATTAATGGATGCAAGCTCCATGAATGTTTTAATATATGCGTTTATAACGTAACGCGGTCGATCATAACGTTTTTCCAAACGTTCCCAAGCCTGTTCATATGTTGCATCACAAACCGACAGATGGTTTAACAAATTTAATGCTTCATTTCGAAGACAAGACTTCAAAATATGAAATTTCTGGATCGATGATAGGTTTGGTTTATTGTGAACTGCACCCGCACATATCACGAAAGGCTGGCCATTGTTGGTTATTGTCAGAAAAGGGTTCGATGCGAATAGATGGCAAAAAACATTCGGAGTTTCGTGACGAGTTCGATTGATTCAATGTGTTAATTATAACTTGCTGTTGATCCGCTTATCGCCCTACGACATCCTTATTTCTTTCCGCGTGCTGACGCTCCTTAATAGCTGATAGTAAAATTGATTTAATCATTAAAGTTTTAGATTCGACTTCCTCAAAATCCGGACCGGGATCTACATACCTTCCTCTTGCGCGAACTCATAGTATTGTTTCTGTGATGTATTAAATTCACTCCACAACTCCTCTGTTCTGGCTAATTTGACTTCTAACTCAACTAACGACGTTGTTTCTTTAATAGTTTCGGTATAGATCGCCAATTTAGTTAATGAACCTTTAATATGTCCACGTGTTAAGCGAAGGACAGAAAGCGTCAACGGTTTGCTCATTTTCTACTACTGATATGAACGAATAAACAATATATTGTTAACGCTGAAATGTAATAAACAAAGTAAATTAAAGTTTTTGCAAATCAAGTCTCTTCTCACTCAAATGAATTATTCATACAACATGTGACTTAGTTCATAATACACGATACAATGTGAACACGAGTAACGAAGAATGTTCCTGATAATCTGAAATTTATTTTATCGACGATATTAAGCGATTACTTTGAGCCAAAACACTATCAATATCAAATGTTTAATAATGAATTATAATCCGGCTCGATTTGGACCAAATTATGTGCAGGAATTCAGCGACGAAAGATTTTGAATAACTATCCGACGAGGTGAAGAGGAAACGAAAAAAAGCAAACATTGAATGAAATTCCTCCCACGATGAATGAAAGACAGTTTCGAAATAATAATTACAAGGTTTATTACCAATGTGTACTCCTGGCTGGTCGAGATCCAAATGGCAGAGAGATCGATTCGCCGAAAACTCTACCAAAGAACCGATTCGCAAAGTTATGACATGAGACTAGAGAGACTAAACGGTTGGCGGTTGACCTTGATTATGTACATCCAACATGTTTGTTATAGGAACTAAATAAAATAGTGTGTGTGCGCGCAATTTAACAATAATATGGATAAATCAATGCTATTATAATTGAGAGCAATATTATCATTTTCCAATGTTTGGAACGGCACCCGCCCCTTTTCTAGCAATTCGAACAATGCATCAGTTGTTTCCTTTGGCTGCAGAAATAATAAGTCGTCAAAAGTATGTGGATGATATTCTATCAAGGTGCAATACCACTGAGAGAATTTTCTACCGGTGTCCACAACCCTGGGCTCTTCAATGTGCTACCAGTAAAGCGTAGAGGTCGAGTTTCTTTGAAAGGACATATCTCGCTTTTCATCTGCTTAGCCATAAAGTCAATTCAGTTAGAGTTGGTAGGGGACTTGAGCTCAGATGCCTTAAAGCGATTCATTGAACGAAGAGGTGTATGACAGGACTTACTCAGTGACTATGGCACAAATTTTATAGAAGCCAATAGAATACTTAAGGAAGATAAATATACCTATCGGCGGTTTAAAGACAAGGTTTATCCACAACTAGCGCCACAGCAGGTCCGTTCATCGACCCACTTTGAGGGATTGTGGGAGACCGGCGTCAAGTCGACGAAATTTCATCTAAAACGATAATTGGAGAACAAAAGTTAACATGTGCAGAACTTAACATAATGCCGATACAAATTGAATCACGTTTAAATTTGATTATGCCCACTTACAAGCAACCCGAATGATGAAATTGTTTTAACTCCAGGATATTTTTTGATAGGAGATTTCAGCCCCAATGGAGTAGAAAATATTTATCGAGATTAAAAAAACATTCAAAGTGGTTAAAAGGCAAAACGGATTTGAAGATCAACGATATTGTTAAGGTAAAAGATGAACTATATCCCTGCAACCATTGGCCATTGGGCCGAATTATAGAGGTTCATCCTGGTGCTGATAACTTGGTGCAGGCTGTAACGCTTAAGACACAAAATGGCATAATCAAACGCTCAATTGTGAAGATATACCGCCTGTCCATTGAATCTTATTAGGAAGACTCGTCAAAAGAACAATCACGGTAAAAACAATTGTACTTTACCTTATCCATACAAGTTATTAGCCAATAAATGCTCAAAATCTCAAGAGAGCCATACAAGCAGTCTTCTTGATATTCCATGAACATTATCCTGAAGCAGATATGTGAAGTCTGAACGCACTCATCGCTGCGTGTCAGAACAGTCACCATTCATCATCTGAATTATCATATTATTCTTGTCACACACACATAAGTATTTAACTTTTATTTTTGTTTAATTGCATATTGTTCATCCTTATCTTACATCATTACTTTCTATTTAACAGCTGAATTAATTGAATTATATGTTTATCGTTACCCAATATGTATACATTTTGCTTTCCAACCAATATGTTTATACCTGAATCATGAATTAATTTTTTCTTAAATATATATATTCTTGAATAAATCAACCAACGTGAAGGTTCAAAAACGTGTCTTTATCCATATACGAGCTAGGCCCATTTTAAGGAAAACAACAAAGTCAAATTTTCGTATATTAGTTAATCAAAAACTAACCAAATTGTATTCTTAGAGAATGGGATCACTTCCTTCGGAAGCAGAAGGATGTCCCCACGTTTCCTCAATTATTGAATCTGCTAGAGGAACAATATTTGTTATTGTTATTATATTAATAACATCTTCCAAGTGGAGGGCTATGAATCATAGAAAACGAACATCGAAAAGGGAAGTTAAAACAATGCACGTGTTTAAGAAGACCATAACCTGTCCAATATATGAGAAAGCAAGTATCTTTCACAGACCTCCGCGGAGTACGCACGAGCAAATCAGTATAGTGCCTTGTATAATGTAACCAGCAAGTGTTTTCCAACAAGATCCGTAGCTCAGACGATAGAGCAATAGTGCAATAAAAAAATACATTTAAAAAAAAAAAAGAGCAATAGTGCAGTGATAAGTTAGCCCGGGTTCAAATCCCGGAAAATAAAATAAACAATTTTTTTTCAATTAAATAACATTAAGAGACACTAAGTGTGAGTGAGAAAAGAGCGATGGAGAGTGACGAGCATCGCGAGCTCAGTAAATTGGGTGATTTTAAAACACCGGTGGCCGGAACGCTAGGCTACCTTACCAGCGACGGTAGCGTCCACGTGGCTAGTCCCACGACTCGGTCTACTGAGGCAAAGAAGAAAAGAAAGAGGCTGCAGCTACAACCCAATCTCACGAAGCGGCGGACAACTACAATCACGTCGGAGGAAGAAGCGGTAATCGACATTGATGCCCTCCAATGTGTCTCTGAGGACAACGAATGGCGATTCTTATACAGAGGGAGCGATAACTCGTTCAAGCTCCTAGCTACGTCGGACGGCGACAACGAGGAAAAAGAAATTAGGGAGGAGGAGACAAAACTCAAGAGACTCGATGAGGAGAGGGTAAAACTAGATGCCCACATCAAGTTTCTCCATGAGCAGTCCATAAAAAGAAAGGCTGCTGAGAAAGTGGCCAAACAGAGGGAACACGACGATATTTTAAAGCTGCAACAAAGGAAACAAACACAACAGCATAAGGAAAACCTACAAAAACCTCAAGAATCGCTGCCTTCCCCATCCAAGGCAGCGCAACGTCTGCAGACAACTGCAACTGCAGCAACAACAGCAGAAGGCGCAGCAACATAAGCCCCAGCTAATGAAGCAGCAGCAGGAAGAGCAGCAGCCAATGCGATAAAAACAATTGCAGCCAACACAGCGGAAACAACAACAGCAGAGACAACGGCAGAGAGTAAAAGAAGTTAGGAACGACAAGGTAGCAGCCAGGCCAGTGGCCCGTGCTGTAGCTACAACTGTTACGCCGGCTACCTCCTAGGCCCAAATGGTGTCAGGCAGAGAACCGGCACGACGGACAGTGCCGAAGGTTGCCGCGGCTCCAATGGTCAGGCAACCCGAGGCAGAGCCCTCCATAAGGGACGTAATGTCCTCCATCCAACCGACGCAAGCACAGTTGATTGCCTTGCAGAAACAGATGGTCGAATAACAGACCAGTTTCCTTGCGCAGGCGGCAAGAGTAGATTTGCTCTTCTCTAAGCTGCCTGTGAACCAATGCTCGCAGATATAATGGGCTCACGCGAGGTAAGAACCCTTAAGATCATAGCATTGAATGTAAATTCACAGACAAGGATTGAACGAAAATTAACGCTCTCTTATTTGTTGCAAACCTACAATCCTAACGTGCTGATGGCTAGCGAAGCTAGGCTTAAAAAGACGGGCATTCTCAGGTACAAAAATTAACATATAGTCAGAAGCGACCGACCCCAATCCACTCAAGGTGTCAAGAAACTGTTCGTAATGGCTGCCTATGCATCCGAACCTGAAAAAATCTTTCACTTTATTTTAGAGCTCGAGGCTCTCTTCAATAGCCTCCGCTTAAATTCTGAAGATAATTAATATATTCTAGCCGGAGATTTGAACGCCAAACACGGTGAATGGGGTAATAATGTTTCAAATGAGAGAGGAAATGCCTTCTCAGAGTGGATGGAACAGAACAATATCGAGTTGAGGTTAGATTTGCTTGCAACCGATAAATTATCCATTCCTAGAAGCGGGTCCTATCTGGATGTGATGCAGACGACTGGCGATACTTAAGGTGGAGCGGCGCACGAGGAACTGTTTAACTACGGTCGAGTATGAAAGTGATCACTGTGGTCTCGCGCGGTAAAACAGCCCCCGAGTGAGCTGGAGGAACTAGAAGATTATGTCCAAACGCATACTTAAATATATAATAAGTTGCGCTGGGCAAGTTTTTCGAGAGTCTTATCCAGATAAATAAGTTCTAGTGTGATAAAACTTCCCAATAACAGAAATCTTACGAACGAAGAGGTTGACAGGTACCTCACACAAATGGACGAGGTCATTAAACGTACAACGGACAAGACGATTCCGAAGGTGTCACAAACCAACTATGGCGACATATATGGGAAGTCTGAAATCGACGCACTTCACGTGCAAAAAAGTAGACTTCTCTCAAGGCTTAAATTCTTGTACAGGCGGTGTAAAGATCCACAGAGTACAGAGATTCGTCTCTGAAGTCACAGATCAAATTGCTTCAACATCTAATACGACAAAGTTATAGTCTAGCTGTAAGCTTGCATTGGGGCAATAAGATTTGGGCTGTTGGATTTAATAACCCGAGCATGTTCCCGCAAGTAAATAAAATCTTCTGGAGGAGAGATCATAATGACATTCAGTGCGTTCGACTTGACAGAACAACAGACAACGCCAACTTACTTACGTAAGTTGGCATCGATCCAGATGAGGCAGTGCTTGACGACTTCTTCGTAATGGAAGATCCCCAGGAGAAGGTCAATACAATTGGTGCTGCTTTCCAAAAAGTGCACAGGGTCAAAGAGACTCATAGTCCGAATCACGACCTGGAGAACAGGACCTTTCTGAATCACTTCTACCTACGGAACGAAATAAGTCAATGGCGATCCGAGAATCCTGGTTTTACAAGATTCAGTGAGGATATTCTGGCAAATAATGCCGTCGCCGACGACGAAAACAACTCCATGCTTATTTCGAAAGATGAGGTATCTTCAACTCACTGAAGAATAAGATGTCAATGGGAATCGACGGGATGAAAATATTTTTCTGAGCCATCTACCCTCTGAGGCGGTGTATATATACACAACACTGTTTAACAAAGCGTTGAGTAATGCATATTACCCGAAGCATTGGAAAGCAGCTGTGGTACCGCCAATTCCGAAACGGGACAAAGACACTTCCATTTCGACAAATCTTCGGTCTATTAGTCTTCTTCCTTGCATAAGCAAGGTATTCGAGAAGATAGTCATTACAGCTCTGAAAGATTGGGTTGAGGTAAAACAGATAATACCAAAAAAACAATTTTGCTTCAGGGCGGGGCACGACACCATTCATGCCACGTCTAAATTGGTTTCCAACATACAGTGGAATATAAACAAGACCCAGAGTACAGGCGCCTGCCTGATCGACCTGGAGAATTTTCAGTTTTATTTCTTTCTTTCTTTCTTCTTCTTCTTCTTGTAGCGCTACAGTCCGGGGTGGACTTGGGCCTCAACCAACATGCCTCTCCAGCTAGCACAGTTTTTCGCCAGATGCCGCCAGTTGCGCAGTCCAAAGAGCAGCGATTGGCAAGAGTGATTCTGCATTTGATTTCGGTACTGGTGTTGTTGTCCCTGTTTACCGCGGAGCCGAGGTAGACGAAGTCCTTGACTACCTCGAAGTTTCTGCTGCCTAGTGTAACGCTCTGTCCGTGACGCCGATGTTGTGTGTCCTTCCTTGATGACAGCATGTACTTCATTTTGCCTTCATTCACCACCAGACCAATTTTAGCCACTTCCGCTTCAATGCCAGTAAACGCGTCATTGACGGCTCGCTATGTTCCTCCAATCACGTTAATGTCGTCGGCGCAAGCTAGCAATTGAACTGATTTTTGGAAAATCGTGCCTCTGGTGTTGTGCTGTGAGTTACACACGATCTTCTCAAGGATGATGTTAAAGAAGTCACATAACAGTGCGTCGCCTTGTCTAAAATCTTTTTTGACATTGAAGACCTCGCTAAGATCGTTCCCGACTTTGACTGATGGTGGACTTCCCTGGCCTGAAACCACACTGATAAGAACCAATCAGGTTGTTGACAAACGGTTTCAGGCATTCACACAGTACGGCAGAAAAGATTTTGTATGCGATGTTAAGTAGACTAATCCCTCGATAGTTGGCGCAGTCGAAGGGGTCTCCTTTCTTGTGGACCGGACAGACGACGCTGAGATGTACTCATCGGGCATGCTTTCCTCCGACCACATCGTCTAAGTCGGGGGGACGGTATTGTTGCCTATCATCGTCCAAATTGATTGGAACATTCTCAATAACAGCGGTATTTTTGCCGTCATCGCCATTTAAAAGTCTGCAGAAATGATCTTTCCAGATTCTCAGAATCGATTGCGACTCTATTACGAGGTTTCCCTTTTGGTCCCGGCAGGCTTCGTTCCGAACCCTGTATCCACCGGATAGCTGTTTCACCTTTCGATAAAACTTTCGGACTTCATTCCTGCCATAAAATCTCTCCATCTCTTCGACAGCGCGCTTCTTATGTTCTCTCTTTTTCCTTCTGAGAAGCCGGTTCTCTTCCCTTCTTTTCTGTTCGTAGAGCTCACGAACAGCTCTCGTTGTCCGATGCAGCGTTGCCTAGTAGGCCTTCTGTTTGGCTGCATGTGCCTGCCTGCACTCTTGACGACGAGTGGGTTCCTTCTAGGTGGTGGCGTGAAGCCCAGCACATCAGTGGCAGTTTCTTTGGAAGCTTTTTAATAACGTTTCCATTCTTCTTCTATTTTCAGTACAGGCAGCGTCAAACTTTGGGAAATCTGACAGAAATATACCTTGCAGGTGACTACAACTTGAGGTGTCGATTTTCTTAATTGGCAACACACCAGCTACCTTAGGTAGTGCATGTTCAACCACTTCTAGCCTAGAACCGATTAGTAATTTAACGCTGTAATTGCTTGCCGATATCGTAGATCCAGATAATCCATTAACTTTGATGTGTGTTCTATCCTTATAAAGGCTAAGCTGTGACTTGATGGTTGTGACTGCAGTTGGTAGAAGCAGTCATACTATGTGATCTTTGAAGATCGATTACTTTCCTACTCTTCGTTTGTCGCCATATGTGGTGCCGCTGCTACCGCTGGAAAGACAAACCCCAGGTCGAGATGGATCAAGGTGTGGTGTTTCCTTCCACACGTTCCACATGTCCGTCGACTGCTGCATTTTGTTCAGCGATGATTATATCTCAAGCAATTAAAACATAATTGAAGTTTTTCCATCGTGGTTCGTCTATCATTGATGTTCATCCCTAGGAACTGCGGGCATTCCCCCACTGCATGTTCTACCTTCTCACATTAGATTAGATTTAGATTTCAATGCATTTTTATTTATGTAGTTCATTTTTCTTACGTGCTAGATAAAAATGCTTAAAACTAGCTGACAAATGCAAGCAAGCCCTTCGTTTGAAGCGTCGCAAACAGCTGTTCTCGGTACACACCCACCTCGGTTCCGTTTTTGTAAAGCAGAATGCAAAAGGAGAGACGATCAAAATTGAAAGCGATGATGTACTCAATGCCGTTGCTGCGAGATGTCAACATGATCAATGAGGAAAACAGTGTAGCCATGTTTCTAAAAATAGTACCTTTTTCAATTTTTATTTTAGTACTTATTAATAACTTTTTCTTTTTCTTTTGTATAACACTAAAAACGTTTCTTTTTATTTTCTTACTTTTTTCTATAATTCTTCATTATTTTTTAAATTTCTTTATAACTTATGTGTGTCTGATGTATAGTTGTTGTAATGAAGAGAAATCATTGATTCTTTTTGGGTTTGCTTGTTTGAAGTGCTGCCCGTCTCTTACGTTGTACCATTTGTTAACTTTTTCGTTTTCCATTTATTGTAATGGATGTTAGTGAGCGTATACTGAGTTCCATAAGATCTCGTAGCTTTAATTACTTGCCACAGATGATAAGAGTTTTATGTAATAGAAGAGTTGGTCTAAAGATTGCCCATATTAATGCCCAAAGTTTGATACTGAAAATTAATGAATCTCGAGAAGCCTTTTGTAACTCTAGTGTTGATGCTATCTGTGTAACTGAAACTTGGTTAGGTAGTCAAATTAATGATGTGGCATGTGCTGTAGATGGGTACAAAATTTTTCGCGCAGATAGAGGCAGTCGTGGAGGTGGTGTCGCGATTTATATTAAGGAAAGTATATCATGTAAACTCAAACTGTCATCAACGATAGGTGCCTTGGTTGAATACATGTTTCTAGAAATTGCATGTGAAGGAAATAAGCTTTTGTTAGGAACAGTCTATAGACCAGATAAAAATATAGACATCTGGCCATTATATACATTATTAGAAGAAGAGTCCACTAAGTATCAAAACATAATTCTTTGTGGGGACTTAAACAGTAACCTTACAGTGGAAAACCAAGTTACCGAATACTTGAGCTCTCTTGATCTGCATGCTGTGAATAGAACAAATCCTACGCACTTTACTAGATTCTCGAGCACACTCTTAGATGTTTTCTTTGTAAGTCGAACAGATAGCATTCTTCTTTATGATCAACTGAGTGCTCCAGGTTCTTCAAAACATGATTTAATTTATCTTACATACGACTTTCAGATAGACTATCAAAGAGTACAACACACGCGCTCTTATAGAGATTTTAAAAACATAAACATATTATCCTTAGAAGAAAATATTCGAAACACACCCTGGCATAATATTTATCGCATGCATTCTCCTGATGAACAAGTTGAATTTATACATAAAAACGTAAATCGGCTTTTTGAGCAGTATGTTCCTTTAAAAACCAATAGTATAATTTCATCACATAAAAGTTGGTTCTCTAAAGATATCAGGGATTTGATATGCGCGCGCGATAGAGCCTATCGACGATGGAAATGTTTTCGAGTAAACGAGCTTTATCAAGCTTACAAAAGCTTACGCAATAAAGTAACTTCGAAAATAAGAGCAGCCAAAAGACAGCACATTTCTAATCGTTTCGGGGAAAACATGAATGGTAAAAAGATTTGGAGTAATTTAAGAAGTATGGGCATTGTTAAGCAACCCAATTACTCTCTTTATAATGTAGACGGAAACGACCTAAATCGTAAATTTATAATAAGCAGTGGTCCGACTAACTTAAATGTAAGAAGTGGAACATGTCATGTAACAACAAATGTAGCATCTTTCGAGTTCCGCAATGTGAATGAGCTTGAAGTAGTTGAAAGTATTCTTTCTATAAAATCTAATGCTGTTGGAGTTGACTTAGTCCATCCTATTTTTATTAAAATCATTCTTCCTCCTCTATTGCCATATCTTGTACATGTCTTTAACTCAGTCCTGACAACTGGAATCTTTCCCTATCAATGGAAAATGGCAAAATTTATTCCGATACCCAAAAACTCAATATGCGAAGACTTCCGACCTATTTCCATATTGCCTTTCTTATCAAAGGTCTGCCTAATTCGGTTCGTCCTAATCACAGCTGTTTGACAGGTCTAATGAAAATAATTGATGACATAAGATCAGACATAGATGGTGATGAGGTTACATTTTTAATACTTTTAGATTTTTCAAAAGCTTTTTTATATGGTCAATCATTCTATACTTATAGACAAATTAATTAGGAATTTTAACTTTTCAATGTCGGCCGCTAATCTTATATCTGTATGGGCGCAAGCAAGCTGTATGTGTGAACGGGATTTTATCGGAATTTTTATCTGTACTAAAAGGAGTACCCCAAGGTTCGATCTTAGGAATAATTTTATTTAGCATGTATATTAATGAAATTCCAAATGTTGTTACGCATTCAGTGACTCACATTTACGCCGATGACATTCAAATATATAAAAGCTGTCGACTTGGTTTTATTGAAAACTGTGTGGAAAGTATCAATTATGATCTGGATCAAATATATAAATGGTCTCTCAAGAATGATCTGAAGTTAAACCCGGAAAAATGTAAGTGTCTGGTTATTTCGAAAAACGTACTGACCCTCGATTACTTCCCTGCGGTTATGTAACTTGGGCGTAGTTTTCAATAGAACTCTTAATTGGAATGACCAAATAAACTCTTCCGTGGGAAAAACGTATGGCGTTCTTCGTAGTCTGTGGATATCCCAGCAATATATTCCTCTTAAAACTCGAATGCTACTTGCCAAAACAATAGCAATTCCTGTACTGCTCTATGGCTGTGAATTATTTCTAAATTGCCAGTAGTTTTAGGAAACTTAAACTTGCTTTCAATAGTATTGTTCAATATGTTAACGGGCTTAGGAAATATGACCATGCTTCACACTTGTCTAAAAACATTCTTAATATGTCTCTTGAAAATTATTTGAAATTCAGAGCTTTATGTTTTCTGTTTAAAATATTGCGACATGGTGCACCAGGCTATCTCTATGAAAAACTTCGATTTCCGGTATCAAACAGGTCAAATTGTTTAATTCTACCAAGGTTTACTTGTTTAACTTCTGAAAGACAATTCTTTATCGCTGCTGTGCGTCTGTGGAACTCTATTCCGCTCTATTTAAGAGACCAAGGCAGCATCGGAAATTTTAAAAGAAACTTAAAGTCATACCTCAGCCAGCAAGAATAAAGATTTCTCTCTACAGCACACATTTTATTCTTATTATTTTTCATTCTCTTTTTATTGATTTCTGTTTTTTTTTTTTTTACTTTCTTATCTTTCTCTATTTTTTAGTTTACTTTCATATCTTTCCTATTTTCCTTTAAAACATATAAAAAACATATACACTTTTTTTACTTTTATTCTGTACATCTGCCACAGATTCAAATGACATGGTCTTATTGTGGTAGCATATTGTATTATAATAAATAAATAAATAAAAAATGCAATCTACTGATCTTAATTCCAACCTACTGACTCCTCATGAGTACTCTCAGCAAATCTAGGACATTTATCGGCCTCTTGCATTTTTTAAATTTATTGTTTAAAACTTAAAAACTTAACTTAAAAAAAAATTAAATTATAAATCTATACTGCTTATAACTTATCTAAAACTAAACTAAAACTTAAGACTATATGCAACTAAATTAACCTAAAACTTAATTCTACTTAACTATATACATTAAGCTTAACTATGTCCGTCATATGTGTTATTTACATGCCTTACTTGTATATCTAATGTACCGTAATGCAACTTTTTTTAAATTCTTGGTTTCGTTGTTTTTTTTTTTTCTGTATGTTTTTATATTTTTTTAGTTTTTTGTTGTTCTTGTTTTTTTTGTTTTTGTATTTTTTTGTTTTTTTTTTGTGTTTTTCTTTTGTATGTATTTTTTTTTGTTTTGTCTTAAAATGCTTACAAACTACCTTAACCTATGTGAGTTCGCCCTGTGAACTCAACTACCCCGTCTATTTGTATGAGAAGTAAGTGGCATCGAACGCTGGTTCTGGTGTAACCACCGGTAGAGCCGTTCTTTTTCAGAAACTGCTCTGTCAGGCAGAAATCGCTCTACTGAAACGTAGGAATTCCTCGTGGCTGCGAGCGACGTTCGGCTCGTATTGGAGTTCCCTCTCGACTGTTCGGCGTGCGACGTGGAAGATGATAGGGCAGCCGTCCCTATCTTGTATCAGGCCTTTAGCGTCCAAATAGAGAAAAGCTTCAGGCGGAATGAAGCCGTTAAGATGTACCCGTTCATGGCACATTTCATTTGGGTAGTAAGCAGTGTGACTTCGTATCAACTTGATAATAAAATTATCTATCCTTTTAAGGTTTTCCTCGTTGTACAGAACCTCGTTGGGGTAGAATTTCTTGTACTGGGATTTTGATGTTCGATAAAAATGGAGACGAACACCCTCATCTTTTCCATCTCGAAAGGACTCACGTTGAACCACCTAGGACAACCATACACCATAATTGGCCGTATGAAGGCCATGTAGCAGACGACCTGCACTCTGGTGTCAAGTTGACTACTGTAAAACAGCCCTCTTGCCATAGCGAAGGCCCTCTTAGCCCTGGTCAGAGCTGTATCTATGTAGATAGCACCTGTTTAAGGATGATTTAACGTTCGTGTTGTGTTGTTTAATTTATATATATATATATATTTATTATAATTAAAGAAAGAGAGAAATAAAACTGAAGCGAACTGTTTTGTCGTGAGATTGACCAATGAATGTTAATTACTGTTTACTAATAATTCTATGACAGCTATGTTTCTATTTTAAATTAATTTTACATTAACTAATATTTACAATGATTCTGTTACTTTTATTATAATATTTTCATTAAACATTTAAATCGGGTGTTGAATCTTAAAAACCACCATACAGATATCAGATAGATATCTGACTATACTTTTGCGCCAGTTCATTTTCTTGACCCTTGAGGCCCTGGACAGCGGGGTTCTAAAACGGATAGTTTCACACTTCTGGTAGTTGATTTTCAACTTCCAGTCGTCGCAAAATCGTTCAACTGTATCGCATTGCAACAAGACATTTATTACCTCTACCTTTGGACCTGACCTGTACGCGATTAGATTATCGGCAAACGCTATTATATTATGCATAGAACCTATGAGATCGCTAGTGAATATAGTGAACAAGATCGGCGAACCAACAGCCCCTTGTTGCAACCCATTTTTTATTTTGAACACTGTAGTCGAAATTTCGTTGCAAGCAAGGATTGTGAGTTTGCAACAATTTAGAGAGCGTTAATTTTCGCTCGACCTTATCAGCGAATTTACATTCACTGCTTGGATCTTAAGGGTTCTTACCTCACGAGTTACGTCAGCACTGAACACGTGCTAACCAATGGGAAATGCATCTGCATTTTAAACCCCTCCTCCGCCCGAAAATAGTTGGTGCAGTATTAATCAAAAACAGTGTTATTCTAAAGCACTAACACAAGCAATTCATGAACAGTAGACGCAAAGCATTCGATAAGAATCGAAAAATATTAATTAGTAAAACTGATAGGGAGAGTGAAGCAGCAGTGGATATGGCAACACCGGAGGAAATTGAAAGGCTGGTGCAAACAATTAAGTAAAAACAAAATGACATTGCTCAGTTGCAACAACAACTCCAGCCATGAGGAACTCCTACGGTTCAATAGAGCGATTTCTGTCCGCGACAGAGCAGTTTCTGCCAAAGAACGGCTTTTCTACTGGTGATTGCACCAGAACCAGCGTTCAATGCCGCTAACTTCTCAAACAAATAGACGGGGTAGTTGAGCCTATAGGGCCAACTTATACAGGGTAAGGTAGTCTTAAGTTATTTTAGAATAAGGATAAAAAAAAAACAAAAAATAAATACAAAAGCGAAACAAAAAATACAAAAAAAGTAAAAATATAAAAACATAAAGCAAAAAATAAAAAACAAAAAAAAAATAAAAAAAAAAATAAAAAAAAAGTAAAATAAAATAAAAATGAAAAAAAAGGTGCATTACGGCGTATTAGATATATATGTAAAGCATATAAATAACACATACGCCCTGGTGCACGCGTGCGTATCATGTTTCGGACATATTTTAAGCCTACTGTAAATTGTTAAGTAGTTTTAAGTTTAGAGTTAAGTACATTGTACATAGGCTTTAGTTTTAGTTTAGTTTAGTTAGGTTAAGAGTAGGTTAGGTTGAAAATGTACATGCCTAAGTTTAAAAATTCTTGGGCTGAATTTAAAAATATGTCATAAGTTAAAATTTTTAACCATATAAAAACACAGCCAGTAGGCCGAAAGGCAATCATCAAATAGTAATAAACGACGAAATACAGGGAGAAGCTGGGAAATATGTTCGGCAGTTGGTTGACTAAGATTGTTGGGTGATTTTAGGTATATAGAAATTCAGCACAGAAAGGGTAGACCTTCAACATTTCATAGGAATAGTGCACAACCAACATTTCGTTCTCGAAATTTCAACCATAATCAACTTCCCATAAGAACTCATAACTTAAATCCATATAGTTCTAGGCAACTTCCACAAACTAACAACAATATTAACAATAATAGATCTCGTAATTCCAAAAAATTGCGAAATACTTACAATAACGCAATGGAGTTGATGTAAATCGGCTACATAGAAGAAACTGTGGAAAAGGTTCCAAACGAGGCTCGGGAACAGCACTACCAATAGCACAATTAACTATCGGTAACAATAAGATTAATTATCTTATGGATACAGGATCTAGCACGACCATAGTTCCACCCAATATCCTAAACGAATGCAAGCAAATTACACTTGACAAACCCGAATATTTTTCTACTGTCTCTGGAATTGTGAAAGTTCCAAACGAGATAATAACACCTCTCCCAGTAGAATTTCACACTCCAGGTACTATGACGTGGAGGGCCATAGATCTTGGCGGTAGAGGTTATGATATTATTGGCTTAAACATTTTAGATCCATTTAAAGCAACTGTCAACTTGCAGCATCCATATCTAAATATTAATAACCAAATTTCACCTTTTACCAAAACCAATAATCCATACAAAGTAAATGAAATAGTCACTCTTGAGCAAAGGGGATGCCAAGTTCTTGATAATCTTAAGTTAGACCACATAAATTCAGAAGAAACTGATTAAATAATAAAACTCCTAAAAGACTTTAAAGATGTTTTCTACAAGGATGGTGATCAATTAATTTTTATCATGAGATTACCCATGAAATTATCACAAACACAAATAACGCTGTGTATTGCAAAATCTATAGGTACCCTAAGGTACATGAAATTGAAATAAATGGACAAATACATTAAATGTTAGAGCAGGAAACAATTACAGAAAGAAACTCTCCTTATAATAGTCCGCTTTGGATTTTCCCAAAAAAATGTGTATCCGGACAACCAAAGTGGAAAATCGTAATAGGTTATAGGAAATTGAACGAAGTGACTGTGAGCGACGAATTTCCAATTCCTAATATCGAAGGAATATTAGACAAATTGGGGAAGTCGGAATATATCTCAACCCTTGACTTAGCTACAGGTTTTTACCAAATTTTAGTTAAGCCGGAGGATAGAAAAAAAAACAGCTTTTTCCACACCATTCGAATATGTTCGAATGCCGTTCGGGCTCAAGAATGCCCAATGTTTGATGAATTTTATACTGAGGAAGTTCATAAACAAGATTTGTGTTGTATGAATGGATGATATTCTTGTATTTAGCACGTCTTTGGAAGAACATCTAGTCAGTTTGAGAAATATTTTAGTAATATAAAAAACAGGTGGGCTCAAACTTCAAGTTGACAAATGCAGTTTTCTGCAAAAAGAAACAGAATAATTGGGACATATTCTAACTTCCCAAGGAGTCAAACCAAATCCTGAAAAATTACGGCTATCCAAAATTTACACTTATATAAAACGCAGAAACAGAGAAAATCGTTTCTAGGCATAACCGGATTTTATCGAAAATTTAAAAAGAATTACGCGAAATAAATGTCCATGACCCAAACTATATTGCAGCTTTCGAAAAACTTGAATCTTTCATAACAGATTATACCATCCTGAAATATCAAAACTTCGACAGACGATTTAAACTTATAACAGACGCTAGTAATTTTTACTTAGGGGTTGTTTTAACTCAGGACGAAGTGCCTCCAGAACACTGAACTTTCACGAGAAAAATTAACACACGATCGAAAAAGAATAAGTAAGTATCGTTTGGAGTGTTAAGTATTTTAGGTCGTACTTGTTTGGACGTGAATTCGACCTGCAGACAGATCACCAACCTATTAAGTGGTTACAAGCCAAAAATATTGGTCAAAATATTAGCCCAAGATTACAGCAATGGTTGATGACACTCGGAGAATATGATATTAAAATGCCAGGTCACTCTGGCATTATTGCCAATTAGGAAGGTATGAAATCAAAAGTATACTTTCCAAATTTAAAAGTTTTGATTCATAAAGTTATCAATAACTGCGACATATGCACTGCCGCAAAATATGACAGAAATCCAATAAAGAAAAAACTTAGTATTTCAGAAACCCCTAGCGACATTAATGAAATTATTCATGTAGATGTTAACACTAATAGTAAACACAATTTTATAAACTTTATCGATAAAATTACGGCAATTTATATCAATTTTTTTTTATATGCATTTTATTCATATATTACATGACACTTAAATTCTAGACAAAATATGCATAAAACTAGTTTTCAGGACTTCATTTGATTGACTTAAAATAATCTTACTGGCCCTTCGCAGGCTCTCTAAGATAAACTTAATTTAAATTTGCTTTTCAGCGACACTATTTATTATATAGGAAAATTAATTCCTTGCTTAACGGCTACATTATTAAGAAAACATAACAAAAAAAACTTAACAACTTAACAACTTAACACTTTTACTAAAAATAACTTATGTCTAAAACTACAGCTAAAAAATAAACTAAACTAAACTAAAAACTAGAACTAAAACTTAGCCTATACTACAACCAACTTAAGCTACGTACGTACATGTGCATGTATACCATCATATAATTCATCAATTTATGTTGTTGCATACATGCACATGTGGGTCTATATACAACTATATATGTGTGTATAAGCCAATATACACTACACATATATTACTCTTTTTTTCGGTGTTTTTTGTATTTTTTAATTTTTTTGTATTTTTGTATATTTTTTGTATTTTTTTTTTATTTCTTATTTTTTTTTTACCTTAAAACCTAACCCTAATTTAAAACCTAATACTAAGAATATATAAGCCGGCCAAAGATTGCAGCTGATGCTGGGTCCGTTGCAAAACAGTAATCGACTGCTGTCTTGCAGTCACCG
>OX122883.1:58137548-58142419 GCA_944738645.1 Eristalinus sepulchralis
TTCATCCTATGTTAGAAATCCGAAAATAACTAATTTGAATGAACTTAAGCATTTGATCTTATAATAAATATTTATAACATTAACAGATTACAATGTCCTTATATGGAAAAATTGCACACCATTTTTATAATATGATAAATATTATAATATTAGTGATGAATTTTCCATAATGGATATTCAGGTTCATCGGGCTTAACCTCTAAGCAGTTTCACGTACTATTTAACTCTCTATTCAGAGTTCTTTTCAACTTTCCCTCACGGTACTTGTTTACTATCGGTCTCATGGTTATATTTAGTTTTAGATGGAGTTTACCACCCACTTAGTGCTGCACTATCAAGCAACACGACTCTTTGGAAACATCTTCTAGTAATCATTAATGTTATACGGGCCTGGCACCCTCTATGGGTAAATGGCCTCATTTAAGAAGGACTTAAATCATTAATTTCTCATACTAGATTATAGATATTCCATACACTGCATCCCATATTTACCATAAAGATAAAATGGCTTAGTGCTGAACTGTTTTCTTTTCGCTCGCCGCTACTAAGAAAATCCTTGTTAGTTTCTTTTCCTTCCCTCATTAATATGCTTAAATTCAGGGAGTTATCTCATATGAGTTGAGGTCGTTCGAACAAATAACATAAATTAAGTTGCATATATATTAAATATTGTAAAAAAATCTTTTCTATATAATAATATCTAAGATGAAGGCTATTCTTTTTTTTGTTTTTTAAATAAACATTTTTAAGCTAGACATTCCTCCAACAAATAGATATTATAAAATACTAAGATTTTTTTTTTCTTTATTTGAGGTATATATGTATGTTATTATTATGAATATTTATAGGCTAATATTAAAATATATTCAATAATATAACATGTGCTTTATTTTTGAATGTATAATATTTTTATAAAAAATGTATACATACTTTTTTTATAAGCAACTTATTTAGCATAGTCTCACAACCCTCAACCATATGTAGTCCAAGCAGCACCTTAAAATTAATTAAAGTACATAACAGCATGGACTGCGATATGCGTTCAAAATGTCGATGTTCATGTGTCCTGCAGTTCACACGATGACGCACAGTTTGCTGCGTTCTTCATCGACCCATGAGCCAAGTGATCCACCGCTTAGAGTAATAAAATTTTTTTTCTTTTTAATTTAGTCAATTTTCAGATAAAAGAAATAAATAATTATTTCTTTTATATATTATCTTCTTTAAATCTACAATCTATTGTTGCGAATGTCCAGTTCAATCTTAGAACTGTTTACTTATTATTTTTTTAAAGTACAACTTATTTTACAACTTTTGGTGGACTTCTGAGAGATGACTTTTTTTTTGGACTTTGTTGGGATGATATATTTTCTGAGTGGTTGGGACTTAGAAAATTTTTCACTTTTGGTGGACTTCTGAGAGATGACTTTTTTTTTGGACTTTGTTGGGATGATATATTTTGTGAGTGGTTTGGACTTAGAAAATTTTTCACTTTTGGTGGACTTCTGAGAGATGACTTTTTTTTTGGACTTTGTTGGGATGATATATTTTCTGAGTGGTTGGGACTTAGAAAATTTTTCACTTTTGGTGGACTTCTGAGAGTTGACTTTTTTTTTGGACTTTGTTGGGATGATATATTTTGTGAGTGGTTGGGACTTAGAAAATTTTTCACTTTTGGTGGACTTCTGAGAGATGACTTTTTTTTTGGACTTTGTTGGGATGATATATTTTCTGAGTGGTTGGGACTTAGAAAATTTTTCACTTTTGGTGGACTTCTGAGAGATGACTTTTTTTTTGGACTTTGTTGGGATGATATATTTTCTGAGTGGTTGGGACTTAGAAAATTTTTCACTTTTGGTGGACTTCTGAGAGATGACTTTTTTTTTGGACTTTGTTGGGATGATATATTTTCTGAGTGGTTGGGACTTAGAAAATTTTTCACTTTTAGTGGACTTCTGAGAGATGACTTTTTTTTTGGACTTTGTTGGGATGATATATTTTCTGAGTGGTTGGGACTTAGAAAATTTTTCACTTTTGGTGGACTTCTGAGAGATGACTTTTTTTTTGGACTTTGTTGGGGTGATATATTTTCTGAGTGGTTGGGACTTAGAAAATTTTTCACTTTTGGTGGACTTCTGAGAGATGACTTTTTTTTTGGACTTTGTTGGGATGATATATTTTCTGAGTGGTTGGGACTTAGTAAATTTTTCACTTTTGGTGGACTTCTGAGAGATGACTTTTTTTTTCGGACTTTGTTGGGATGATATATTTTCTGAGTGGTTGGGACTTAGAAAATTTTTCACTTTTGGTGGACTTCTGAGAGATGACTTTTTTTTTGGACTTTGTTGGGATGATATATTTTCTGAGTGGTTGGGACTTAGTAAATTTTTCACTTTTGGTGGACTTCTGAGAGATGACTTTTTTTTCGGACTTTGTTGGGATGATATATTTTCTGAGTGGTTGGGACTTAGAAAATTTTTCACTTTTGGTGGACTTCTGAGAGATGACTTTTTTTTTGGACTTTGTTGGGATGATATATTTTCTGAGTGGTTGGGACTTAGAAAATTTTTCACTTATAGTGGACTTCTGAGAGATGACTTTTTTTTTGGACTTTGTTGGTATGATATATTTTCTGAGTGGTTGGGACTTAGAAAATTTTTCACTTTTGGTGGACTTCTGAGAGATGACTTTTTTTTTGGACTTTGTTGGGATGATATATTTTGTGAGTGGTTGGGACTTAGAAAAATTTTCACTTTTAGTGGACTTCTGAGAGATGACTTTTTTTTTTGGACTTTGTTGGTATGATATATTTTCTGAGTGGTTGGGACTTAGAAAATTTTTCACTTTTGGTGGACTTCTGAGAGATGACTTTTTTTTTTGACTTTGTTGGTATGATATATTTTCTGAGTGGTTGGGACTTAGAAAATTTTTCACTTTTGGTGTACTTCTGAGAGATGACTTTTTTTTTGGACTTTGTTTGGTATGATATATTTTGTGAGTGGTTGGGGACTTAGAAAATTTTTCACTTTTATTGGACTTCTAAGGGATAAGGTTTTTTTTGAACTTCGTTGAGTTGATATATTTTTGTGAGTGGTTTCGACTTTAGAAAATTTCTCACATATAGTTAAACCTCTGACGGATAATATTTTTCGTTTGACACATTGTTGGACGACTAGATTTAGTTAATTTTTTTCAAATATGAAAAAATGATTGCTTTTTGTTTTGTGTGACACATTGTTGCTATGGCGACGAGATTCAAATTGAAAAAAATTGCTATGACGACTAGATTTAGTTAATTTTTTTCAAATATGAAAAAATGATTGCTTTTTTGTTTTGTGTGACACATTGTTGGTATAAGGGTTGCTATGACGACGAGAGTCAAATTGAAAAAATTCAAATATTGAAAAATGATTTTCTTTTTGTTTGTTTGTAGACTGATTGAAGAATACGGGAGGAATATAGGAGATGATTTTTTTTTTTTTTTTATATGAATTATTTTTCACATATTGTGGGAATGATTTAATATATTCATTGAGAGAGTCCATGGGAATTGGTTTTTTTTTTTTTTTTCTATATAAAATGATATTTGAAAGAAATTGAAATATTTGAAATGTACTGTGGACTTATGGAATTTTTTAGAGGAAACTTTTGAGGAGTTTGTTGAAATATTATTTTTTAATGATATATGTATATAAATGAAAGAAATTTAGTGTGTAACGGAATGATTGTTGTTTAGAGATAAATAGTGGGGGAATTTAATATGAAAAAAAATTAAAAAAATGTTTCTTTTCTTAAGAATTGATGTTGAAATTCTTCTAAGATTTGAATTTAAATGTTCATATATTACTAGAGTTGAACTTAAGGTTCTTAGAAAAAAAGTTTTATTAAAAAGAAGAAAAAAGTATTTTTTAGGCAATATTATTATTGTGTGTTAATTATTATTTGATTTCATTCTAATTATACAAATACGTATAATTTGAATGTATTTAAAATGTAAGAAAAAATGTAGAAAAAAAAAAAATATATACATATATTTTTTTTATATAATAATATATATATACATATATATTATATATATTTATTTTTTTTCTTTTTTTCGAATCTTCAAGCAAAGGATGAGCTTCAGTGGATCGCAGTATGGCAGCTGCTCTACCACTTACAACACCTTGCCTGCTACCAAAGTCGTTTACAATTGATTCTAAGCATTGTCATCGTATATAATAATGTTTAACTATATAACTAGCGCGGCTACAGGTGATTTAATAATACACCTCCATATTGCTATGTTATACAGAAACAATTGGCATTACTCTCATTGTCGTTTATATAAATATAAACTTTAAATGATTTATTGCCATACAATACAATTGCTCCAGTATTTATTATTACAGTCCAGCACGGATACGACCCTTAGAGGCGTTCAGGCATAATCCAGCGGACGTAGCGTCATACCACTGTTCGCTCGAACAAGTATTGTGCCATTTGGTCCCGTACCTGCGGTTCCTCTCGTACTACGCAGGAATGCTGTCGTAACAATGATAGTCATCAGTAGGGTAAAACTAACCTGTCTCACGACGGTCTAAACCCAGCTCACGTTACCTTGGCATGGGTGAACAATCCAACGCTTGGTGAATTTTGCTTCACAATGATAGGAAGAGCCGACATCAAAGGATCAAAAAGCGGACGTCGCTATGAACGCTTGGCCGCCACAAGCCAGTTATCCCTGTGGTAAACTTTTCTGACACCTCTTGTTAAAAACTCTTTAAACCAAAAGGATCGATAGGCCGAGCTTTTGCTGTCTCTGTGTGTACTGAACACCGAGATCAAGTCAGCATTTGCCCTTTTGCTCTATGTGTGGTTTCTGTCCGCAC
>OX122883.1:58142619-58150119 GCA_944738645.1 Eristalinus sepulchralis
AGCTATACCCGCACGAACACGCTTCTGAGATGCTTATGGACCGTTTGAACAGGAATGAGTTCAGAGAACCATGTCCAGTAATCAAGTAGCTCATATACATACTCAGATTAAGACCTCCAATGGACTTAACAAGTGACACATCGCGAAGGAAGCTGTATGTCACTCTGCCATTTACACAGGTCTCCCATCTGTCCTGCCATTTTTGCTTCAGCAGCTGATCAAGGAGGTCTTTTCGCTCGTTAAGAGCTAATCCCTCCAATCCGTTGGTGTCGATCCCTCCAACACTCGGTGTTGGGATGCCTCTCTTTAGAGCGAACAGTATACTTCTTCTACTGATCTCCAGGTCGAGTGGCAGTACTCCCATGAGTACCTGGAGAGCCTCCGTAGAGACAGTGTGACAAACAGGCAGACACGCCAGGAGACCAACCCTCTGACATGACTGTATTCGCCGCATTCCCCAAGCAGAGTTAACAACATCACACCATATATATGCACCATACGTTGCACACGCAACGAACAGGCCAGTATATACAGTGCGTGCTGCTGTTCCACTCAGTCCCCAGTCACTCTTCAGCACCCGCCAAAGCTGCCCTGAAGCCTTCACTAAGCGATCCCTAAGTTTAAGAACATGAGGGAGAAAGTTCAATCCCTTTCCAACGGTGATACCGAGGTATTTAACCTCACTCACCGTTCTCAGTGAAGTGCCGAGAACACGTACGGACGGGTTACGGTTCGGGGACAACTTGCCCTTGAGCATCATCATAGACGTCTTGTCTAGTGCTATGCCTACGCCTACTTTTGTGCCCCATCGATGAACTAGGCCCATCGCATCTTCAGCCAATAGCTCTAGATCAGAGCGGGATTGGCCTTCGATCATGATGAGCAGATCATCGGCAAAAGCACAATGATTAAAAGTTCTACCTAACTCTTCAAGAAGGGGGTCCATCATTATGTTCCATATGAATGGTCCACAGATGGATCCCTGTGGGCACCCACGATATACATCGGTTCGGACGTTAAGTCCTGATGGGCCTGCGATGTGCGCACTCCTGTGAGAGAAGTAACTCTCCCAGAGAGCGATATCATCGCAGCCGACATCTCTGAGCCGGTCGATAATGCTCCTCCAGCTCAGATGGTCGAATGCGCCCTTGAAGTCCACAAAGATGCCGAGTACATACTTGGCTTGTGATTCAATGACGCACCTCTTCGTGTGCACCCACGCGTCCTCAACACTTCTTCCCTGCCTAAAACCAAACTGGGTAGGAGCGTTCTCGCCCGTATTGGCTGCAAGCCTTTCCACCATAATCCGTTCTAAAATCTTGCCCAGAGCGGATAGCAGACTTATCCCTCTGTACGATCGGGGACTGCTCCTAATTCTATCTGGGGACTTCAAAAGAACCATCACACGTGCCTGTTTCCACGCTTCCGGAAAGTGCCCGAGGCGGACACAGCAGCAGAGAAGGGTCTCGACATAGTCAGGCACAGCAGACCAAATGGCTTTCACCATTTCGCCTGTTATTCCATCCATGCCGGGAGACTTCTTCCCTCGGATTCGAGAGACAGCGAAAGAGATCTCCGATGCGTGCAGCTCAGGAGGAGGAATCCTCATTTCTGAGGAGGCAATTGGGGACTCAGATGCACCAGCCCGGGGGAAGAACTTCCCTAGGAGCACCTCCATGCATTCACTCCATGATGTGACCAGTTCCCCATTATTTATGAGGCTACTGATCCCAACATGCTTCTTTTTCCTTCGGCAAATGCGATAGAGATGTCCCCAGGGGTCATCCCTATTGGTGTGCGCAAATGCCTTCCAATGATCTTCTTTTACCTGGACAAGGAGACGCTTGTACTCTGCAAGGCGTGCCCTTAGTTCCTGGGAGCATTGGATCAGATCTTCTGAGCCTGCTCTGCGGCATCTTTGGACTCGCTTCCTGAGACGGCGCACCAATCTCTTCTTGGTCTCCAGCTCGGGGGACCACCACTTGACCCTGTGTGTCGCTACTGGGTAACTTCTGTCGAACATTCCATCGCATATCCTTTCAACTGAGTCGGTAATAAAAATAACCTGCTCGTTGATGGGCAGGTTCGAGAAGTCTCGAAGCGGGACTGCCATGACCGTTTCCTTTAGTAGGAAACCAAAGGTCTGCCAGTCCGCACGTGCCGTCTTCCAGCGTTTCACGATCGGCTCGTCGATGGCTCTATTGTTCTCATCATTCCAGAACGAAGCAATCCTTATAAGGCTATGGTCACTCACATCGGAACTGGTGACAGACCAGTCGAACCGAAGTGAGCGACGGGCTGCATCGTTCACAAGTGTTACATCTATATCACTCTCACCCATGGGACCACTAAAAGTGTAGGTGAGACTGGGTTGGTTCAAGAACGTTGAGTTCTGCGCTAATGCCCACTCAGTCAGTAGTACTCCTCTGTGCAACCGGTGGTGCGAAGGAGGGAGTCTACTTGCACATTTACTGTGCCACGCTGAGGACGACGCGTTCGCATCAATTCCAACCAGTATAGGCACACTACCTGCCAGCTGGAACAGATCACTCATGAACTCGAGGTATGAGTCAATTTCGTGACTGTACTGGCAGTAGACACTGGCTAGGAACATTTTTCCTGCCATGTTCTGCACGCTTATACAAACACCATGTCTATCAGAACGTACCAATATACACTCCCAGTCGTTGTAGCCACTGAAGATTATCGCTGCCTTTCCCCTGGTATCCGTAAAGGAACGCATATGCGCCGGGATACCGACAACTCGACCATCTTTAGTGTACGGCTCCTGAACGACGGCAAAATCGCATGACGATGCCAGCATGGCTTGACCCAAGCTGCACATCGCTGCGTAAGACCCCTGTGAATTGTTTTGGAGGAGGTTGAACATTAATGTTTGGCCTCTCTCCTCAGTTTCTCCGCCATATAGACAGGGCAATCGCTTGACATCACCTCGTGGTGACGATCGGTTAAGCCCTCCTTAAGGCAAACTTGGCAGTCTGGGGGAAAGCCACAGCGTGTAGCATGGTGCCCTTCCCTTCCGCAACGCCAGCATGTTTTCGTTTTATCGGTACATTGACTGACCCTGTGGGACAAGGACAGGCACCGGAAGCATCCCATAACGGGTTGGAATTCTCCAACCTTAAACGACTGGCAACCAACGTATACACGCTCTGCCTTAAGAAGTGCCCTGATGGCTTCTGGGCTAGATTCGAGCACCACATTTTTGGTGCCTTCTGTCTGTTCCCAGAGGGAGCCTATGATTTGCGTATCGCAATCGAAATCTTCTTTTTTTGTTTTTTCCTTGAGATTTTTCTCGTAAATCTCAGAGAGGAAAGTCTGGGGGGAGATACTTTTTGATACACGATGTATCACAACCCTCGACCCAGGTTTCCTCACCTGCCTCGCCTCTAAGCCGGCTGCCAGAAATTTACCCGTGAGGAGTAGTTTCTTTCTTTCCTCCTCTGTGGGTGTGCTGACGAGAGCACCGCCCTCCCGGCTGGGTTTGACCTCATGAATACGTACACCAGTACCTGGCCCTACTTCCTTAAGGAACTTCGTTATTACCTCCTTAGAGGTCATGCCCGCTTTTCCCTTTACCAGGACCCCAAACGTGGGCGGCACGGCTTTGGGAGGTGGTAAAACTCTCCGTGGAGGAGGAGCATTTGGTGCGTCGACGGCACAAACGGCTGCATAAGTTATGGCAGCTTTTTTTTGTTGAGGCATAATTTTCCTCTTTTCAAGTTTCTCCACTTGGACGGGCAGGTCGGCTGGGGCTGGGGAAGGCACAGCTTTTACCGGCCTACCTAGCACGGGACGGGGTGGCCCGCCATTCATGAGTACGTCTAGTCTACCTTTTATTCTTTCAGCTTCCGCTAAAGCTGTATAGAAACATTTTTCATATCTGCCTATACACTTCATGATGAACGTTTTTGACTCGTAGTTCATCCCTACTCTATCAGCCAAAATAAACTCAACGAGATCCAAGGAGATCTTTCTTATATTGTCGACAGATCTCCCATGGTCGCTAAGGTTGGGCGGGTCTCTAATTCCTGCACTTACTTCCTTCGGGGCCACTCCTACATTCTTCACTCCATGACAATCAGCTTTGTCATCTTCACTTCTTTCTTCCTTGCCTATTATCTTCTTGGCTTCCTCCCTCAGCTCGAAATCTTTCACTAGCTTCTTCTCTTTCTTTTCCTTCTTCTGCTGCTTTTTCTTCGAGTACCTGACAGGCAGGAACTCATCTTCTGAGTCTACCTCCAATCCTTTCCTTTTGGAGGAGGTAGCCTCTAGCGCCGAGTCGGAGCCGTCTCCCTCTTCTTGGGCATTAGCGCCTTTCTTCCGTTTACCCATCTTAATACAACCAATAAAAAGAAAATAACTTACCGCTTTGCCGCGGTCACTTCCTTTTTGCGGATTATCACTTTCTTCTTCTTTCACGACACCACACAACACTTTAGGGAACTATTCTTTTATTGCCTATTTCCGCAATAAACCACTGTCACCCGTTTATGGTGCTAATTGCTTTTATTGCGGTTTTCCGCTTTAGCAACGATCGCACTTAAATTTTGACTATTTACAGTAATGAACTATAAAAATGTTTGTCACCACTTAAAACGACACTGTTACACACCCACGAATTTTTCTAGAGTCACGACGCGGACGTCCGAACCCTTCGACTGTTCAACAGAGAATGAGTAGATAGGGACAGTAGGAATCTCGTTAATCCATTCATGCGCGTCACTAATTAGATGACGAGGCATTTGGCTACCTTAAGAGAGTCATAGTTACTCCCGCCGTTTACCCGCGCTTACTTGAATTTCTTCACTTTGACATTCAGAGCACTGGGCAGAAATCACATTGTGTCAACACCCGTTAGGGCCATCACAATGCTTTGTTTTAATTAGACAGTCGGATTCCCCAAGTCCGTGCCAGTTCTGAATTGATTGTTAATTGATAGTCGTTATAAATTATAAGAATATATCGTAGATAAAACTTATAATTTTTAGCAAGAAAATTCCACAATTGGCTACGTAAACTACTATCCGGGGAACAAAATCCGAAAATTTTTATTTACCCAGAACGAGTACATAAACCATGTTATTGCTTCCAATTCAAGCCCGACTATCTCAATCTTCAGAGCCAATCCTTATCCCGAAGTTACGGATCTAATTTGCCGACTTCCCTTACCTACATTATTCTATCGACTAGAGACTCTTCACCTTGGAGACCAGCTGCGGATATCGGTACGGCCTGTTGAGAAGTTTGCGTGACCCCACCATAAATTTTCAAGGTCCGAGGAGAAAATATCGATACAACAGTAAATGTCATGCTCTTCTAGTCCATCTACCATATCTCTCTTCGAAAGACTTCCATGGTAGTACGACTATAAAACAGAAAAGAAAACTCTTCCGATATCTCTCGACGGCTTCTTTATGGTTGTTCCTGTTGCCAGGATGAGCAAAAAGCCCATTTTTAATAACAAACGGATACTCAACAGGTTACGGAATTGGAACCGTATTCCCTTTCGTTCAAGAATATTTAAGTGTTTTATATAATATAACCAATATATATAATATATTTTTTATTTTATTTTGCAACTTAAACATTTTCAGCTTTCGCCTTAAACTTAGGACCGACTAACTCGTGATCAACCACTGTTCACACGAAACCCTTCTCCACTTCAGTCCTCCAAGGTCTCATTCGATTATTTGCTACTACCACCAAGATCTGTACCAATAGCGGCTCCATGCAGGCTTACGCCAAACACTTCTAAGCACACCATTGTACCCTCCTACTCACTAAAGTTTCAAAATTTATATTCAAATAAATATTTAAATATAAATCATCTACTTTAGCGGTAATGTATAGGTATACAACTTAAGCGCCATCCATTTTAAGGGCTAGTTGCTTCGGCAGGTGAGTTGTTACACACTCCTTAGCGGATTACGACTTCCATGTCCACCGTCCTGCTGTTTTAAGCAACCAACGCCTTTCATGGTATCTGCATGAGTTGTTAATTTGGGCACCGTAACATTACGTTTGGTTCATCCCACAGCGCCAGTTCTGCTTACCAAAAGTGGCCCACTGGGCACAATATATCACAACTTAAACCTTCATATCAAGAAAGGTTAAGTTCTTACCCATTTAAAGTTTGAGAATAGGTTAAGGTCGTTTCGACCCTAATGCCTCTAATCATTCGCTTTACCAGATAAGATTATTTTATATAATTTTTAAATGCACCAGCTATCCTGAGGGAAACTTCGGAGGGAACCAGCTACTAGATGGTTCGATTGGTCTTTCGCCCCTATACTCAATTCTGACAATCGATTTGCACGTCAGAACTGTTTCGGTCTTCCATCAGGGTTTCCCCTGACTTCAACCTGATCAAGTATAGTTCACCATCTTTCGGGTCACAGCATAAATGCTCAAGGTACGCTCTAGTTAGAGGCATAAATAATATAAATATTATTATACATAACTATATAGAACGCCCCGGGATTGAATTAATATTTCATAATAAAACATTAACTAATCCCATTTAAAAACAGTTAAGTTAATTACGCCATTGGGTTTTATTAAAAATACCCAATGACTTGCACATATGTTAGACTCCTTGGTCCGTGTTTCAAGACGGGTCCCGAAGGTATCCTGAATCTATCGCATTGTTAATCATATGAGTGCATACAATAATAAATAAATCAATAGATAAATTTAAAATTGTAAAATTTTATAAATAAAATTTAAGCACTATTACGATTTAATCTGTCAATGATTTATCAAATCAAATACATTCATCCTATGTTAGAAATCCGAAAATAACTAATTTGAATGAACTTAAGCATTTGATCTTATAATAAATATTTATAACATTAACAGATTACAATGTCCTTATATGGAAAAATTGCACACCATTTTTATAATATGATAAATATTATAATATTAGTGATGAATTTTCCATAATGGATATTCAGGTTCATCGGGCTTAACCTCTAAGCAGTTTCACGTACTATTTAACTCTCTATTCAGAGTTCTTTTCAACTTTCCCTCACGGTACTTGTTTACTATCGGTCTCATGGTTATATTTAGTTTTAGATGGAGTTTACCACCCACTTAGTGCTGCACTATCAAGCAACACGACTCTTTGGAAACATCTTCTAGTAATCATTAATGTTATACGGGCCTGGCACCCTCTATGGGTAAATGGCCTCATTTAAGAAGGACTTAAATCATTAATTTCTCATACTAGATTATAGATATTCCATACACTGCATCCCATATTTACCATAAAGATAAAATGGCTTAGTGCTGAACTGTTTTCTTTTCGCTCGCCGCTACTAAGAAAATCCTTGTTAGTTTCTTTTCCTTCCCTCATTAATATGCTTAAATTCAGGGAGTTATCTCATATGAGTTGAGGTCGTTCGAACAAATAACATAAATTAAGTTGCATATATATTAAATATTGTAAAAAAATCTTTTCTATATAATAATATCTAA
>OX122883.1:58160119-58170119 GCA_944738645.1 Eristalinus sepulchralis
GTCTTCCATCAGGGTTTCCCCTGACTTCAACCTGATCAAGTATAGTTCACCATCTTTCGGGTCACAGCATAAATGCTCAAGGTACGCTCTAGTTAGAGGCATAAATAATATAAATATTATTATACATAACTATATAGAACGCCCCGGGATTGAATTAATATTTCATAATAAAACATTAACTAATCCCATTTAAAAACAGTTAAGTTAATTACGCCATTGGGTTTTATTAAAAATACCCAATGACTTGCACATATGTTAGACTCCTTGGTCCGTGTTTCAAGACGGGTCCCGAAGGTATCCTGAATCTATCGCATTGTTAATCATATGAGTGCATACAATAATAAATAAATCAATAGATAAATTTAAAATTGTAAAATTTTATAAATAAAATTTAAGCACTATTACGATTTAATCTGTCAATGATTTATCAAATCAAATACATTCATCCTATGTTAGAAATCCGAAAATAACTAATTTGAATGAACTTAAGCATTTGATCTTATAATAAATATTTATAACATTAACAGATTACAATGTCCTTATATGGAAAAATTGCACACCATTTTTATAATATGATAAATATTATAATATTAGTGATGAATTTTCCATAATGGATATTCAGGTTCATCGGGCTTAACCTCTAAGCAGTTTCACGTACTATTTAACTCTCTATTCAGAGTTCTTTTCAACTTTCCCTCACGGTACTTGTTTACTATCGGTCTCATGGTTATATTTAGTTTTAGATGGAGTTTACCACCCACTTAGTGCTGCACTATCAAGCAACACGACTCTTTGGAAACATCTTCTAGTAATCATTAATGTTATACGGGCCTGGCACCCTCTATGGGTAAATGGCCTCATTTAAGAAGGACTTAAATCATTAATTTCTCATACTAGATTATAGATATTCCATACACTGCATCCCATATTTACCATAAAGATAAAATGGCTTAGTGCTGAACTGTTTTCTTTTCGCTCGCCGCTACTAAGAAAATCCTTGTTAGTTTCTTTTCCTTCCCTCATTAATATGCTTAAATTCAGGGAGTTATCTCATATGAGTTGAGGTCGTTCGAACAAATAACATAAATTAAGTTGCATATATATTAAATATTGTAAAAAAATCTTTTCTATATAATAATATCTAAGATGAAGGCTATTCTTTTTTTTGTTTTTTAAATAAACATTTTTAAGCTAGACATTCCTCCAACAAATAGATATTATAAAATACTAAGATTTTTTTTTTTTTCTTTATTTGAGGTATATATGTATGTTATTATTATGAATATTTATAGGCTAATATTAAAATATATTCAATAATATAACATGTGCTTTATTTTTGAATGTATAATATTTTTATATAAAAATGTATACATACTTTTTTTATAAGCAACTTATTTAGCATAGTCTCACAACCCTCAACCATATGTAGTCCAAGCAGCACCTTAAAATTAATTAAAGTACATAACAGCATGGACTGCGATATGCGTTCAAAATGTCGATGTTCATGTGTCCTGCAGTTCACACGATGACGCACAGTTTGCTGCGTTCTTCATCGACCCATGAGCCAAGTGATCCACCGCTTAGAGTAATAAAATTTTTTTTCTTTTTAATTTAGTCAATTTTCAGATAAAAGAAATAAATAATTATTTCTTTTATATATTATCTTCTTTAAATCTACAATCTATTGTTGCGAATGTCCAGTTCAATCTTAGAACTGTTTACTTATTATTTTTTTTAAGTACAACATATAATTGTTAGAGGAAAAGAAGTTTTTAATTTTATTGTATGTGTGTGTATATACATATCCATAATCACATATGAAAAAATATATAATACCATTTATACACATTCAAACATACAATGGTTTTCATTTTCTTTTTTTTACTCTTCGTTATATATACATATATAATATACACATTTTAATAGTATATGTTAATGGTTATTTTATTTTATTTACACCACAAGTCATGAGAAATTTTTTCTTATATGGTATAATAAAGAATATATGAAAAAGATGAAAATATTATATGAGGGGCGGCTGTATATACCTCTCTATGGTTATAACAACTATTAACATCTTTTCATTATAATTTCTTTAATATATATTTTTTAATGCGGTTTCTTATGAAATATTAACAATATCTCATATTTCTCATCTATATGACTTTTTTGTGAGTGTTGTATGAGTTAGTTATAATAAACCATTTATATTCTATATATATTTGTGTATTATATATTTGTAATAATAACATTAAGTATTTATTATAATTTGTTTATATATATCAATAATAATAATTATGATATATTATAACATTCATTCAAAAGTATTTTTAAAGTATTTTAGTTTTCTTTTTGTAATTTATAAAAATTACAAAAAAATTTTTATTTTTATGAAGGAACACGTTAATGATCCTTCCGCAGGTTCACCTACGGAAACCTTGTTACGACTTTTACTTCCTCTAAATAATCAAGTTCGGTCAACTTCTGCGAAACAACCGTAACACGTGAGCGTCACAGTGATCACGTCCGGAGACCTCACTAAATAATTCAATCGGTAGTAGCGACGGGCGGTGTGTACAAAGGGCAGGGACGTAATCAATACGAGTTAATGACTCACACTTACTGGGAATTCCAAGTTCATGTGAACAGTTTCAGTTCACAATCCCAAGCATGAAAGTGGTTCAGCGGTTTACCCGGACCTCTCGGTCTAGGAAATACACGTTGATACTTTCATTGTAGCGCGCGTGCAGCCCAGGACATCTAAGGGCATCACAGACCTGTTATTGCTCAATCTCATTATTGCTAGACGCAATTTGTCCATTTAAGAAGCTAGTGTCCTTATAATGGGACAAACAAACAGGTACGACTCCACTTACATAAACACATTCAAACACTCTTACATTTTACTGTATTCATGAATGAAGGCTATGCAAGCTTCAATGCCATAATCCTGAAAGCATCTATTTAATATATTTGAGTCTCGTTCGTTATCGGAATTAACCAGACAAATCACTCCACGAACTAAGAACGGCCATGCACCACCACCCATAGATTCGAGAAAGAGCTATCAATCTGTCTTACACACTTATGTTCGGACCTGGTAAGTTTTCCCGTGTTGAGTCAAATTAAGCCGCAGGCTCCACTCCTGGTGGTGCCCTTCCGTCAATTCCTTTAAGTTTCAGCTTTGCAACCATACTTCCCCCGGAGCCCAAAAGCTTTGGTTTCCCGGGAAGCGACTGAGAGAGCCATAGTAGTAGCTACACCCAATTGCTGGCTGGCATCGTTTATGGTTAGAACTAGGGCGGTATCTGATCGCCTTCGAACCTCTAACTTTCGTTCTTGATTAATGAAAACATCTTTGGCAAATGCTTTCGCTTAAGTTAGTCTTACGACGGTCCAAGAATTTCACCTCTCGCGTCGTAATACTAATGCCCCCAAACTGCTTCTATTAATCATTACCTCTTGATCTAAAAACCAATGAAAGTAGAACAGAGGTCTTATTTCATTATTCCATGCACAAAATATTCAGGCATTTGGAGCCTGCTTTAAGCACTCTAATTTGTTCAAAGTAATAGTACCGGCCCACAACAACACTCGATGAAGAGCACTGAAGCAGGTTTAAATAGGAGGTATATATAATAATACAAGTACCATTATATATAAGAACTCCACCGGTAATACGCTTGCATACATAAGGTAATGTACAATCCACAATTATAGTTGTACTACCCGTATGAAGCACAAATTCAACTACGAACGTTTTAACCGCAACAACTTTAATATACGCTATTGGAGCTGGAATTACCGCGGCTGCTGGCACCAGACTTGCCCTCCAATAGGTCCTTGTTAAAGGATTTAAAGTGTACTCATTCCAATTACAGGGCCTCGGATATGAGTCCTGTATTGTTATTTTTCGTCACTACCTCCCCGAACTGGGAGTGGGTAATTTACGCGCCTGCTGCCTTCCTTAGATGTGGTAGCCGTTTCTCAGGCTCCCTCTCCGGAATCGAACCCTGATTCCCCGTTACCCGTTGCAACCATGGTAGTCCTAGATACTACCATCAATAGTTGATAGGGCAGACATTTGAAAGATCTGTCGTCGGTACAAGACCATACGATCGGCAAATTATCTAGAGTTCAACCATAATAACGATTTCCGAAAAAATCGCTTGGTTTTAGCCTAATAAAAGCACACGTTCCAAAAGGTCCGTGTTTATATTGCATGTATTAGCTCTAGAATTACCACAGTTATCCAAGTAACTGTTAACGATCTAATGAACCATAACTGATATAATGAGCCTTTTGCGGTTTCACTTTTAATTCGTGTGTACTTAGACATGCATGGCTTAATCTTTGAGACAAGCATATAACTACTGGCAGGATCAACCAGAATTATGTTTTATCATTATATAATAAGATAAATTTTCTTTTAAAAAATTACATTGAATTATTATATTCTCTCTATATTTTCATTTGACTTAAAAATAAAAAATTAAACAAAAAATTTCACATTTTATAATATTATCATCATATATTTATCATTATCCCTCTTTTTTTCAGTATTCTATATTATTATTCGTTATTCTCATTAAATAAAAGCCAGCCACACTTTTAATTTTCTCAAACGAATTTGTAGAATACTTTTTTTATGATAAATGATAATTTAAAATGTTACTTTTTTTCATTTTCTATTTCCTTTTTTAAGTCATATTCATTCAAACCATAAGTGTCTTCTTTTCTCTCATCTTATTTTTCTTCTATAGAGAGTTATAATAATGAATTTTAAAAAAGTAAAATCTTTATTTTTCTATTAGAAAAATAATTAAAAACAAGAACCATATAGAACTTGCTTTCATTTTTTCACATTTTTCATTTAAAATACATCATTTCAATGATTATCTTCCAAAATACTCATAATCTCATTTACTTCATTCAAAATATGAATGTTGTATATATTACGCCAAAAATATATACTTTTAATATTTTAAAAAGAATTTACAATTCTTTCTCATCTTTTCATCAATATTTTCCATGTTTCACACATGAAAATTGCCCCATATTCAAAATCCAAATCATACACAAAATGTATAATTTTTCGTATTGTCTATCAAAATTTTTAAATAAAAAAAATTTTTTTTTTTTTTGAAAAAAATTTTTTTTTTTTGAAAAAATTTTTTTTTTTATAAAATGTCCAAAATGTTCCCACTTTAGTCATAATATATCCAAACAAAACCACACAACATAATTTCACAACATTTTCATGTTATGAAGGCAAGAAACTCATATGTCTCTTCCATACAACACCAAAAAGTGTCTTTTTCGATTTCGCTTTATAAGATTTTCAAAACGAACGCACGACGAAAATGCATTTTTTTGATCAAATCACGGTACTTGTTTACTATCGGTCTCATGGTTATATTTAGTTTTAGATGGAGTTTACCACCCACTTAGTGCTGCACTATCAAGCAACACGACTCTTTGGAAACATCTTCTAGTAATCATTAATGTTATACGGGCCTGGCACCCTCTATGGGTAAATGGCCTCATTTAAGAAGGACTTAAATCATTAATTTCTCATACTAGATTATAGATATTCCATACACTGCATCCCATATTTACCATAAAGATAAAATGGCTTAGTGCTGAACTGTTTTCTTTTCGCTCGCCGCTACTAAGAAAATCCTTGTTAGTTTCTTTTCCTTCCCTCATTAATATGCTTAAATTCAGGGAGTTATCTCATATGAGTTGAGGTCGTTCGAACAAATAACATAAATTAAGTTGCATATATATTAAATATTGTAAAAAAATCTTTTCTATATAATA
This sequence comes from Eristalinus sepulchralis, assembly GCA_944738645.1. Classification (NCBI taxonomy): domain Eukaryota; kingdom Metazoa; phylum Arthropoda; class Insecta; order Diptera; family Syrphidae; genus Eristalinus; species Eristalinus sepulchralis. The sequence goes on from OX122883.1 coordinate 58,165,943, forward strand.
ATATCTAAGATGAAGGCTATTCTTTTTTTTGTTTTTTAAATAAACATTTTTAAGCTAGACATTCCTCCAACAAATAGATATTATAAAATACTAAGATTTTTTTTTTTTTCTTTATTTGAGGTATATATGTATGTTATTATTATGAATATTTATAGGCTAATATTAAAATATATTCAATAATATAACATGTGCTTTATTTTTGAATGTATAATATTTTTATATAAAAATGTATACATACTTTTTTTATAAGCAACTTATTTAGCATAGTCTCACAACCCTCAACCATATGTAGTCCAAGCAGCACCTTAAAATTAATTAAAGTACATAACAGCATGGACTGCGATATGCGTTCAAAATGTCGATGTTCATGTGTCCTGCAGTTCACACGATGACGCACAGTTTGCTGCGTTCTTCATCGACCCATGAGCCAAGTGATCCACCGCTTAGAGTAATAAAATTTTTTTTCTTTTTAATTTAGTCAATTTTCAGATAAAAGAAATAAATAATTATTTCTTTTATATATTATCTTCTTTAAATCTACAATCTATTGTTGCGAATGTCCAGTTCAATCTTAGAACTGTTTACTTATTATTTTTTTTAAGTACAACATATAATTGTTAGAGGAAAAGAAGTTTTTAATTTTATTGTATGTGTGTGTATATACATATCCATAATCACATATGAAAAAATATATAATACCATTTATACACATTCAAACATACAATGGTTTTCATTTTCTTTTTTTTACTCTTCGTTATATATACATATATAATATACACATTTTAATAGTATATGTTAATGGTTATTTTATTTTATTTACACCACAAGTCATGAGAAATTTTTTCTTATATGGTATAATAAAGAATATATGAAAAAGATGAAAATATTATATGAGGGGCGGCTGTATATACCTCTCTATGGTTATAACAACTATTAACATCTTTTCATTATAATTTCTTTAATATATATTTTTTAATGCGGTTTCTTATGAAATATTAACAATATCTCATATTTCTCATCTATATGACTTTTTTGTGAGTGTTGTATGAGTTAGTTATAATAAACCATTTATATTCTATATATATTTGTGTATTATATATTTGTAATAATAACATTAAGTATTTATTATAATTTGTTTATATATATCAATAATAATAATTATGATATATTATAACATTCATTCAAAAGTATTTTTAAAGTATTTTAGTTTTCTTTTTGTAATTTATAAAAATTACAAAAAAATTTTTATTTTTATGAAGGAACACGTTAATGATCCTTCCGCAGGTTCACCTACGGAAACCTTGTTACGACTTTTACTTCCTCTAAATAATCAAGTTCGGTCAACTTCTGCGAAACAACCGTAACACGTGAGCGTCACAGTGATCACGTCCGGAGACCTCACTAAATAATTCAATCGGTAGTAGCGACGGGCGGTGTGTACAAAGGGCAGGGACGTAATCAATACGAGTTAATGACTCACACTTACTGGGAATTCCAAGTTCATGTGAACAGTTTCAGTTCACAATCCCAAGCATGAAAGTGGTTCAGCGGTTTACCCGGACCTCTCGGTCTAGGAAATACACGTTGATACTTTCATTGTAGCGCGCGTGCAGCCCAGGACATCTAAGGGCATCACAGACCTGTTATTGCTCAATCTCATTATTGCTAGACGCAATTTGTCCATTTAAGAAGCTAGTGTCCTTATAATGGGACAAACAAACAGGTACGACTCCACTTACATAAACACATTCAAACACTCTTACATTTTACTGTATTCATGAATGAAGGCTATGCAAGCTTCAATGCCATAATCCTGAAAGCATCTATTTAATATATTTGAGTCTCGTTCGTTATCGGAATTAACCAGACAAATCACTCCACGAACTAAGAACGGCCATGCACCACCACCCATAGATTCGAGAAAGAGCTATCAATCTGTCTTACACACTTATGTTCGGACCTGGTAAGTTTTCCCGTGTTGAGTCAAATTAAGCCGCAGGCTCCACTCCTGGTGGTGCCCTTCCGTCAATTCCTTTAAGTTTCAGCTTTGCAACCATACTTCCCCCGGAGCCCAAAAGCTTTGGTTTCCCGGGAAGCGACTGAGAGAGCCATAGTAGTAGCTACACCCAATTGCTGGCTGGCATCGTTTATGGTTAGAACTAGGGCGGTATCTGATCGCCTTCGAACCTCTAACTTTCGTTCTTGATTAATGAAAACATCTTTGGCAAATGCTTTCGCTTAAGTTAGTCTTACGACGGTCCAAGAATTTCACCTCTCGCGTCGTAATACTAATGCCCCCAAACTGCTTCTATTAATCATTACCTCTTGATCTAAAAACCAATGAAAGTAGAACAGAGGTCTTATTTCATTATTCCATGCACAAAATATTCAGGCATTTGGAGCCTGCTTTAAGCACTCTAATTTGTTCAAAGTAATAGTACCGGCCCACAACAACACTCGATGAAGAGCACTGAAGCAGGTTTAAATAGGAGGTATATATAATAATACAAGTACCATTATATATAAGAACTCCACCGGTAATACGCTTGCATACATAAGGTAATGTACAATCCACAATTATAGTTGTACTACCCGTATGAAGCACAAATTCAACTACGAACGTTTTAACCGCAACAACTTTAATATACGCTATTGGAGCTGGAATTACCGCGGCTGCTGGCACCAGACTTGCCCTCCAATAGGTCCTTGTTAAAGGATTTAAAGTGTACTCATTCCAATTACAGGGCCTCGGATATGAGTCCTGTATTGTTATTTTTCGTCACTACCTCCCCGAACTGGGAGTGGGTAATTTACGCGCCTGCTGCCTTCCTTAGATGTGGTAGCCGTTTCTCAGGCTCCCTCTCCGGAATCGAACCCTGATTCCCCGTTACCCGTTGCAACCATGGTAGTCCTAGATACTACCATCAATAGTTGATAGGGCAGACATTTGAAAGATCTGTCGTCGGTACAAGACCATACGATCGGCAAATTATCTAGAGTTCAACCATAATAACGATTTCCGAAAAAATCGCTTGGTTTTAGCCTAATAAAAGCACACGTTCCAAAAGGTCCGTGTTTATATTGCATGTATTAGCTCTAGAATTACCACAGTTATCCAAGTAACTGTTAACGATCTAATGAACCATAACTGATATAATGAGCCTTTTGCGGTTTCACTTTTAATTCGTGTGTACTTAGACATGCATGGCTTAATCTTTGAGACAAGCATATAACTACTGGCAGGATCAACCAGAATTATGTTTTATCATTATATAATAAGATAAATTTTCTTTTAAAAAATTACATTGAATTATTATATTCTCTCTATATTTTCATTTGACTTAAAAATAAAAAATTAAACAAAAAATTTCACATTTTATAATATTATCATCATATATTTATCATTATCCCTCTTTTTTTCAGTATTCTATATTATTATTCGTTATTCTCATTAAATAAAAGCCAGCCACACTTTTAATTTTCTCAAACGAATTTGTAGAATACTTTTTTTATGATAAATGATAATTTAAAATGTTACTTTTTTTCATTTTCTATTTCCTTTTTTAAGTCATATTCATTCAAACCATAAGTGTCTTCTTTTCTCTCATCTTATTTTTCTTCTATAGAGAGTTATAATAATGAATTTTAAAAAAGTAAAATCTTTATTTTTCTATTAGAAAAATAATTAAAAACAAGAACCATATAGAACTTGCTTTCATTTTTTCACATTTTTCATTTAAAATACATCATTTCAATGATTATCTTCCAAAATACTCATAATCTCATTTACTTCATTCAAAATATGAATGTTGTATATATTACGCCAAAAATATATACTTTTAATATTTTAAAAAGAATTTACAATTCTTTCTCATCTTTTCATCAATATTTTCCATGTTTCACACATGAAAATTGCCCCATATTCAAAATCCAAATCATACACAAAATGTATAATTTTTCGTATTGTCTATCAAAATTTTTAAATAAAAAAAATTTTTTTTTTTTTTGAAAAAAATTTTTTTTTTTTGAAAAAATTTTTTTTTTTATAAAATGTCCAAAATGTTCCCACTTTAGTCATAATATATCCAAACAAAACCACACAACATAATTTCACAACATTTTCATGTTATGAAGGCAAGAAACTCATATGTCTCTTCCATACAACACCAAAAAGTGT
>OX122883.1:58180119-58182619 GCA_944738645.1 Eristalinus sepulchralis
ATCAACCAGAATTATGTTTTATCATTATATAATAAGATAAATTTTCTTTTAAAAAATTACATTGAATTATTATATTCTCTCTATATTTTCATTTGACTTAAAAATAAAAAATTAAACAAAAAATTTCACATTTTATAATATTATCATCATATATTTATCATTATCCCTCTTTTTTTCAGTATTCTATATTATTATTCGTTATTCTCATTAAATAAAAGCCAGCCACACTTTTAATTTTCTCAAACGAATTTGTAGAATACTTTTTTTATGATAAATGATAATTTAAAATGTTACTTTTTTTCATTTTCTATTTCCTTTTTTAAGTCATATTCATTCAAACCATAAGTGTCTTCTTTTCTCTCATCTTATTTTTCTTCTATAGAGAGTTATAATAATGAATTTTAAAAAAGTAAAATCTTTATTTTTCTATTAGAAAAATAATTAAAAACAAGAACCATATAGAACTTGCTTTCATTTTTTCACATTTTTCATTTAAAATACATCATTTCAATGATTATCTTCCAAAATACTCATAATCTCATTTACTTCATTCAAAATATGAATGTTGTATATATTACGCCAAAAATATATACTTTTAATATTTTAAAAAGAATTTACAATTCTTTCTCATCTTTTCATCAATATTTTCCATGTTTCACACATGAAAATTGCCCCATATTCAAAATCCAAATCATACACAAAATGTATAATTTTTCGTATTGTCTATCAAAATTTTTAAATAAAAAAAATTTTTTTTTTTTTTGAAAAAAATTTTTTTTTTTGAAAAAAATTTTTTTTTTATAAAATGTCCAAAATGTTCCCACTTTAGTCATAATATATCCAAACAAAACCACACAACATAATTTCACAACATTTTCATGTTATGAAGGCAAGAAACTCATATGTCTCTTCCATACAACACCAAAAAGTGTCTTTTTCGATTTCGCTTTATAAGATTTTCAAAACGAACGCACGACGAAAATGCATTTTTTTGATCAAATCCGAAAAAAACCTACTATGGGATGACAAATTTTCTTCATGTATTTTTCGAACTCCTGTGGAATGACAATTTTTTTGGACTTAGAATATTTTTCGTGTGTTGTATTGAGGAATTGGACTTTGAATATTTTTCGTGTGTAGTATTGAGGAGTTGGACTTAGAAAAATTTTCACTTTTGGTGGACTTCTGAGAGATGACTTTTTTTTTGGACTTTGTTGGGATGATATATTTTCTGAGTGGTTGGGACTTAGAAAATTTTTCACTTTTAGTGGACTTCTGAGAGATGACTTTTTTTTTGGACTTTGTTGGGATGATATATTTTGTGAGTGGTTGGGACTTAGAAAATTTTTCACTTTTGGTGGACTTCTGAGAGATGACTTTTTTTTTGGACTTTGTTGGGATGATATATTTTCTGAGTGGTTGGGACTTAGTAAATTTTTCACTTTTGGTGGACTTCTGAGAGATGACTTTTTTTTCGGACTTTGTTGGGATGATATATTTTCTGAGTGGTTGGGACTTAGAAAATTTTTCACTTTTGGTGGACTTCTGAGAGATGACTTTTTTTTTGGACTTTGTTGGGGTGATATATTTTCTGAGTGGTTGGGACTTAGAAAATTTTTCACTTTTGGTGGACTTCTGAGAGATGACTTTTTTTTTGGACTTTGTTGGGGTGATATATTTTCTGAGTGGTTGGGACTTAGAAAATTTTTCACTTTTGGTGGACTTCTGAGAGATGACTTTTTTTTTGGACTTTGTTGGGATGATATATTTTCTGAGTGGTTGGGACTTAGAAAATTTTTCACTTTTAGTGGACTTCTGAGAGATGACTTTTTTTTTGGACTTTGTTGGGATGATATATTTTGTGAGTGGTTGGGACTTAGAAAATTTTTCACTTTTGGTGGACTTCTGAGAGATGACTTTTTTTTTGGACTTTGTTGGGATGATATATTTTCTGAGTGGTTGGGACTTAGAAAATTTTTCACTTTTGGTGGACTTCTGAGAGATGACTTTTTTTTTGGACTTTGTTGGGGTGATATATTTTCTGAGTGGTTGGGACTTAGAAAATTTTTCACTTTTGGTGGACTTCTGAGAGATGACTTTTTTTTTGGACTTTGTTGGGATGATATATTTTCTGAGTGGTTGGGACTTAGAAAATTTTTCACTTTTAGTGGACTTCTGAGAGATGACTTTTTTTTTGGACTTTGTTGGGATGATATATTTTGTGAGTGGTTGGGACTTAGAAAATTTTTCACTTTTGGTGGACTTCTGAGAGATGACTTTTTTTTTGGACTTTGTTGGGATGATATATTTTCTGAGTGGTTGGGACTTAGTAAATTTTTCACTTTTGGTGGACTTCTGAGAGATGACTTTTTTTTTGGACTTTGTTGGGGTGATATATTTTCTGAGTGGTTGGGACTTAGAAAATTTTTCACTTTTGGTGGACTTCTGAGAGATGACTTTTTTTTTGGACTTTGTTGGGATGATATATTTTCTGAGTGGT
>OX122883.1:58187619-58197619 GCA_944738645.1 Eristalinus sepulchralis
ACCTCCATGCATTCACTCCATGATGTGACCAGTTCCCCATTATTTATGAGGCTACTGATCCCAACATGCTTCTTTTTCCTTCGGCAAATGCGATAGAGATGTCCCCAGGGGTCATCCCTATTGGTGTGCGCAAATGCCTTCCAATGATCTTCTTTTACCTGGACAAGGAGACGCTTGTACTCTGCAAGGCGTGCCCTTAGTTCCTGGGAGCATTGGATCAGATCTTCTGAGCCTGCTCTGCGGCATCTTTGAACTCGCTTCCTGAGACGGCGCACCAATCTCTTCTTGGTCTCCAGCTCGGGGGACCACCACTTGACCCTGTGTGTCGCTACTGGGTAACTTCTGTCGAACATTCCATCGCATATCCTTTCAACTGAGTCGGTAATAAAAATAACCTGCTCGTTGATGGGCAGGTTCGAGAAGTCTCGAAGCGGGACTGCCATGACCGTTTCCTTTAGTAGGAAACCAAAGGTCTGCCAGTCCGCACGTGCCGTCTTCCAGCGTTTCACGATCGGCTCGTCGATGGTTCTATTGTTCTCATCATTCCAGAACGAAGCAATCCTTATAAGGCTATGGTCACTCACATCGGAACTGGTGACAGACCAGTCGAACCGAAGTGAGCGACGGGCTGCATCGTTCACAAGTGTTACATCTATATCACTCTCACCCATGGGACCACTAAAAGTGTAGGTGAGACTGGGTTGGTTCAAGAACGTTGAGTTCTGCGCTAATGCCCACTCAGTCAGTAGTACTCCTCTGTGCAACCGGTGGTGCGAAGGAGGGAGTCTACTTGCACATTTACTGTGCCACGCTGAGGACGACGCGTTCGCATCAATTCCAACCAGTATAGGCACACTTCCTGCCAGCTGGAACAGATCACTCATGAACTCGAGGTATGAGTCAATTTCGTGACTGTACTGGCAGTAGACACTGGCTAGGAACATTTTTCCTGCCATGTTCTGCACGCTTATACAGACACCATGTCTATCAGAACGTACCAATATACACTCCCAGTCGTTGGAGCCACTGAAGATTATCGCTGCCTTTCCCCTGGTATCCGTAAAGGAACGCATATGCGCCGGGATACCGACAACTCGACCATCTTTAGTGTACGGCTCCTGAACGACGGCAAAATCGCATGACGATGCCAGCATGGCTTGACCCAAGCTGCACATCGCTGCGTAAGACCCCTGTGAATTGTTTTGGAGGAGGTTGAACATTAATGTTTGGCCTCTCTCCTCAGTTTCTCCGCCATATAGACAGGGCAATCGCTTGACATCACCTCGTGGTGACGATCGGTTAAGCCCTCCTTAAGGCAAACTTGGCAGTCTGGGGGAAAGCCACAGCGTGTAGCATGGTGCCCTTCCCTTCCGCAACGCCAGCATGTTTTCGTTTTATCGGTACATTGACTGACCCTGTGGGACAAGGACAGGCACCGGAAGCATCCCATAACGGGTTGGAATTCTCCAACCTTAAACGACTGGCAACCAACGTATACACGCTCTGCCTTAAGAAGTGCCCTTATGGCTTCTGGGCTAGATTCGAGCACCACATTTTTGGTGCCTTCTGTCTGTTCCCAGAGGGAGCCTATGATTTGCGTATCGCAATCGAAGTCTTCTTTTTTTGTTTTTTCCTTGAGATTTTTCTCGTAAATCTCAGAGAGGAAAGTCTGGGGGGAGATACTTTTTGATACACGATGTATCACAACCCTCGACCCAGGTTTCCTCACCTGCCTCGCCTCTAAGCCGGCTGCCAGAAATTTACCCGTGAGGAGTAGTTTCTTTCTTTCCTCCTCTGTGGGTGTGCTGACGAGAGCACCGCCCTCCCGGCTGGGTTTGACCTCATGAATACGTACACCAGTACCTGGCCCTACTTCCTTAAGGAACTTCGTTATTACCTCCTTAGAGGTCATGCCCGCTTTTCCCTTTACCAGGACCCCAAACGTGGGCGGCACGGCTTTGGGAGGTGGTAAAACTCTCCGTGGAGGAGGAGCATTTGGTGCGTCGACGGCACAAACGGCTGCATAAGTTATGGCAGCTTTTTTTTGTTGAGGCATAATTTTCCTCTTTTCAAGTTTCTCCACTTGGACGGGCAGGTCGGCTGGGGCTGGGGAAGGCACAGCTTTTACCGGCCTACCTAGCACGGGACGGGGTGGCCCGCCATTCATGAGTACGTCTAGTCTACCTTTTATTCTTTCAGCTTCCGCTAAAGCTGTATAGAAACATTTTTCATATCTGCCTATACACTTCATGATGAACGTTTTTGACTCGTAGTTCATCCCTACTCTATCAGCCAAAATAAACTCAACGAGATCCAAGGAGATCTTTCTTATATTGTCGACAGATCTCCCATGGTCGCTAAGGTTGGGCGGGTCTCTAATTCCTGCACTTACTTCCTTCGGGGCCACTCCTACATTCTTCACTCCATGACAATCAGCTTTGTCATCTTCACTTCTTTCTTCCTTGCCTATTATCTTCTTGGCTTCCTCCCTCAGCTCGAAATCTTTCACTAGCTTCTTCTCTTTCTTTTCCTTCTTCTGCTGCTTTTTCTTCGAGTACCTGACAGGCAGGAACTCATCTTCTGAGTCTACCTCCAATCCTTTCCTTTTGGAGGAGGTAGCCTCTAGCGCCGAGTCGGAGCCGTCTCCCTCTTCTTGGGCATTAGCGCCTTTCTTCCGTTTACCCATCTTAATACAACCAATAAAAAGAAAATAACTTACCGCTTTGCCGCGGTCACTTCCTTTTTGCGGATTATCACTTTCTTCTTCTTTCACGACACCACACAACACTTTAGGGAACTATTCTTTTATTGCCTATTTCCGCAATAAACCACTGTCACCCGTTTATGGTGCTAATTGCTTTTATTGCGGTTTTCCGCTTTAGCAACGATCGCACTTAAATTTTGACTATTTACAGTAATGAACTATAAAAATGTTTGTCACCACTTAAAACGACACTGTTACACACCCACGAATTTTTCTAGAGTCACGACGCGGACGTCCGAACCCTTCGACTGTTCAACAGAGAATGAGTAGATAGGGACAGTAGGAATCTCGTTAATCCATTCATGCGCGTCACTAATTAGATGACGAGGCATTTGGCTACCTTAAGAGAGTCATAGTTACTCCCGCCGTTTACCCGCGCTTACTTGAATTTCTTCACTTTGACATTCAGAGCACTGGGCAGAAATCACATTGTGTCAACACCCGTTAGGGCCATCACAATGCTTTGTTTTAATTAGACAGTCGGATTCCCCAAGTCCGTGCCAGTTCTGAATTGATTGTTAATTGATAGTCGTTATAAATTATAAGAATATATCGTAGATAAAACTTATAATTTTTAGCAAGAAAATTCCACAATTGGCTACGTAAACTACTATCCGGGGAACAAAATCCGAAAATTTTTATTTACCCAGAACGAGTACATAAACCATGTTATTGCTTCCAATTCAAGCCCGACTATCTCAATCTTCAGAGCCAATCCTTATCCCGAAGTTACGGATCTAATTTGCCGACTTCCCTTACCTACATTATTCTATCGACTAGAGACTCTTCACCTTGGAGACCAGCTGCGGATATCGGTACGGCCTGTTGAGAAGTTTGCGTGACCCCACCATAAATTTTCAAGGTCCGAGGAGAAAATATCGATACAACAGTAAATGTCATGCTCTTCTAGTCCATCTACCATATCTCTCTTCGAAAGACTTCCATGGTAGTACGACTATAAAACAGAAAAGAAAACTCTTCCGATATCTCTCGACGGCTTCTTTATGGTTGTTCCTGTTGCCAGGATGAGCAAAAAGCCCATTTTTAATAACAAACGGATACTCAACAGGTTACGGAATTGGAACCGTATTCCCTTTCGTTCAAGAATATTTAAGTGTTTTATATAATATAACCAATATATATAATATATTTTTTATTTTATTTTGCAACTTAAACATTTTCAGCTTTCGCCTTAAACTTAGGACCGACTAACTCGTGATCAACCACTGTTCACACGAAACCCTTCTCCACTTCAGTCCTCCAAGGTCTCATTCGATTATTTGCTACTACCACCAAGATCTGTACCAATAGCGGCTCCATGCAGGCTTACGCCAAACACTTCTAAGCACACCATTGTACCCTCCTACTCACTAAAGTTTCAAAATTTATATTCAAATAAATATTTAAATATAAATCATCTACTTTAGCGGTAATGTATAGGTATACAACTTAAGCGCCATCCATTTTAAGGGCTAGTTGCTTCGGCAGGTGAGTTGTTACACACTCCTTAGCGGATTACGACTTCCATGTCCACCGTCCTGCTGTTTTAAGCAACCAACGCCTTTCATGGTATCTGCATGAGTTGTTAATTTGGGCACCGTAACATTACGTTTGGTTCATCCCACAGCGCCAGTTCTGCTTACCAAAAGTGGCCCACTGGGCACAATATATCACAACTTAAACCTTCATATCAAGAAAGGTTAAGTTCTTACCCATTTAAAGTTTGAGAATAGGTTAAGGTCGTTTCGACCCTAATGCCTCTAATCATTCGCTTTACCAGATAAGATTATTTTATATAATTTTTAAATGCACCAGCTATCCTGAGGGAAACTTCGGAGGGAACCAGCTACTAGATGGTTCGATTGGTCTTTCGCCCCTATACTCAATTCTGACAATCGATTTGCACGTCAGAACTGTTTCGGTCTTCCATCAGGGTTTCCCCTGACTTCAACCTGATCAAGTATAGTTCACCATCTTTCGGGTCACAGCATAAATGCTCAAGGTACGCTCTAGTTAGAGGCATAAATAATATAAATATTATTATACATAACTATATAGAACGCCCCGGGATTGAATTAATATTTCATAATAAAACATTAACTAATCCCATTTAAAAACAGTTAAGTTAATTACGCCATTGGGTTTTATTAAAAATACCCAATGACTTGCACATATGTTAGACTCCTTGGTCCGTGTTTCAAGACGGGTCCCGAAGGTATCCTGAATCTATCGCATTGTTAATCATATGAGTGCATACAATAATAAATAAATCAATAGATAAATTTAAAATTGTAAAATTTTATAAATAAAATTTAAGCACTATTACGATTTAATCTGTCAATGATTTATCAAATCAAATACATTCATCCTATGTTAGAAATCCGAAAATAACTAATTTGAATGAACTTAAGCATTTGATCTTATAATAAATATTTATAACATTAACAGATTACAATGTCCTTATATGGAAAAATTGCACACCATTTTTATAATATGATAAATATTATAATATTAGTGATGAATTTTCCATAATGGATATTCAGGTTCATCGGGCTTAACCTCTAAGCAGTTTCACGTACTATTTAACTCTCTATTCAGAGTTCTTTTCAACTTTCCCTCACGGTACTTGTTTACTATCGGTCTCATGGTTATATTTAGTTTTAGATGGAGTTTACCACCCACTTAGTGCTGCACTATCAAGCAACACGACTCTTTGGAAACATCTTCTAGTAATCATTAATGTTATACGGGCCTGGCACCCTCTATGGGTAAATGGCCTCATTTAAGAAGGACTTAAATCATTAATTTCTCATACTAGATTATAGATATTCCATACACTGCATCCCATATTTACCATAAAGATAAAATGGCTTAGTGCTGAACTGTTTTCTTTTCGCTCGCCGCTACTAAGAAAATCCTTGTTAGTTTCTTTTCCTTCCCTCATTAATATGCTTAAATTCAGGGAGTTATCTCATATGAGTTGAGGTCGTTCGAACAAATAACATAAATTAAGTTGCATATATATTAAATATTGTAAAAAAATCTTTTCTATATAATAATATCTAAGATGAAGGCTATTCTTTTTTTTGTTTTTTAAATAAACATTTTTAAGCTAGACATTCCTCCAACAAATAGATATTATAAAATACTAAGATTTTTTTTTTTCTTTATTTGAGGTATATATGTATGTTATTATTATGAATATTTATAGGCTAATATTAAAATATATTCAATAATATAACATGTGCTTTATTTTTGAATGTATAATATTTTTATAAAAAATGTATACATACTTTTTTTATAAGCAACTTATTTAGCATAGTCTCACAACCCTCAACCATATGTAGTCCAAGCAGCACCTTAAAATTAATTAAAGTACATAACAGCATGGACTGCGATATGCGTTCAAAATGTCGATGTTCATGTGTCCTGCAGTTCACACGATGACGCACAGTTTGCTGCGTTCTTCATCGACCCATGAGCCAAGTGATCCACCGCTTAGAGTAATAAAATTTTTTTTCTTTTTAATTTAGTCAATTTTCAGATAAAAGAAATAAATAATTATTTCTTTTATATATTATCTTCTTTAAATCTACAATCTATTGTTGCGAATGTCCAGTTCAATCTTAGAACTGTTTACTTATTATTTTTTTTAAGTACAACATATAATTGTTAGAGGAAAAGAAGTTTTTAATTTTATTGTATGTGTGTGTATATACATATCCATAATCACATATGAAAAAATATATAATACCATTTATACACATTCAAACATACAATGGTTTTCATTTTCTTTTTTTTTACTCTTCGTTATATATACATATATAATATACACATTTTAATAGTATATGTTAATGGTTATTTTATTTTATTTACACCACAAGTCATGAGAAATTTTTTCTTATATGGTATAATAAAGAATATATGAAAAAGATGAAAATATTATATGAGGGGCGGCTGTATATACCTCTCTATGGTTATAACAACTATTAACATCTTTTCATTATAATTTCTTTAATATATATTTCTTAATGCGGTTTCTTATGAAATATTAACAATATCTCATATTTCTCATCTATATGACTTTTTTGTGAGTGTTGTATGAGTTAGTTATAATAAACCATTTATATTCTATATATATTTGTGTATTATATATTTGTAATAATAACATTAAGTATTTATTATAATTTGTTTATATATATCAATAATAATAAAATTATGATATATTATAACATTCATTCAAAAGTATTTTTAAAGTATTTTAGTTTTCTTTTTGTAATTTATAAAAATTACAAAAAAATTTTTATTTTTATGAAGGAACACGTTAATGATCCTTCCGCAGGTTCACCTACGGAAACCTTGTTACGACTTTTACTTCCTCTAAATAATCAAGTTCGGTCAACTTCTGCGAAACAACCGTAACACGTGAGCGTCACAGTGATCACGTCCGGAGACCTCACTAAATAATTCAATCGGTAGTAGCGACGGGCGGTGTGTACAAAGGGCAGGGACGTAATCAATACGAGTTAATGACTCACACTTACTGGGAATTCCAAGTTCATGTGAACAGTTTCAGTTCACAATCCCAAGCATGAAAGTGGTTCAGCGGTTTACCCGGACCTCTCGGTCTAGGAAATACACGTTGATACTTTCATTGTAGCGCGCGTGCAGCCCAGGACATCTAAGGGCATCACAGACCTGTTATTGCTCAATCTCATTATTGCTAGACGCAATTTGTCCATTTAAGAAGCTAGTGTCCTTATAATGGGACAAACAAACAGGTACGACTCCACTTACATAAACACATTCAAACACTCTTACATTTTACTGTATTCATGAATGAAGGCTATGCAAGCTTCAATGCCATAATCCTGAAAGCATCTATTTAATATATTTGAGTCTCGTTCGTTATCGGAATTAACCAGACAAATCACTCCACGAACTAAGAACGGCCATGCACCACCACCCATAGATTCGAGAAAGAGCTATCAATCTGTCTTACACACTTATGTTCGGACCTGGTAAGTTTTCCCGTGTTGAGTCAAATTAAGCCGCAGGCTCCACTCCTGGTGGTGCCCTTCCGTCAATTCCTTTAAGTTTCAGCTTTGCAACCATACTTCCCCCGGAGCCCAAAAGCTTTGGTTTCCCGGGAAGCGACTGAGAGAGCCATAGTAGTAGCTACACCCAATTGCTGGCTGGCATCGTTTATGGTTAGAACTAGGGCGGTATCTGATCGCCTTCGAACCTCTAACTTTCGTTCTTGATTAATGAAAACATCTTTGGCAAATGCTTTCGCTTAAGTTAGTCTTACGACGGTCCAAGAATTTCACCTCTCGCGTCGTAATACTAATGCCCCCAAACTGCTTCTATTAATCATTACCTCTTGATCTAAAAACCAATGAAAGTAGAACAGAGGTCTTATTTCATTATTCCATGCACAAAATATTCAGGCATTTGGAGCCTGCTTTAAGCACTCTAATTTGTTCAAAGTAATAGTACCGGCCCACAACAACACTCGATGAAGAGCACTGAAGCAGGTTTAAATAGGAGGTATATATAATAATACAAGTACCATTATATATAAGAACTCCACCGGTAATACGCTTGCATACATAAGGTAATGTACAATCCACAATTATAGTTGTACTACCCGTATGAAGCACAAATTCAACTACGAACGTTTTAACCGCAACAACTTTAATATACGCTATTGGAGCTGGAATTACCGCGGCTGCTGGCACCAGACTTGCCCTCCAATAGGTCCTTGTTAAAGGATTTAAAGTGTACTCATTCCAATTACAGGGCCTCGGATATGAGTCCTGTATTGTTATTTTTCGTCACTACCTCCCCGAACTGGGAGTGGGTAATTTACGCGCCTGCTGCCTTCCTTAGATGTGGTAGCCGTTTCTCAGGCTCCCTCTCCGGAATCGAACCCTGATTCCCCGTTACCCGTTGCAACCATGGTAGTCCTAGATACTACCATCAATAGTTGATAGGGCAGACATTTGAAAGATCTGTCGTCGGTACAAGACCATACGATCGGCAAATTATCTAGAGTTCAACCATAATAACGATTTCCGAAAAAATCGCTTGGTTTTAGCCTAATAAAAGCACACGTTCCAAAAGGTCCGTGTTTATATTGCATGTATTAGCTCTAGAATTACCACAGTTATCCAAGTAACTGTTAACGATCTAATGAACCATAACTGATATAATGAGCCTTTTGCGGTTTCACTTTTAATTCGTGTGTACTTAGACATGCATGGCTTAATCTTTGAGACAAGCATATAACTACTGGCAGGATCAACCAGAATTATGTTTTATCATTATATAATAAGATAAATTTTCTTTTAAAAAATTACATTGAATTATTATATTCTCTCTATATTTTCATTTGACTTAAAAATAAAAAATTAAACAAAAAATTTCACATTTTATAATATTATCATCATATATTTATCATTATCCCTCTTTTTTTCAGTATTCTATATTATTATTCGTTATTCTCATTAAATAAAAGCCAGCCACACTTTTAATTTTCTCAAACGAATTTGTAGAATACTTTTTTTATGATAAATGATAATTTAAAATGTTACTTTTTTTCATTTTCTATTTCCTTTTTTAAGTCATATTCATTCAAACCATAAGTGTCTTCTTTTCTCTCATCTTATTTTTCTTCTATAGAGAGTTATAATAATGAATTTTAAAAAAGTAAAATCTTTATTTTTCTATTAGAAAAATAATTAAAAACAAGAACCATATAGAACTTGCTTTCATTTTTTCACATTTTTCATTTAAAATACATCATTTCAATGATTATCTTCCAAAATACTCATAATCTCATTTACTTCATTCAAAATATGAATGTTGTATATATTACGCCAAAAATATATACTTTTAATATTTTAAAAAGAATTTACAATTCTTTCTCATCTTTTCATCAATATTTTCCATGTTTCACACATGAAAATTGCCCCATATTCAAAATCCAAATCATACACAAAATGTATAATTTTTCGTATTGTCTATCAAAATTTTTAAATAAAAAAAATTTTTTTTTTTTTTGAAAAAAATTTTTTTTTTTGAAAAAAATTTTTTTTTTATAAAATGTCCAAAATGTTCCCACTTTAGTCATAATATATCCAAACAAAACCACACAACATAATTTCACAACATTTTCATGTTATGAAGGCAAGAAACTCATATGTCTCTTCCATACAACACCAAAAAGTGTCT
>OX122883.1:58202619-58227619 GCA_944738645.1 Eristalinus sepulchralis
TTATATAATATAACCAATATATATAATATATTTTTTATTTTATTTTGCAACTTAAACATTTTCAGCTTTCGCCTTAAACTTAGGACCGACTAACTCGTGATCAACCACTGTTCACACGAAACCCTTCTCCACTTCAGTCCTCCAAGGTCTCATTCGATTATTTGCTACTACCACCAAGATCTGTACCAATAGCGGCTCCATGCAGGCTTACGCCAAACACTTCTAAGCACACCATTGTACCCTCCTACTCACTAAAGTTTCAAAATTTATATTCAAATAAATATTTAAATATAAATCATCTACTTTAGCGGTAATGTATAGGTATACAACTTAAGCGCCATCCATTTTAAGGGCTAGTTGCTTCGGCAGGTGAGTTGTTACACACTCCTTAGCGGATTACGACTTCCATGTCCACCGTCCTGCTGTTTTAAGCAACCAACGCCTTTCATGGTATCTGCATGAGTTGTTAATTTGGGCACCGTAACATTACGTTTGGTTCATCCCACAGCGCCAGTTCTGCTTACCAAAAGTGGCCCACTGGGCACAATATATCACAACTTAAACCTTCATATCAAGAAAGGTTAAGTTCTTACCCATTTAAAGTTTGAGAATAGGTTAAGGTCGTTTCGACCCTAATGCCTCTAATCATTCGCTTTACCAGATAAGATTATTTTATATAATTTTTAAATGCACCAGCTATCCTGAGGGAAACTTCGGAGGGAACCAGCTACTAGATGGTTCGATTGGTCTTTCGCCCCTATACTCAATTCTGACAATCGATTTGCACGTCAGAACTGTTTCGGTCTTCCATCAGGGTTTCCCCTGACTTCAACCTGATCAAGTATAGTTCACCATCTTTCGGGTCACAGCATAAATGCTCAAGGTACGCTCTAGTTAGAGGCATAAATAATATAAATATTATTATACATAACTATATAGAACGCCCCGGGATTGAATTAATATTTCATAATAAAACATTAACTAATCCCATTTAAAAACAGTTAAGTTAATTACGCCATTGGGTTTTATTAAAAATACCCAATGACTTGCACATATGTTAGACTCCTTGGTCCGTGTTTCAAGACGGGTCCCGAAGGTATCCTGAATCTATCGCATTGTTAATCATATGAGTGCATACAATAATAAATAAATCAATAGATAAATTTAAAATTGTAAAATTTTATAAATAAAATTTAAGCACTATTACGATTTAATCTGTCAATGATTTATCAAATCAAATACATTCATCCTATGTTAGAAATCCGAAAATAACTAATTTGAATGAACTTAAGCATTTGATCTTATAATAAATATTTATAACATTAACAGATTACAATGTCCTTATATGGAAAAATTGCACACCATTTTTATAATATGATAAATATTATAATATTAGTGATGAATTTTCCATAATGGATATTCAGGTTCATCGGGCTTAACCTCTAAGCAGTTTCACGTACTATTTAACTCTCTATTCAGAGTTCTTTTCAACTTTCCCTCACGGTACTTGTTTACTATCGGTCTCATGGTTATATTTAGTTTTAGATGGAGTTTACCACCCACTTAGTGCTGCACTATCAAGCAACACGACTCTTTGGAAACATCTTCTAGTAATCATTAATGTTATACGGGCCTGGCACCCTCTATGGGTAAATGGCCTCATTTAAGAAGGACTTAAATCATTAATTTCTCATACTAGATTATAGATATTCCATACACTGCATCCCATATTTACCATAAAGATAAAATGGCTTAGTGCTGAACTGTTTTCTTTTCGCTCGCCGCTACTAAGAAAATCCTTGTTAGTTTCTTTTCCTTCCCTCATTAATATGCTTAAATTCAGGGAGTTATCTCATATGAGTTGAGGTCGTTCGAACAAATAACATAAATTAAGTTGCATATATATTAAATATTGTAAAAAAATCTTTTCTATATAATAATATCTAAGATGAAGGCTATTCTTTTTTTTGTTTTTTAAATAAACATTTTTAAGCTAGACATTCCTCCAACAAATAGATATTATAAAATACTAAGATTTTTTTTTTTTCTTTATTTGAGGTATATATGTATGTTATTATTATGAATATTTATAGGCTAATATTAAAATATATTCAATAATATAACATGTGCTTTATTTTTGAATGTATAATATTTTTATAAAAAATGTATACATACTTTTTTTATAAGCAACTTATTTAGCATAGTCTCACAACCCTCAACCATATGTAGTCCAAGCAGCACCTTAAAATTAATTAAAGTACATAACAGCATGGACTGCGATATGCGTTCAAAATGTCGATGTTCATGTGTCCTGCAGTTCACACGATGACGCACAGTTTGCTGCGTTCTTCATCGACCCATGAGCCAAGTGATCCACCGCTTAGAGTAATAAAATTTTTTTTCTTTTTAATTTAGTCAATTTTCAGATAAAAGAAATAAATAATTATTTCTTTTATATATTATCTTCTTTAAATCTACAATCTATTGTTGCGAATGTCCAGTTCAATCTTAGAACTGTTTACTTATTATTTTTTTTAAGTACAACATATAATTGTTAGAGGAAAAGAAGTTTTTAATTTTATTGTATGTGTGTGTATATACATATCCATAATCACATATGAAAAAATATATAATACCATTTATACACATTCAAACATACAATGGTTTTCATTTTCTTTTTTTTTACTCTTCGTTATATATACATATATAATATACACATTTTAATAGTATATGTTAATGGTTATTTTATTTTATTTACACCACAAGTCATGAGAAATTTTTTCTTATATGGTATAATAAAGAATATATGAAAAAGATGAAAATATTATATGAGGGGCGGCTGTATATACCTCTCTATGGTTATAACAACTATTAACATCTTTTCATTATAATTTCTTTAATATATATTTCTTAATGCGGTTTCTTATGAAATATTAACAATATCTCATATTTCTCATCTATATGACTTTTTTGTGAGTGTTGTATGAGTTAGTTATAATAAACCATTTATATTCTATATATATTTGTGTATTATATATTTGTAATAATAACATTAAGTATTTATTATAATTTGTTTATATATATCAATAATAATAAAATTATGATATATTATAACATTCATTCAAAAGTATTTTTAAAGTATTTTAGTTTTCTTTTTGTAATTTATAAAAATTACAAAAAAATGTTTATTTTTATGAAGGAACACGTTAATGATCCTTCCGCAGGTTCACCTACGGAAACCTTGTTACGACTTTTACTTCCTCTAAATAATCAAGTTCGGTCAACTTCTGCGAAACAACCGTAACACGTGAGCGTCACAGTGATCACGTCCGGAGACCTCACTAAATAATTCAATCGGTAGTAGCGACGGGCGGTGTGTACAAAGGGCAGGGACGTAATCAATACGAGTTAATGACTCACACTTACTGGGAATTCCAAGTTCATGTGAACAGTTTCAGTTCACAATCCCAAGCATGAAAGTGGTTCAGCGGTTTACCCGGACCTCTCGGTCTAGGAAATACACGTTGATACTTTCATTGTAGCGCGCGTGCAGCCCAGGACATCTAAGGGCATCACAGACCTGTTATTGCTCAATCTCATTATTGCTAGACGCAATTTGTCCATTTAAGAAGCTAGTGTCCTTATAATGGGACAAACAAACAGGTACGACTCCACTTACATAAACACATTCAAACACTCTTACATTTTACTGTATTCATGAATGAAGGCTATGCAAGCTTCAATGCCATAATCCTGAAAGCATCTATTTAATATATTTGAGTCTCGTTCGTTATCGGAATTAACCAGACAAATCACTCCACGAACTAAGAACGGCCATGCACCACCACCCATAGATTCGAGAAAGAGCTATCAATCTGTCTTACACACTTATGTTCGGACCTGGTAAGTTTTCCCGTGTTGAGTCAAATTAAGCCGCAGGCTCCACTCCTGGTGGTGCCCTTCCGTCAATTCCTTTAAGTTTCAGCTTTGCAACCATACTTCCCCCGGAGCCCAAAAGCTTTGGTTTCCCGGGAAGCGACTGAGAGAGCCATAGTAGTAGCTACACCCAATTGCTGGCTGGCATCGTTTATGGTTAGAACTAGGGCGGTATCTGATCGCCTTCGAACCTCTAACTTTCGTTCTTGATTAATGAAAACATCTTTGGCAAATGCTTTCGCTTAAGTTAGTCTTACGACGGTCCAAGAATTTCACCTCTCGCGTCGTAATACTAATGCCCCCAAACTGCTTCTATTAATCATTACCTCTTGATCTAAAAACCAATGAAAGTAGAACAGAGGTCTTATTTCATTATTCCATGCACAAAATATTCAGGCATTTGGAGCCTGCTTTAAGCACTCTAATTTGTTCAAAGTAATAGTACCGGCCCACAACAACACTCGATGAAGAGCACTGAAGCAGGTTTAAATAGGAGGTATATATAATAATACAAGTACCATTATATATAAGAACTCCACCGGTAATACGCTTGCATACATAAGGTAATGTACAATCCACAATTATAGTTGTACTACCCGTATGAAGCACAAATTCAACTACGAACGTTTTAACCGCAACAACTTTAATATACGCTATTGGAGCTGGAATTACCGCGGCTGCTGGCACCAGACTTGCCCTCCAATAGGTCCTTGTTAAAGGATTTAAAGTGTACTCATTCCAATTACAGGGCCTCGGATATGAGTCCTGTATTGTTATTTTTCGTCACTACCTCCCCGAACTGGGAGTGGGTAATTTACGCGCCTGCTGCCTTCCTTAGATGTGGTAGCCGTTTCTCAGGCTCCCTCTCCGGAATCGAACCCTGATTCCCCGTTACCCGTTGCAACCATGGTAGTCCTAGATACTACCATCAATAGTTGATAGGGCAGACATTTGAAAGATCTGTCGTCGGTACAAGACCATACGATCGGCAAATTATCTAGAGTTCAACCATAATAACGATTTCCGAAAAAATCGCTTGGTTTTAGCCTAATAAAAGCACACGTTCCAAAAGGTCCGTGTTTATATTGCATGTATTAGCTCTAGAATTACCACAGTTATCCAAGTAACTGTTAACGATCTAATGAACCATAACTGATATAATGAGCCTTTTGCGGTTTCACTTTTAATTCGTGTGTACTTAGACATGCATGGCTTAATCTTTGAGACAAGCATATAACTACTGGCAGGATCAACCAGAATTATGTTTTATCATTATATAATAAGATAAATTTTCTTTTAAAAAATTACATTGAATTATTATATTCTCTCTATATTTTCATTTGACTTAAAAATAAAAAATTAAACAAAAAATTTCACATTTTATAATATTATCATCATATATTTATCATTATCCCTCTTTTTTTCAGTATTCTATATTATTATTCGTTATTCTCATTAAATAAAAGCCAGCCACACTTTTAATTTTCTCAAACGAATTTGTAGAATACTTTTTTTATGATAAATGATAATTTAAAATGTTACTTTTTTTCATTTTCTATTTCCTTTTTTAAGTCATATTCATTCAAACCATAAGTGTCTTCTTTTCTCTCATCTTATTTTTCTTCTATAGAGAGTTATAATAATGAATTTTAAAAAAGTAAAATCTTTATTTTTCTATTAGAAAAATAATTAAAAACAAGAACCATATAGAACTTGCTTTCATTTTTTCACATTTTTCATTTAAAATACATCATTTCAATGATTATCTTCCAAAATACTCATAATCTCATTTACTTCATTCAAAATATGAATGTTGTATATATTACGCCAAAAATATATACTTTTAATATTTTAAAAAGAATTTACAATTCTTTCTCATCTTTTCATCAATATTTTCCATGTTTCACACATGAAAATTGCCCCATATTCAAAATCCAAATCATACACAAAATGTATAATTTTTCGTATTGTCTATCAAAATTTTTAAATAAAAAAAATTTTTTTTTTTTTTGAAAAAAATTTTTTTTTTTTGAAAAAAATTTTTTTTTTATAAAATGTCCAAAATGTTCCCACTTTAGTCATAATATATCCAAACAAAACCACACAACATAATTTCACAACATTTTCATGTTATGAAGGCAAGAAACTCATATGTCTCTTCCATACAACACCAAAAAGTGTCTTTTTCGATTTCGCTTTATAAGATTTTCAAAACGAACGCACGACGAAAATGCATTTTTTTGATCAAATCCGAAAAAAACCTACTATGGGATGACAAATTTTCTTCATGTATTTTTCGAACTCCTGTGGAATGACAATTTTTTTGGACTTAGAATATTTTTCGTGTGTTGTATTGAGGAATTGGACTTTGAATATTTTTCGTGTGTAGTATTGAGGAGTTGGACTTAGAAAAATTTTCACTTTTAGTGGACTTCTGAGAGATGACTTTTTTTTTGGACTTTGTTGGGATGATATATTTTGTGAGTGGTTGGGACTTAGAAAATTTTTCACTTTTGGTGGACTTCTGAGAGATGACTTTTTTTTTGGACT
This sequence comes from Eristalinus sepulchralis, assembly GCA_944738645.1. Taxonomy (NCBI): domain Eukaryota; kingdom Metazoa; phylum Arthropoda; class Insecta; order Diptera; family Syrphidae; genus Eristalinus; species Eristalinus sepulchralis. The sequence goes on from OX122883.1 coordinate 58,209,106, forward strand.
TTGTTGGGATGATATATTTTCTGAGTGGTTGGGACTTAGAAAATTTTTCACTTTTGGTGGACTTCTGAGAGATGACTTTTTTTTTGGACTTTGTTGGGATGATATATTTTCTGAGTGGTTGGGACTTAGAAAATTTTTCACTTTTAGTGGACTTCTGAGAGATGACTTTTTTTTTGGACTTTGTTGGGATGATATATTTTGTGAGTGGTTGGGACTTAGAAAATTTTTCACTTCTGGTGGACTTCTGAGAGATGACTTTTTTTTTGGACTTTGTTGGGGTGATATATTTTCTGAGTGGTTGGGACTTAGAAAATTTTTCACTTTTGGTGGACTTCTGAGAGATGACTTTTTTTTTGGACTTTGTTGGGATGATATATTTTCTGAGTGGTTGGGACTTAGAAAATTTTTCACTTTTAGTGGACTTCTGAGAGATGACTTTTTTTTTGGACTTTGTTGGGATGATATATTTTGTGAGTGGTTGGGACTTAGAAAATTTTTCACTTTTGGTGGACTTCTGAGAGATGACTTTTTTTTTGGACTTTGTTGGGATGATATATTTTCTGAGTGGTTGGGACTTAGTAAATTTTTCACTTTTGGTGGACTTCTGAGAGATGACTTTTTTTTCGGACTTTGTTGGGATGATATATTTTCTGAGTGGTTGGGACTTAGAAAATTTTTCACTTTTGGTGGACTTCTGAGAGATGACTTTTTTTTTGGACTTTGTTGGGGTGATATATTTTCTGAGTGGTTGGGACTTAGAAAATTTTTCACTTTTGGTGGACTTCTGAGAGATGACTTTTTTTTGGACTTTGTTGGGATGATATATTTTCTAAGTGGTTGGGACTTAGAAAATTTTTCACTTTTGGTGGACTTCTGAGAGATGACTTTTTTTTTGGACTTTGTTGGGGTGATATATTTTCTGAGTGGTTGGGACTTAGAAAATTTTTCACTTTTGGCGGACTTCTGAGAGATGACTTTTTTTTTGGACTTTGTTGGGATGATATATTTTGTGAGTGGTTGGGACTTAGAAAATTTTTCACTTTTGGTGGACTTCTGAGAGATGACTTTTTTTTTGGACTTTGTTGGGATGATATATTTTCTGAGTGGTTGGGACTTAGTAAATTTTTCACTTTTGGTGGACTTCTGAGAGATGACTTTTTTTTCGGACTTTGTTGGGATGATATATTTTCTGAGTGGTTGGGACTTAGAAAATTTTTCACTTTTGGTGGACTTCTGAGAGATGACTTTTTTTTTGGACTTTGTTGGGGTGATATATTTTCTGAGTGGTTGGGACTTAGAAAATTTTTCACTTTTGGTGGACTTCTGAGAGATGACTTTTTTTTTGGACTTTGTTGGGATGATATATTTTCTGAGTGGTTGGGACTTAGAAAATTTTTCACTTTTGGTGGACTTCTGAGAGATGACTTTTTTTTTGGACTTTGTTGGGGTGATATATTTTCTGAGTGGTTGGGACTTAGAAAATTGTTCACTTTTGGTGGACTTCTGAGAGATGACTTTTTTTTTGGACTTTGTTGGGGTGATATATTTTCTGAGTGGTTGGGACTTAGAAAATTTTTCACTTTTATTGGACTTCTAAGGGATAAGGTTTTTTTTGAACTTCGTTGAGTTGATATATTTTGTGAGTGGTTGGGACTTAGAAAATTTCTCACATATAGTTAACCTCTGACGGATAATATTTTTCGTTTGACACATTGTTGGACGACTAGATTTAGTTAATTTTTTTCAAATATGAAAAAATGATTGCTTTTTGTTTTGTGTGACACATTGTTGCTATGGCGACGAGATTCAAATTGAAAAAATTGCTATGACGACTAGATTTAGTTAATTTTTTTCAAATATGAAAAAATTATTGCTTTTTGTTTTGTGTGACACATTGTTGGTGTATAAGGGTTGCTATGACGACGAGAGTCAAATTGAAAAAATTCAAATATTGAAAAATGATTTCTTTTTGTTTGTTTGTAGACTGATTGAAGAATACGGGAGGAATATAGGAGATGAATTTTTTTTTTTTATATGAATTATTTTCACATATTGTGGGAATGATTTAATATATTCATTGAGAGAGTCATGGGAATTGGTTTTTTTTTTTCTATATAAAATGATATTTGAAAGAAATTGAAATATTTGAAATGTACTGTGGACTTATGGAATTTTTTAGAGGAAACTTTTGAGGAGTTTGTTGAAATATTATTTTTTAATGATATATGTATATAAATGAAAGAAATTTAGTGTGTAACGGAATGATTGTTGTTTAGAGATAAATAGGGGGGAATTTAATATGAAAAAAAATTAAAAAATGTTTCTTTTCTTAAGAATTGATGTTGAAATTCTTCTAAGATTTGAATTTAAATGTTATATATTACTAGAGTTGAACTTAAGGTTCTTAGAAAAAAAGTTTTATTAAAAAGAAGAAAAAAGTATTTTTTAGCAATATTATTATTGTGTGTTAATTATTATTTGATTTCATTCTAATTATACAAATACGTATAATTTGAATGTATTTAAAATGTAAGAAAAATGTAGAAAAAAAAAAATATATACATATATTTTTTTATATAATAATATATATACATATATATTATATATATTTATTTTTTTTCTTTTTTTCGAATCTTCAAGCAAAGGATGAGCTTCAGTGGATCGCAGTATGGCAGCTGCTCTACCACTTACAACACCTTGCCTGCTACCAAAGTCGTTTACAATTGATTCTAAGCATTGTCATCGTATATAATAATGTTTAACTATATAACTAGCGCGGCTACAGGTGATTAATAATACACCCATATTGCTATGTTATACAGAAACATTGGCATTACTCTCATTGTCGTTTATATAAATATAAACTTTAAATGATTTATTGCCATACAATACAATTGCTCCATATTTATTATTACAGTCCAGCACGGATACGACCTTAGAGGCGTTCAGGCATAATCCAGCGGACGTAGCGTCATACCACTGTTCGCTCGAACAAGTATTGTGCCATTGGTCCGTACCTGCGGTTCCTCTCGTACTACGCAGGAATGCTGTCGTAACAATGATAGTCATCAGTAGGGTAAAACTAACCTGTCTCACGACGGTCTAAACCCAGCTCACGTTACCTTGCATGGGTGAACAATCCAACGCTTGGTGAATTTTGCTTCACAATGATAGGAAGAGCCGACATCAAAGGATCAAAAAGCGACGTCGCTATGAACGCTTTGCCGCCACAAGCCAGTTATCCCTGTGGTAACTTTTCTGACACCTCTTGTTAAAAACTCTTTAAACCAAAAGGATCGATAGGCCGAGCTTTTGCTGTCTCTGTGTGTACTGAACACCGAGATCAAGTCAGCATTTGCCCTTTTGCTCTATGTGTGGTTTCTGTCCGCACTGAGCTGGCCTTGGGACACCTCCGTTATTATTTGAGAGATGTACCGCCCCAGTCAAACTCCCCACCTGGCAATGTCCTTGAATTGGATCATACCTGAGTGTTGGAGTTATACCAAAATCAATTAGTATAATAACATATAAATATATTACTATTTCATCGAAATTTGTTTATAATTATATAACAAACTCGTGGTACTTTGATCAAGAAGCTTGCATCAAGACCAAATACCATAAGATATATAAATATATCCGTATAATGGCTAGGAAATGATACACGTTCCATTTAATCAAGTAAGTAAGGAAACAATAAGAGTAGTGGTATTTCATTGTTGATAACTAACCGAAATTAATTATCTCCCACTTATGCTACACCTCTTATGTCTCCTTACACTGCCAGATTAGAGTCAAGCTCAACAGGGTCTTCTTTCCCCGCTAATTATTCCAAGCCCGTTCCCTTGGCTGTGGTTTCGCTAGAAAGTAGATAGGGACATTGTGTGTATTTGGATTAACGTGATCACCTGCCGTGAAGGCTTAATACCACGGGGTCCATACACCCATAGTCAGAAAAACGCTGACTAACGCCTTGGGGGTAATCCCAAGTACCAATTTGAGATTTTGCCTTAAGGGACAGTCACTCCTCCTTGGTAAGGAGCGAGGCCTTTCTAACACCTCTGCTGTTCTATGGGTCACAGCACCCGGTTGAATGCAACTCCACATCGAATCAGAAGTAATTTCCCATAACCATATGACCCCATCCGACCCAGGTGACTGGGCCAGATCAGATCAGATAGTACGGTCGAAAACTCCGAACTCTTCCCGCGATTTGGGTTTAAACCACAGCCACCACGATACTCCCACAAGGGGGCCAACCGCACGGTCAGGCTGAAACTGGGTTTCAGGGGCTCCTGACCTCCCGTGGTACCAGAATATAGCTTCCGGTGGAGCTTCGCAACAGTGTTGCTCTCGGTAGGATTCCTTAACATCCAGGACCGATGGCCTATAGTCCTACTCTAACCTAACTATGGCTGCCGTAAGGGCAGCCATTCTAGTTCGTCGTCTGCTGAAAGCTTCCCTAGCAAAACCCCTGATGGTGTCTGTACTCTATCTAGTCTGGAGGACCAGGCTGACATCGTAAGTCCCATCAGTGCAAGATATGTTCATAGCTCCAAGGTCCCGAATGTCTTCATAAAGAGGACATTGGCACAAAACGTGCAACCAATCCTCGGAGCTATACCCGCACGAACACGCTTCTGAGATGCTTATGGACCGTTTGAACAGGAATGAGTTCAGAGAACCATGTCCAGTAATCAAGTAGCTCATATACATACTCAGATTAAGACCTCCAATGGACTTAACAAGTGACACATCGCGAAGGAAGCTGTATGTCACTCTGCCATTTATACAGGTCTCCCATCTGTCCTGCCATTTTTGCTTCAGCAGCTGATCAAGGAGGTCTTTTCGCTCGTTAAGAGCTAATCCCTCCAATCCGTTGGTGTCGATCCCTCCAACACTCGGTGTTGGGATGCCTCTCTTTAGAGCGAACAGTATACTTCTTCTACTGATCTCCAGGTCGAGTGGCAGTACTCCCATGAGTATCTGGAGAGCCTCCGTAGAGACAGTGTGGCAAACAGGCAGACACGCCAGGAGACCAACCCTCTGACATGACTGTATTCGCCGCATTCCCCAAGCAGAGTTAACAACATCACACCATATATATGCACCATACGTTGCACACGCAACGAACAGGCCAGTATATACAGTGCGTGCTGCTGTTCCACTCAGTCCCCAGTCACTCTTCAGCACCCGCCAAAGCTGCCCTGAAGCCTTCACTAAGCGATCCCTAAGTTTAAGAACATGAGGGAGAAAGTTCAATCCCTTTCCAACGGTGATACCGAGGTATTTAACCTCACTCACCGTTCTCAGTGAAGTGCCGAGAACACGTACGGACGGGTTACGGTTCGGGGACAACTTGCCCTTGAGCATCATCATAGACGTCTTGTCTAGTGCTATGCCTACGCCTACTTTTGTGCCCCATCGATGAACTAGGCCCATCGCATCTTCAGCCAATAGCTCTAGATCAGAGCGGGATTGGCCTTCGATCATGATGAGCAGATCATCGGCAAAAGCACAATGATTAAAAGTTCTACCTAACTCTTCAAGAAGGGGGTCCATCATTATGTTCCATATGAATGGTCCACAGATGGATCCCTGTGGGCACCCACGATATACATCGGTTCGGACGTTAAGTCCTGATGGGCCTGCGATGTGCGCACTCCTGTGAGAGAAGTAACTCTCCCAGAGAGCGATATCATCGCAGCCGACATCTCTGAGCCGGTCGATAATGCTCCTCCAGCTCAGATGGTCGAATGCGCCCTTGAAGTCCACAAAGATGCCGAGTACATACTTGGCTTGTGATTCAATGACGCACCTCTTCGTGTGCACCCACGCGTCCTCAACACTTCTTCCCTGCCTAAAACCAAACTGGGTAGGAGCGTTCTCGCCCGTATTGGCTGCAAGCCTTTCCACCATAATCCGTTCTAAAATCTTGCCCAGAGCGGATAGCAGACTTATCCCTCTGTACGATCGGGGACTGCTCCTAATTCTATCTGGGGACTTCAAAAGAACCATCACACGTGCCTGTTTCCACGCTTCCGGAAAGTGCCCGAGGCGGACACAGCAGCTGAGAAGGGTCTCGACATAGTCAGGCACAGCAGACCAAATGGCTTTCACCATTTCGCCTGTTATTCCATCCATGCCGGGAGACTTCTTCCCTCGGATTCGAGAGACAGCGAAAGAGATCTCCGATGCGTGCAGCTCAGGAGGAGGAATCCTCATTTCTGAGGAGGCAATTGGGGACTCAGATGCACCAGCCCGGGGGAAGAACTTCCCTAGGAGCACCTCCATGCATTCACTCCATGATGTGACCAGTTCCCCATTATTTATGAGGCTACTGATCCCAACATGCTTCTTTTTCCTTCGGCAAATGCGATAGAGATGTCCCCAGGGGTCATCCCTATTGGTGTGCGCAAATGCCTTCCAATGATCTTCTTTTACCTGGACAAGGAGACGCTTGTACTCTGCAAGGCGTGCCCTTAGTTCCTGGGAGCATTGGATCAGATCTTCTGAGCCTGCTCTGCGGCATCTTTGGACTCGCTTCCTGAGACGGCGCACCAATCTCTTCTTGGTCTCCAGCTCGGGGGACCACCACTTGACCCTGTGTGTCGCTACTGGGTAACTTCTGTCGAACATTCCATCGCATATCCTTTCAACTGAGTCGGTAATAAAAATAACCTGCTCGTTGATGGGCAGGTTCGAGAAGTCTCGAAGCGGGACTGCCATGACCGTTTCCTTTAGTAGGAAACCAAAGGTCTGCCAGTCCGCACGTGCCGTCTTCCAGCGTTTCACGATCGGCTCGTCGATGGCTCTATTGTTCTCATCATTCCAGAACGAAGCAATCCTTATAAGGCTATGGTCACTCACATCGGAACTGGTGACAGACCAGTCGAACCGAAGTGAGCGACGGGCTGCATCGTTCACAAGTGTTACATCTATATCACTCTCACCCATGGGACCACTAAAAGTGTAGGTGAGACTGGGTTGGTTCAAGAACGTTGAGTTCTGCGCTAATGCCCACTCAGTCAGTAGTACTCCTCTGTGCAACCGGTGGTGCGAAGGAGGGAGTCTACTTGCACATTTACTGTGCCACGCTGAGGACGACGCGTTCGCATCAATTCCAACCAGTATAGGCACACTACCTGCCAGCTGGAACAGATCACTCATGAACTCGAGGTATGAGTCAATTTCGTGACTGTACTGGCAGTAGACACTGGCTAGGAACATTTTTCCTGCCATGTTCTGCACGCTTATACAGACACCATGTCTATCAGAACGTACCAATATACACTCCCAGTCGTTGGAGCCACTGAAGATTATCGCTGCCTTTCCCCTGGTATCCGTAAAGGAACGCATATGCGCCGGGATACCGACAACTCGACCATCTTTAGTGTACGGCTCCTGAACGACGGCAAAATCGCATGACGATGCCAGCATGGCTTGACCCAAGCTGCACATCGCTGCGTAAGACCCCTGTGAATTGTTTTGGAGGAGGTTGAACATTAATGTTTGGCCTCTCTCCTCAGTTTCTCCGCCATATAGACAGGGCAATCGCTTGACATCACCTCGTGGTGACGATCGGTTAAGCCCTCCTTAAGGCAAACTTGGCAGTCTGGGGGAAAGCCACAGCGTGTAGCATGGTGCCCTTCCCTTCCGCAACGCCAGCATGTTTTCGTTTTATCGGTACATTGACTGACCCTGTGGGACAAGGACAGGCACCGGAAGCATCCCATAACGGGTTGGAATTCTCCAACCTTAAACGACTGGCAACCAACGTATACACGCTCTGCCTTAAGAAGTGCCCTTATGGCTTCTGGGCTAGATTCGAGCACCACATTTTTGGTGCCTTCTGTCTGTTCCCAGAGGGAGCCTATGATTTGCGTATCGCAATCGAAATCTTCTTTTTTTGTTTTTTCCTTGAGATTTTTCTCGTAAATCTCAGAGAGGAAAGTCTGGGGGGAGATACTTTTTGATACACGATGTATCACAACCCTCGACCCAGGTTTCCTCACCTGCCTCGCCTCTAAGCCGGCTGCCAGAAATTTACCCGTGAGGAGTAGTTTCTTTCTTTCCTCCTCTGTGGGTGTGCTGACGAGAGCACCGCCCTCCCGGCTGGGTTTGACCTCATGAATACGTACACCAGTACCTGGCCCTACTTCCTTAAGGAACTTCGTTATTACCTCCTTAGAGGTCATGCCCGCTTTTCCCTTTACCAGGACCCCAAACGTGGGCGGCACGGCTTTGGGAGGTGGTAAAACTCTCCGTGGAGGAGGAGCATTTGGTGCGTCGACGGCACAAACGGCTGCATAAGTTATGGCAGCTTTTTTTTGTTGAGGCATAATTTTCCTCTTTTCAAGTTTCTCCACTTGGACGGGCAGGTCGGCTGGGGCTGGGGAAGGCACAGCTTTTACCGGCCTACCTAGCACGGGACGGGGTGGCCCGCCATTCATGAGTACGTCTAGTCTACCTTTTATTCTTTCAGCTTCCGCTAAAGCTGTATAGAAACATTTTTCGTATCTGCCTATACACTTCATGATGAACGTTTTTGACTCGTAGTTCATCCCTACTCTATCAGCCAAAATAAACTCAACGAGATCCAAGGAGATCTTTCTTATATTGTCGACAGATCTCCCATGGTCGCTAAGGTTGGGCGGGTCTCTAATTCCTGCACTTACTTCCTTCGGGGCCACTCCTACATTCTTCACTCCATGACAATCAGCTTTGTCATCTTCACTTCTTTCTTCCTTGCCTATTATCTTCTTGGCTTCCTCCCTCAGCTCGAAATCTTTCACTAGCTTCTTCTCTTTCTTTTCCTTCTTCTGCTGCTTTTTCTTTGAGTACCTGACAGGCAGGAACTCATCTTCTGAGTCTACCTCCAATCCTTTCCTTTTGGAGGAGGTAGCCTCTAGCGCCGAGTCGGAGCCGTCTCCCTCTTCTTGGGCATTAGCGCCTTTCTTCCGTTTACCCATCTTAATACAACCAATAAAAAGAAAATAACTTACCGCTTTGCCGCGGTCACTTCCTTTTTGCGGATTATCACTTTCTTCTTCTTTCACGACACCACACAACACTTTAGGGAACTATTCTTTTATTGCCTATTTCCGCAATAAACCACTGTCACCCGTTTATGGTGCTAATTGCTTTTATTGCGGTTTTCCGCTTTAGCAACGATCGCACTTAAATTTTGACTATTTACAGTAATGAACTATAAAAATGTTTGTCACCACTTAAAACGACACTGTTACACACCCACGAATTTTTCTAGAGTCACGACGCGGACGTCCGAACCCTTCGACTGTTCAACAGAGAATGAGTAGATAGGGACAGTAGGAATCTCGTTAATCCATTCATGCGCGTCACTAATTAGATGACGAGGCATTTGGCTACCTTAAGAGAGTCATAGTTACTCCCGCCGTTTACCCGCGCTTACTTGAATTTCTTCACTTTGACATTCAGAGCACTGGGCAGAAATCACATTGTGTCAACACCCGTTAGGGCCATCACAATGCTTTGTTTTAATTAGACAGTCGGATTCCCCAAGTCCGTGCCAGTTCTGAATTGATTGTTAATTGATAGTCGTTATAAATTATAAGAATATATCGTAGATAAAACTTATAATTTTTAGCAAGAAAATTCCACAATTGGCTACGTAAACTACTATCCGGGGAACAAAATCCGAAAATTTTTATTTACCCAGAACGAGTACATAAACCATGTTATTGCTTCCAATTCAAGCCCGACTATCTCAATCTTCAGAGCCAATCCTTATCCCGAAGTTACGGATCTAATTTGCCGACTTCCCTTACCTACATTATTCTATCGACTAGAGACTCTTCACCTTGGAGACCAGCTGCGGATATCGGTACGGCCTGTTGAGAAGTTTGCGTGACCCCACCATAAATTTTCAAGGTCCGAGGAGAAAATATCGATACAACAGTAAATGTCATGCTCTTCTAGTCCATCTACCATATCTCTCTTCGAAAGACTTCCATGGTAGTACGACTATAAAACAGAAAAGAAAACTCTTCCGATATCTCTCGACGGCTTCTTTATGGTTGTTCCTGTTGCCAGGATGAGCAAAAAGCCCATTTTTAATAACAAACGGATACTCAACAGGTTACGGAATTGGAACCGTATTCCCTTTCGTTCAAGAATATTTAAGTGTTTTATATAATATAACCAATATATATAATATATTTTTTATTTTATTTTGCAACTTAAACATTTTCAGCTTTCGCCTTAAACTTAGGACCGACTAACTCGTGATCAACCACTGTTCACACGAAACCCTTCTCCACTTCAGTCCTCCAAGGTCTCATTCGATTATTTGCTACTACCACCAAGATCTGTACCAATAGCGGCTCCATGCAGGCTTACGCCAAACACTTCTAAGCACACCATTGTACCCTCCTACTCACTAAAGTTTCAAAATTTATATTCAAATAAATATTTAAATATAAATCATCTACTTTAGCGGTAATGTATAGGTATACAACTTAAGCGCCATCCATTTTAAGGGCTAGTTGCTTCGGCAGGTGAGTTGTTACACACTCCTTAGCGGATTACGACTTCCATGTCCACCGTCCTGCTGTTTTAAGCAACCAACGCCTTTCATGGTATCTGCATGAGTTGTTAATTTGGGCACCGTAACATTACGTTTGGTTCATCCCACAGCGCCAGTTCTGCTTACCAAAAGTGGCCCACTGGGCACAATATATCACAACTTAAACCTTCATATCAAGAAAGGTTAAGTTCTTACCCATTTAAAGTTTGAGAATAGGTTAAGGTCGTTTCGACCCTAATGCCTCTAATCATTCGCTTTACCAGATAAGATTATTTTATATAATTTTTAAATGCACCAGCTATCCTGAGGGAAACTTCGGAGGGAACCAGCTACTAGATGGTTCGATTGGTCTTTCGCCCCTATACTCAATTCTGACAATCGATTTGCACGTCAGAACTGTTTCGGTCTTCCATCAGGGTTTCCCCTGACTTCAACCTGATCAAGTATAGTTCACCATCTTTCGGGTCACAGCATAAATGCTCAAGGTACGCTCTAGTTAGAGGCATAAATAATATAAATATTATTATACATAACTATATAGAACGCCCCGGGATTGAATTAATATTTCATAATAAAACATTAACTAATCCCATTTAAAAACAGTTAAGTTAATTACGCCATTGGGTTTTATTAAAAATACCCAATGACTTGCACATATGTTAGACTCCTTGGTCCGTGTTTCAAGACGGGTCCCGAAGGTATCCTGAATCTATCGCATTGTTAATCATATGAGTGCATACAATAATAAATAAATCAATAGATAAATTTAAAATTGTAAAATTTTATAAATAAAATTTAAGCACTATTACGATTTAATCTGTCAATGATTTATCAAATCAAATACATTCATCCTATGTTAGAAATCCGAAAATAACTAATTTGAATGAACTTAAGCATTTGATCTTATAATAAATATTTATAACATTAACAGATTACAATGTCCTTATATGGAAAAATTGCACACCATTTTTATAATATGATAAATATTATAATATTAGTGATGAATTTTCCATAATGGATATTCAGGTTCATCGGGCTTAACCTCTAAGCAGTTTCACGTACTATTTAACTCTCTATTCAGAGTTCTTTTCAACTTTCCCTCACGGTACTTGTTTACTATCGGTCTCATGGTTATATTTAGTTTTAGATGGAGTTTACCACCCACTTAGTGCTGCACTATCAAGCAACACGACTCTTTGGAAACATCTTCTAGTAATCATTAATGTTATACGGGCCTGGCACCCTCTATGGGTAAATGGCCTCATTTAAGAAGGACTTAAATCATTAATTTCTCATACTAGATTATAGATATTCCATACACTGCATCCCATATTTACCATAAAGATAAAATGGCTTAGTGCTGAACTGTTTTCTTTTCGCTCGCCGCTACTAAGAAAATCCTTGTTAGTTTCTTTTCCTTCCCTCATTAATATGCTTAAATTCAGGGAGTTATCTCATATGAGTTGAGGTCGTTCGAACAAATAACATAAATTAAGTTGCATATATATTAAATATTGTAAAAAAATCTTTTCTATATAATAATATCTAAGATGAAGGCTATTCTTTTTTTTGTTTTTTAAATAAACATTTTTAAGCTAGACATTCCTCCAACAAATAGATATTATAAAATACTAAGATTTTTTTTTTTCTTTATTTGAGGTATATATGTATGTTATTATTATGAATATTTATAGGCTAATATTAAAATATATTCAATAATATAACATGTGCTTTATTTTTGAATGTATAATATTTTTATAAAAAATGTATACATACTTTTTTTATAAGCAACTTATTTAGCATAGTCTCACAACCCTCAACCATATGTAGTCCAAGCAGCACCTTAAAATTAATTAAAGTACATAACAGCATGGACTGCGATATGCGTTCAAAATGTCGATGTTCATGTGTCCTGCAGTTCACACGATGACGCACAGTTTGCTGCGTTCTTCATCGACCCATGAGCCAAGTGATCCACCGCTTAGAGTAATAAAATTTTTTTTCTTTTTAATTTAGTCAATTTTCAGATAAAAGAAATAAATAATTATTTCTTTTATATATTATCTTCTTTAAATCTACAATCTATTGTTGCGAATGTCCAGTTCAATCTTAGAACTGTTTACTTATTATTTTTTTTAAGTACAACATATAATTGTTAGAGGAAAAGAAGTTTTTAATTTTATTGTATGTGTGTGTATATACATATCCATAATCACATATGAAAAAATATATAATACCATTTATACACATTCAAACATACAATGGTTTTCATTTTCTTTTTTTTTACTCTTCGTTATATATACATATATAATATACACATTTTAATAGTATATGTTAATGGTTATTTTATTTTATTTACACCACAAGTCATGAGAAATTTTTTCTTATATGGTATAATAAAGAATATATGAAAAAGATGAAAATATTATATGAGGGGCGGCTGTATATACCTCTCTATGGTTATAACAACTATTAACATCTTTTCATTATAATTTCTTTAATATATATTTCTTAATGCGGTTTCTTATGAAATATTAACAATATCTCATATTTCTCATCTATATGACTTTTTTGTGAGTGTTGTATGAGTTAGTTATAATAAACCATTTATATTCTATATATATTTGTGTATTATATATTTGTAATAATAACATTAAGTATTTATTATAATTTGTTTATATATATCAATAATAATAAAATTATGATATATTATAACATTCATTCAAAAGTATTTTTAAAGTATTTTAGTTTTCTTTTTGTAATTTATAAAAATTACAAAAAAATTTTTATTTTTATGAAGGAACACGTTAATGATCCTTCCGCAGGTTCACCTACGGAAACCTTGTTACGACTTTTACTTCCTCTAAATAATCAAGTTCGGTCAACTTCTGCGAAACAACCGTAACACGTGAGCGTCACAGTGATCACGTCCGGAGACCTCACTAAATAATTCAATCGGTAGTAGCGACGGGCGGTGTGTACAAAGGGCAGGGACGTAATCAATACGAGTTAATGACTCACACTTACTGGGAATTCCAAGTTCATGTGAACAGTTTCAGTTCACAATCCCAAGCATGAAAGTGGTTCAGCGGTTTACCCGGACCTCTCGGTCTAGGAAATACACGTTGATACTTTCATTGTAGCGCGCGTGCAGCCCAGGACATCTAAGGGCATCACAGACCTGTTATTGCTCAATCTCATTATTGCTAGACGCAATTTGTCCATTTAAGAAGCTAGTGTCCTTATAATGGGACAAACAAACAGGTACGACTCCACTTACATAAACACATTCAAACACTCTTACATTTTACTGTATTCATGAATGAAGGCTATGCAAGCTTCAATGCCATAATCCTGAAAGCATCTATTTAATATATTTGAGTCTCGTTCGTTATCGGAATTAACCAGACAAATCACTCCACGAACTAAGAACGGCCATGCACCACCACCCATAGATTCGAGAAAGAGCTATCAATCTGTCTTACACACTTATGTTCGGACCTGGTAAGTTTTCCCGTGTTGAGTCAAATTAAGCCGCAGGCTCCACTCCTGGTGGTGCCCTTCCGTCAATTCCTTTAAGTTTCAGCTTTGCAACCATACTTCCCCCGGAGCCCAAAAGCTTTGGTTTCCCGGGAAGCGACTGAGAGAGCCATAGTAGTAGCTACACCCAATTGCTGGCTGGCATCGTTTATGGTTAGAACTAGGGCGGTATCTGATCGCCTTCGAACCTCTAACTTTCGTTCTTGATTAATGAAAACATCTTTGGCAAATGCTTTCGCTTAAGTTAGTCTTACGACGGTCCAAGAATTTCACCTCTCGCGTCGTAATACTAATGCCCCCAAACTGCTTCTATTAATCATTACCTCTTGATCTAAAAACCAATGAAAGTAGAACAGAGGTCTTATTTCATTATTCCATGCACAAAATATTCAGGCATTTGGAGCCTGCTTTAAGCACTCTAATTTGTTCAAAGTAATAGTACCGGCCCACAACAACACTCGATGAAGAGCACTGAAGCAGGTTTAAATAGGAGGTATATATAATAATACAAGTACCATTATATATAAGAACTCCACCGGTAATACGCTTGCATACATAAGGTAATGTACAATCCACAATTATAGTTGTACTACCCGTATGAAGCACAAATTCAACTACGAACGTTTTAACCGCAACAACTTTAATATACGCTATTGGAGCTGGAATTACCGCGGCTGCTGGCACCAGACTTGCCCTCCAATAGGTCCTTGTTAAAGGATTTAAAGTGTACTCATTCCAATTACAGGGCCTCGGATATGAGTCCTGTATTGTTATTTTTCGTCACTACCTCCCCGAACTGGGAGTGGGTAATTTACGCGCCTGCTGCCTTCCTTAGATGTGGTAGCCGTTTCTCAGGCTCCCTCTCCGGAATCGAACCCTGATTCCCCGTTACCCGTTGCAACCATGGTAGTCCTAGATACTACCATCAATAGTTGATAGGGCAGACATTTGAAAGATCTGTCGTCGGTACAAGACCATACGATCGGCAAATTATCTAGAGTTCAACCATAATAACGATTTCCGAAAAAATCGCTTGGTTTTAGCCTAATAAAAGCACACGTTCCAAAAGGTCCGTGTTTATATTGCATGTATTAGCTCTAGAATTACCACAGTTATCCAAGTAACTGTTAACGATCTAATGAACCATAACTGATATAATGAGCCTTTTGCGGTTTCACTTTTAATTCGTGTGTACTTAGACATGCATGGCTTAATCTTTGAGACAAGCATATAACTACTGGCAGGATCAACCAGAATTATGTTTTATCATTATATAATAAGATAAATTTTCTTTTAAAAAATTACATTGAATTATTATATTCTCTCTATATTTTCATTTGACTTAAAAATAAAAAATTAAACAAAAAATTTCACATTTTATAATATTATCATCATATATTTATCATTATCCCTCTTTTTTTCAGTATTCTATATTATTATTCGTTATTCTCATTAAATAAAAGCCAGCCACACTTTTAATTTTCTCAAACGAATTTGTAGAATACTTTTTTTATGATAAATGATAATTTAAAATGTTACTTTTTTTCATTTTCTATTTCCTTTTTTAAGTCATATTCATTCAAACCATAAGTGTCTTCTTTTCTCTCATCTTATTTTTCTTCTATAGAGAGTTATAATAATGAATTTTAAAAAAGTAAAATCTTTATTTTTCTATTAGAAAAATAATTAAAAACAAGAACCATATAGAACTTGCTTTCATTTTTTCACATTTTTCATTTAAAATACATCATTTCAATGATTATCTTCCAAAATACTCATAATCTCATTTACTTCATTCAAAATATGAATGTTGTATATATTACGCCAAAAATATATACTTTTAATATTTTAAAAAGAATTTACAATTCTTTCTCATCTTTTCATCAATATTTTCCATGTTTCACACATGAAAATTGCCCCATATTCAAAATCCAAATCATACACAAAATGTATAATTTTTCGTATTGTCTATCAAAATTTTTAAATAAAAAAAATTTTTTTTTTTTTTGAAAAAAATTTTTTTTTTTTGAAAAAAATTTTTTTTTTATAAAATGTCCAAAATGTTCCCACTTTAGTCATAATATATCCAAACAAAACCACACAACATAATTTCACAACATTTTCATGTTATGAAGGCAAGAAACTCATATGTCTCTTCCATACAACACCAAAAAGTGTCTTTTTCGATTTCGCTTTATAAGATTTTCAAAACGAACGCACGACGAAAATGCATTTTTTTGATCAAATCCGAAAAAAACCTACTATGGGATGACAAATTTTCTTCATGTATTTTTCGAACTCCTGTGGAATGACAATTTTTTTGGACTTAGAATATTTTTCGTGTGTTGTATTGAGGAATTGGACTTTGAATATTTTTCGTGTGTAGTATTGAGGAGTTGGACTTAGAAAAATTTTCACTTTTAGTGGACTTCTGAGAGATGACTTTTTTTTTGGACTTTGTTGGGATGATATATTTTGTGAGTGGTTGGGACTTAGAAAATTTTTCACTTTTGGTGGACTTCTGAGAGATGACTTTTTTTTTGGACTTTGTTGGGATGATATATTTTCTGAGTGGTTGGGACTTAGAAAATTTTTCACTTTTGGTGGACTTCTGAGAGATGACTTTTTTTTTGGACTTTGTTGGGATGATATATTTTCTGAGTGGTTGGGACTTAGAAAATTTTTCACTTTTAGTGGACTTCTGAGAGATGACTTTTTTTTTGGACTTTGTTGGGATGATATATTTTGTGAGTGGTTGGGACTTAGAAAATTTTTCACTTTTGGTGGACTTCTGAGAGATGACTTTTTTTTTGGACTTTGTTGGGGTGATATATTTTCTGAGTGGTTGGGACTTAGAAAATTTTTCACTTTTGGTGGACTTCTGAGAGATGACTTTTTTTTTGGACTTTGTTGGGATGATATATTTTCTGAGTGGTTGGGACTTAGAAAATTTTTCACTTTTAGTGGACTTCTGAGAGATGACTTTTTTTTTGGACTTTGTTGGGATGATATATTTTGTGAGTGGTTGGGACTTAGAAAATTTTTCACTTTTGGTGGACTTCTGAGAGATGACTTTTTTTTTGGACTTTGTTGGGATGATATATTTTCTGAGTGGTTGGGACTTAGTAAATTTTTCACTTTTGGTGGACTTCTGAGAGATGACTTTTTTTTCGGACTTTGTTGGGATGATATATTTTCTGAGTGGTTGGGACTTAGAAAATTTTTCACTTTTGGTGGACTTCTGAGAGATGACTTTTTTTTTGGACTTTGTTGGGGTGATATATTTTCTGAGTGGTTGGGACTTAGAAAATTTTTCACTTTTGGTGGACTTCTGAGAGATGACTTTTTTTTGGACTTTGTTGGGATGATATATTTTCTAAGTGGTTGGGACTTAGAAAATTTTTCACTTTTGGTGGACTTCTGAGAGATGACTTTTTTTTTGGACTTTGTTGGGGTGATATATTTTCTGAGTGGTTGGGACTTAGAAAATTTTTCACTTTTGGCGGACTTCTGAGAGATGACTTTTTTTTTGGACTTTGTTGGGATGATATATTTTGTGAGTGGTTGGGACTTAGAAAATTTTTCACTTTTGGTGGACTTCTGAGAGATGACTTTTTTTTTGGACTTTGTTGGGATGATATATTTTCTGAGTGGTTGGGACTTAGTAAATTTTTCACTTTTGGTGGACTTCTGAGAGATGACTTTTTTTTCGGACTTTGTTGGGATGATATATTTTCTGAGTGGTTGGGACTTAGAAAATTTTTCACTTTTGGTGGACTTCTGAGAGATGACTTTTTTTTTGGACTTTGTTGGGGTGATATATTTTCTGAGTGGTTGGGACTTAGAAAATTTTTCACTTTTGGTGGACTTCTGAGAGATGACTTTTTTTTTGGACTTTGTTGGGATGATATATTTTCTGAGTGGTTGGGACTTAGAAAATTTTTCACTTTTGGTGGACTTCTGAGAGATGACTTTTTTTTTGGACTTTGTTGGGGTGATATATTTTCTGAGTGGTTGGGACTTAGAAAATTGTTCACTTTTGGTGGACTTCTGAGAGATGACTTTTTTTTTGGACTTTGTTGGGGTGATATATTTTCTGAGTGGTTGGGACTTAGAAAATTTTTCACTTTTATTGGACTTCTAAGGGATAAGGTTTTTTTTGAACTTCGTTGAGTTGATATATTTTGTGAGTGGTTGGGACTTAGAAAATTTCTCACATATAGTTAACCTCTGACGGATAATATTTTTCGTTTGACACATTGTTGGACGACTAGATTTAGTTAATTTTTTTCAAATATGAAAAAATGATTGCTTTTTGTTTTGTGTGACACATTGTTGCTATGGCGACGAGATTCAAATTGAAAAAATTGCTATGACGACTAGATTTAGTTAATTTTTTTCAAATAT
>OX122883.1:58232619-58237619 GCA_944738645.1 Eristalinus sepulchralis
ATGTATAATATTTTTATAAAAAATGTATACATACTTTTTTTATAAGCAACTTATTTAGCATAGTCTCACAACCCTCAACCATATGTAGTCCAAGCAGCACCTTAAAATTAATTAAAGTACATAACAGCATGGACTGCGATATGCGTTCAAAATGTCGATGTTCATGTGTCCTGCAGTTCACACGATGACGCACAGTTTGCTGCGTTCTTCATCGACCCATGAGCCAAGTGATCCACCGCTTAGAGTAATAAAATTTTTTTTCTTTTTAATTTAGTCAATTTTCAGATAAAAGAAATAAATAATTATTTCTTTTATATATTATCTTCTTTAAATCTACAATCTATTGTTGCGAATGTCCAGTTCAATCTTAGAACTGTTTACTTATTATTTTTTTTAAGTACAACATATAATTGTTAGAGGAAAAGAAGTTTTTAATTTTATTGTATGTGTGTGTATATACATATCCATAATCACATATGAAAAAATATATAATACCATTTATACACATTCAAACATACAATGGTTTTCATTTTCTTTTTTTTTACTCTTCGTTATATATACATATATAATATACACATTTTAATAGTATATGTTAATGGTTATTTTATTTTATTTACACCACAAGTCATGAGAAATTTTTTCTTATATGGTATAATAAAGAATATATGAAAAAGATGAAAATATTATATGAGGGGCGGCTGTATATACCTCTCTATGGTTATAACAACTATTAACATCTTTTCATTATAATTTCTTTAATATATATTTCTTAATGCGGTTTCTTATGAAATATTAACAATATCTCATATTTCTCATCTATATGACTTTTTTGTGAGTGTTGTATGAGTTAGTTATAATAAACCATTTATATTCTATATATATTTGTGTATTATATATTTGTAATAATAACATTAAGTATTTATTATAATTTGTTTATATATATCAATAATAATAAAATTATGATATATTATAACATTCATTCAAAAGTATTTTTAAAGTATTTTAGTTTTCTTTTTGTAATTTATAAAAATTACAAAAAAATGTTTATTTTTATGAAGGAACACGTTAATGATCCTTCCGCAGGTTCACCTACGGAAACCTTGTTACGACTTTTACTTCCTCTAAATAATCAAGTTCGGTCAACTTCTGCGAAACAACCGTAACACGTGAGCGTCACAGTGATCACGTCCGGAGACCTCACTAAATAATTCAATCGGTAGTAGCGACGGGCGGTGTGTACAAAGGGCAGGGACGTAATCAATACGAGTTAATGACTCACACTTACTGGGAATTCCAAGTTCATGTGAACAGTTTCAGTTCACAATCCCAAGCATGAAAGTGGTTCAGCGGTTTACCCGGACCTCTCGGTCTAGGAAATACACGTTGATACTTTCATTGTAGCGCGCGTGCAGCCCAGGACATCTAAGGGCATCACAGACCTGTTATTGCTCAATCTCATTATTGCTAGACGCAATTTGTCCATTTAAGAAGCTAGTGTCCTTATAATGGGACAAACAAACAGGTACGACTCCACTTACATAAACACATTCAAACACTCTTACATTTTACTGTATTCATGAATGAAGGCTATGCAAGCTTCAATGCCATAATCCTGAAAGCATCTATTTAATATATTTGAGTCTCGTTCGTTATCGGAATTAACCAGACAAATCACTCCACGAACTAAGAACGGCCATGCACCACCACCCATAGATTCGAGAAAGAGCTATCAATCTGTCTTACACACTTATGTTCGGACCTGGTAAGTTTTCCCGTGTTGAGTCAAATTAAGCCGCAGGCTCCACTCCTGGTGGTGCCCTTCCGTCAATTCCTTTAAGTTTCAGCTTTGCAACCATACTTCCCCCGGAGCCCAAAAGCTTTGGTTTCCCGGGAAGCGACTGAGAGAGCCATAGTAGTAGCTACACCCAATTGCTGGCTGGCATCGTTTATGGTTAGAACTAGGGCGGTATCTGATCGCCTTCGAACCTCTAACTTTCGTTCTTGATTAATGAAAACATCTTTGGCAAATGCTTTCGCTTAAGTTAGTCTTACGACGGTCCAAGAATTTCACCTCTCGCGTCGTAATACTAATGCCCCCAAACTGCTTCTATTAATCATTACCTCTTGATCTAAAAACCAATGAAAGTAGAACAGAGGTCTTATTTCATTATTCCATGCACAAAATATTCAGGCATTTGGAGCCTGCTTTAAGCACTCTAATTTGTTCAAAGTAATAGTACCGGCCCACAACAACACTCGATGAAGAGCACTGAAGCAGGTTTAAATAGGAGGTATATATAATAATACAAGTACCATTATATATAAGAACTCCACCGGTAATACGCTTGCATACATAAGGTAATGTACAATCCACAATTATAGTTGTACTACCCGTATGAAGCACAAATTCAACTACGAACGTTTTAACCGCAACAACTTTAATATACGCTATTGGAGCTGGAATTACCGCGGCTGCTGGCACCAGACTTGCCCTCCAATAGGTCCTTGTTAAAGGATTTAAAGTGTACTCATTCCAATTACAGGGCCTCGGATATGAGTCCTGTATTGTTATTTTTCGTCACTACCTCCCCGAACTGGGAGTGGGTAATTTACGCGCCTGCTGCCTTCCTTAGATGTGGTAGCCGTTTCTCAGGCTCCCTCTCCGGAATCGAACCCTGATTCCCCGTTACCCGTTGCAACCATGGTAGTCCTAGATACTACCATCAATAGTTGATAGGGCAGACATTTGAAAGATCTGTCGTCGGTACAAGACCATACGATCGGCAAATTATCTAGAGTTCAACCATAATAACGATTTCCGAAAAAATCGCTTGGTTTTAGCCTAATAAAAGCACACGTTCCAAAAGGTCCGTGTTTATATTGCATGTATTAGCTCTAGAATTACCACAGTTATCCAAGTAACTGTTAACGATCTAATGAACCATAACTGATATAATGAGCCTTTTGCGGTTTCACTTTTAATTCGTGTGTACTTAGACATGCATGGCTTAATCTTTGAGACAAGCATATAACTACTGGCAGGATCAACCAGAATTATGTTTTATCATTATATAATAAGATAAATTTTCTTTTAAAAAATTACATTGAATTATTATATTCTCTCTATATTTTCATTTGACTTAAAAATAAAAAATTAAACAAAAAATTTCACATTTTATAATATTATCATCATATATTTATCATTATCCCTCTTTTTTTCAGTATTCTATATTATTATTCGTTATTCTCATTAAATAAAAGCCAGCCACACTTTTAATTTTCTCAAACGAATTTGTAGAATACTTTTTTTATGATAAATGATAATTTAAAATGTTACTTTTTTTCATTTTCTATTTCCTTTTTTAAGTCATATTCATTCAAACCATAAGTGTCTTCTTTTCTCTCATCTTATTTTTCTTCTATAGAGAGTTATAATAATGAATTTTAAAAAAGTAAAATCTTTATTTTTCTATTAGAAAAATAATTAAAAACAAGAACCATATAGAACTTGCTTTCATTTTTTCACATTTTTCATTTAAAATACATCATTTCAATGATTATCTTCCAAAATACTCATAATCTCATTTACTTCATTCAAAATATGAATGTTGTATATATTACGCCAAAAATATATACTTTTAATATTTTAAAAAGAATTTACAATTCTTTCTCATCTTTTCATCAATATTTTCCATGTTTCACACATGAAAATTGCCCCATATTCAAAATCCAAATCATACACAAAATGTATAATTTTTCGTATTGTCTATCAAAATTTTTAAATAAAAAAAATTTTTTTTTTTTTTGAAAAAAATTTTTTTTTTTTGAAAAAAATTTTTTTTTTATAAAATGTCCAAAATGTTCCCACTTTAGTCATAATATATCCAAACAAAACCACACAACATAATTTCACAACATTTTCATGTTATGAAGGCAAGAAACTCATATGTCTCTTCCATACAACACCAAAAAGTGTCTTTTTCGATTTCGCTTTATAAGATTTTCAAAACGAACGCACGACGAAAATGCATTTTTTTGATCAAATCCGAAAAAAACCTACTATGGGATGACAAATTTTCTTCATGTATTTTTCGAACTCCTGTGGAATGACAATTTTTTTGGACTTAGAATATTTTTCGTGTGTTGTATTGAGGAATTGGACTTTGAATATTTTTCGTGTGTAGTATTGAGGAGTTGGACTTAGAAAAATTTTCACTTTTAGTGGACTTCTGAGAGATGACTTTTTTTTTGGACTTTGTTGGGATGATATATTTTGTGAGTGGTTGGGACTTAGAAAATTTTTCACTTTTGGTGGACTTCTGAGAGATGACTTTTTTTTTGGACTTTGTTGGGATGATATATTTTCTGAGTGGTTGGGACTTAGAAAATTTTTCACTTTTGGTGGACTTCTGAGAGATGACTTTTTTTTTGGACTTTGTTGGGATGATATATTTTCTGAGTGGTTGGGACTTAGAAAATTTTTCACTTTTAGTGGACTTCTGAGAGATGACTTTTTTTTTGGACTTTGTTGGGATGATATATTTTGTGAGTGGTTGGGACTTAGAAAATTTTTCACTTTTGGTGGACTTCTGAGAGATGACTTTTTTTTTGGACTTTGTTGGGGTGATATATTTTCTGAGTGGTTGGGACTTAGAAAATTTTTCACTTTTGGTGGACTTCTGAGAGATGACTTTTTTTTTGGACTTTGTTGGGATGATATATTTTCTGAGTGGTTGGGACTTAGAAAATTTTTCACTTTTAGTGGACTTCTGAGAGATGACTTTTTTTTTGGACTTTGTTGGGATGATATATTTTGTGAGTGGTTGGGACTTAGAAAATTTTTCACTTTTGGTGGACTTCTGAGAGATGACTTTTTTTTTGGACTTTGTTGGGATGATATATTTTCTGAGTGGTTGGGACTTAGTAAATTTTTCACTTTTGGTGGACTTCTGAGAGATGACTTTTTTTTCGGACTTTGTTGGGATGATATATTTTCTGAG
>OX122883.1:58242619-58245119 GCA_944738645.1 Eristalinus sepulchralis
ATAGAACGCCCCGGGATTGAATTAATATTTCATAATAAAACATTAACTAATCCCATTTAAAAACAGTTAAGTTAATTACGCCATTGGGTTTTATTAAAAATACCCAATGACTTGCACATATGTTAGACTCCTTGGTCCGTGTTTCAAGACGGGTCCCGAAGGTATCCTGAATCTATCGCATTGTTAATCATATGAGTGCATACAATAATAAATAAATCAATAGATAAATTTAAAATTGTAAAATTTTATAAATAAAATTTAAGCACTATTACGATTTAATCTGTCAATGATTTATCAAATCAAATACATTCATCCTATGTTAGAAATCCGAAAATAACTAATTTGAATGAACTTAAGCATTTGATCTTATAATAAATATTTATAACATTAACAGATTACAATGTCCTTATATGGAAAAATTGCACACCATTTTTATAATATGATAAATATTATAATATTAGTGATGAATTTTCCATAATGGATATTCAGGTTCATCGGGCTTAACCTCTAAGCAGTTTCACGTACTATTTAACTCTCTATTCAGAGTTCTTTTCAACTTTCCCTCACGGTACTTGTTTACTATCGGTCTCATGGTTATATTTAGTTTTAGATGGAGTTTACCACCCACTTAGTGCTGCACTATCAAGCAACACGACTCTTTGGAAACATCTTCTAGTAATCATTAATGTTATACGGGCCTGGCACCCTCTATGGGTAAATGGCCTCATTTAAGAAGGACTTAAATCATTAATTTCTCATACTAGATTATAGATATTCCATACACTGCATCCCATATTTACCATAAAGATAAAATGGCTTAGTGCTGAACTGTTTTCTTTTCGCTCGCCGCTACTAAGAAAATCCTTGTTAGTTTCTTTTCCTTCCCTCATTAATATGCTTAAATTCAGGGAGTTATCTCATATGAGTTGAGGTCGTTCGAACAAATAACATAAATTAAGTTGCATATATATTAAATATTGTAAAAAAATCTTTTCTATATAATAATATCTAAGATGAAGGCTATTCTTTTTTTTGTTTTTTAAATAAACATTTTTAAGCTAGACATTCCTCCAACAAATAGATATTATAAAATACTAAGATTTTTTTTTTTCTTTATTTGAGGTATATATGTATGTTATTATTATGAATATTTATAGGCTAATATTAAAATATATTCAATAATATAACATGTGCTTTATTTTTGAATGTATAATATTTTTATAAAAAATGTATACATACTTTTTTTATAAGCAACTTATTTAGCATAGTCTCACAACCCTCAACCATATGTAGTCCAAGCAGCACCTTAAAATTAATTAAAGTACATAACAGCATGGACTGCGATATGCGTTCAAAATGTCGATGTTCATGTGTCCTGCAGTTCACACGATGACGCACAGTTTGCTGCGTTCTTCATCGACCCATGAGCCAAGTGATCCACCGCTTAGAGTAATAAAATTTTTTTTCTTTTTAATTTAGTCAATTTTCAGATAAAAGAAATAAATAATTATTTCTTTTATATATTATCTTCTTTAAATCTACAATCTATTGTTGCGAATGTCCAGTTCAATCTTAGAACTGTTTACTTATTATTTTTTTTAAGTACAACATATAATTGTTAGAGGAAAAGAAGTTTTTAATTTTATTGTATGTGTGTGTATATACATATCCATAATCACATATGAAAAAATATATAATACCATTTATACACATTCAAACATACAATGGTTTTCATTTTCTTTTTTTTTACTCTTCGTTATATATACATATATAATATACACATTTTAATAGTATATGTTAATGGTTATTTTATTTTATTTACACCACAAGTCATGAGAAATTTTTTCTTATATGGTATAATAAAGAATATATGAAAAAGATGAAAATATTATATGAGGGGCGGCTGTATATACCTCTCTATGGTTATAACAACTATTAACATCTTTTCATTATAATTTCTTTAATATATATTTCTTAATGCGGTTTCTTATGAAATATTAACAATATCTCATATTTCTCATCTATATGACTTTTTTGTGAGTGTTGTATGAGTTAGTTATAATAAACCATTTATATTCTATATATATTTGTGTATTATATATTTGTAATAATAACATTAAGTATTTATTATAATTTGTTTATATATATCAATAATAATAAAATTATGATATATTATAACATTCATTCAAAAGTATTTTTAAAGTATTTTAGTTTTCTTTTTGTAATTTATAAAAATTACAAAAAAATTTTTATTTTTATGAAGGAACACGTTAATGATCCTTCCGCAGGTTCACCTACGGAAACCTTGTTACGACTTTTACTTCCTCTAAATAATCAAGTTCGGTCAACTTCTGCGAAACAACCGTAACACGTGAGCGTCACAGTGATCACGTCCGGAGACCTCACTAAATAATTCAATCGGTAGTAGCGACGGGCGGTGTGTACAAAGGGCAGGGACGTAATCAATACGAGTTAATGACTCACACTTACTGGGAATTCC
>OX122883.1:58247619-58250119 GCA_944738645.1 Eristalinus sepulchralis
TTTTTTTTTTTGAAAAAAATTTTTTTTTTTTGAAAAAAATTTTTTTTTTATAAAATGTCCAAAATGTTCCCACTTTAGTCATAATATATCCAAACAAAACCACACAACATAATTTCACAACATTTTCATGTTATGAAGGCAAGAAACTCATATGTCTCTTCCATACAACACCAAAAAGTGTCTTTTTCGATTTCGCTTTATAAGATTTTCAAAACGAACGCACGACGAAAATGCATTTTTTTGATCAAATCCGAAAAAAACCTACTATGGGATGACAAATTTTCTTCATGTATTTTTCGAACTCCTGTGGAATGACAATTTTTTTGGACTTAGAATATTTTTCGTGTGTTGTATTGAGGAATTGGACTTTGAATATTTTTCGTGTGTAGTATTGAGGAGTTGGACTTAGAAAAATTTTCACTTTTAGTGGACTTCTGAGAGATGACTTTTTTTTTGGACTTTGTTGGGATGATATATTTTGTGAGTGGTTGGGACTTAGAAAATTTTTCACTTTTGGTGGACTTCTGAGAGATGACTTTTTTTTTGGACTTTGTTGGGATGATATATTTTCTGAGTGGTTGGGACTTAGAAAATTTTTCACTTTTGGTGGACTTCTGAGAGATGACTTTTTTTTTGGACTTTGTTGGGATGATATATTTTCTGAGTGGTTGGGACTTAGAAAATTTTTCACTTTTAGTGGACTTCTGAGAGATGACTTTTTTTTTGGACTTTGTTGGGATGATATATTTTGTGAGTGGTTGGGACTTAGAAAATTTTTCACTTTTGGTGGACTTCTGAGAGATGACTTTTTTTTTGGACTTTGTTGGGGTGATATATTTTCTGAGTGGTTGGGACTTAGAAAATTTTTCACTTTTGGTGGACTTCTGAGAGATGACTTTTTTTTTGGACTTTGTTGGGATGATATATTTTCTGAGTGGTTGGGACTTAGAAAATTTTTCACTTTTAGTGGACTTCTGAGAGATGACTTTTTTTTTGGACTTTGTTGGGATGATATATTTTGTGAGTGGTTGGGACTTAGAAAATTTTTCACTTTTGGTGGACTTCTGAGAGATGACTTTTTTTTTGGACTTTGTTGGGATGATATATTTTCTGAGTGGTTGGGACTTAGTAAATTTTTCACTTTTGGTGGACTTCTGAGAGATGACTTTTTTTTCGGACTTTGTTGGGATGATATATTTTCTGAGTGGTTGGGACTTAGAAAATTTTTCACTTTTGGTGGACTTCTGAGAGATGACTTTTTTTTTGGACTTTGTTGGGGTGATATATTTTCTGAGTGGTTGGGACTTAGAAAATTTTTCACTTTTGGTGGACTTCTGAGAGATGACTTTTTTTTGGACTTTGTTGGGATGATATATTTTCTAAGTGGTTGGGACTTAGAAAATTTTTCACTTTTGGTGGACTTCTGAGAGATGACTTTTTTTTTGGACTTTGTTGGGGTGATATATTTTCTGAGTGGTTGGGACTTAGAAAATTTTTCACTTTTGGCGGACTTCTGAGAGATGACTTTTTTTTTGGACTTTGTTGGGATGATATATTTTGTGAGTGGTTGGGACTTAGAAAATTTTTCACTTTTGGTGGACTTCTGAGAGATGACTTTTTTTTTGGACTTTGTTGGGATGATATATTTTCTGAGTGGTTGGGACTTAGTAAATTTTTCACTTTTGGTGGACTTCTGAGAGATGACTTTTTTTTCGGACTTTGTTGGGATGATATATTTTCTGAGTGGTTGGGACTTAGAAAATTTTTCACTTTTGGTGGACTTCTGAGAGATGACTTTTTTTTTGGACTTTGTTGGGGTGATATATTTTCTGAGTGGTTGGGACTTAGAAAATTTTTCACTTTTGGTGGACTTCTGAGAGATGACTTTTTTTTTGGACTTTGTTGGGATGATATATTTTCTGAGTGGTTGGGACTTAGAAAATTTTTCACTTTTGGTGGACTTCTGAGAGATGACTTTTTTTTTGGACTTTGTTGGGGTGATATATTTTCTGAGTGGTTGGGACTTAGAAAATTGTTCACTTTTGGTGGACTTCTGAGAGATGACTTTTTTTTTGGACTTTGTTGGGGTGATATATTTTCTGAGTGGTTGGGACTTAGAAAATTTTTCACTTTTATTGGACTTCTAAGGGATAAGGTTTTTTTTGAACTTCGTTGAGTTGATATATTTTGTGAGTGGTTGGGACTTAGAAAATTTCTCACATATAGTTAACCTCTGACGGATAATATTTTTCGTTTGACACATTGTTGGACGACTAGATTTAGTTAATTTTTTTCAAATATGAAAAAATGATTGCTTTTTGTTTTGTGTGACACATTGTTGCTATGGCGACGAGATTCAAATTGAAAAAATTGCTATGACGACTAGATTTAGTTAATTTTTTTCAAATATGAAAAAATGATTGCTTTTTGTTTTGTGTGACACATTGTTGGTGTATAAGGGTTGCTATGACGACGAGAGTCAAATTGAAAAAATTCAAAT
>OX122883.1:58252619-58260119 GCA_944738645.1 Eristalinus sepulchralis
CTGAAAGCTTCCCTAGCAAAACCCCTGATGGTGTCTGTACTCTGTCTAGTCTGGAGGACCAGGCTGACATCGTAAGTCCCATCAGTGCAAGATATGTTCATAGCTCCAAGGTCCCGAATGTCTTCATAAAGAGGACATTGGCACAAAACGTGCAACCAATCCTCGGAGCTATACCCGCACGAACACGCTTCTGAGATGCTTATGGACCGTTTGAACAGGAATGAGTTCAGAGAACCATGTCCAGTAATCAAGTAGCTCATATACATACTCAGATTAAGACCTCCAATGGACTTAACAAGTGACACATCGCGAAGGAAGCTGTATGTCACTCTGCCATTTACACAGGTCTCCCATCTGTCCTGCCATTTTTGCTTCAGCAGCTGATCAAGGAGGTCTTTTCGCTCGTTAAGAGCTAATCCCTCCAATCCGTTGGTGTCGATCCCTCCAACACTCGGTGTTGGGATGCCTCTCTTTAGAGCGAACAGTATACTTCTTCTACTGATCTCCAGGTCGAGTGGCAGTACTCCCATGAGTACCTGGAGAGCCTCCGTAGAGACAGTGTGGCAAACAGGCAGACACGCCAGGAGACCAACCCTCTGACATGACTGTATTCGCCGCATTCCCCAAGCAGAGTTAACAACATCACACCATATATATGCACCATACGTTGCACACGCAACGAACAGGCCAGTATATACAGTGCGTGCTGCTGTTCCACTCAGTCCCCAGTCACTCTTCAGCACCCGCCAAAGCTGCCCTGAAGCCTTCACTAAGCGATCCCTAAGTTTAAGAACATGAGGGAGAAAGTTCAATCCCTTTCCAACGGTGATACCGAGGTATTTAACCTCACTCACCGTTCTCAGTGAAGTGCCGAGAACACGTACGGACGGGTTACGGTTCGGGGACAACTTGCCCTTGAGCATCATCATAGACGTCTTGTCTAGTGCTATGCCTACGCCTACTTTTGTGCCCCATCGATGAACTAGGCCCATCGCATCTTCAGCCAATAGCTCTAGATCAGAGCGGGATTGGCCTTCGATCATGATGAGCAGATCATCGGCAAAAGCACAATGGTTAAAAGTTCTACCTAACTCTTCAAGAAGGGGGTCCATCATTATGTTCCATATGAATGGTCCACAGATGGATCCCTGTGGGCACCCACGATATACATCGGTTCGGACGTTAAGTCCTGATGGACCTGCGATGTGCGCACTCCTGTGAGAGAAGTAACTCTCCCAGAGAGCGATATCATCGCAGCCGACATCTCTGAGCCGGTCGATAATGCTCCTCCAGCTCAGATGGTCGAATGCGCCCTTGAAGTCCACAAAGATGCCGAGTACATACTTGGCTTGTGATTCAATGACGCACCTCTTCGTGTGCACCCACGCGTCCTCAACACTTCTTCCCTGCCTAAAACCAAACTGGGTAGGAGCGTTCTCGCCCGTATTGGCTGCAAGCCTTTCCACCATAATCCGTTCTAAAATCTTGCCCAGAGCGGATAGCAGACTTATCCCTCTGTACGATCGGGGACTGCTCCTAATTCTATCTGGGGACTTCAAAAGAACCATCACACGTGCCTGTTTCCACGCTTCCGGAAAGTGCCCGAGGCGGACACAGCAGCTGAGAAGGGTCTCGACATAGTCAGGCACAGCAGACCAAATGGCTTTCACCATTTCGCCTGTTATTCCATCCATGCCGGGAGACTTCTTCCCTCGGATTCGAGAGACAGCAAAAGAGATCTCCGATGCGTGCAGCTCAGGAGGAGGAATCCTCATTTCTGAGGAGGCAATTGGGGACTCAGATGCACCAGCCCGGGGGAAGAACTTCCCTAGGAGCACCTCCATGCATTCACTCCATGATGTGACCAGTTCCCCATTATTTATGAGGCTACTGATCCCAACATGCTTCTTTTTCCTTCGGCAAATGCGATAGAGATGTCCCCAGGGGTCATCCCTATTGGTGTGCGCAAATGCCTTCCAATGATCTTCTTTTACCTGGACAAGGAGACGCTTGTACTCTGCAAGGCGTGCCCTTAGTTCCTGGGAGCATTGGATCAGATCTTCTGAGCCTGCTCTGCGGCATCTTTGGACTCGCTTCCTGAGACGGCGCACCAATCTCTTCTTGGTCTCCAGCTCGGGGGACCACCACTTGACCCTGTGTGTCGCTACTGGGTAACTTCTGTCGAACATTCCATCGCATATCCTTTCAACTGAGTCGGTAATAAAAATAACCTGCTCGTTGATGGGCAGGTTCGAGAAGTCTCGAAGCGGGACTGCCATGACCGTTTCCTTTAGTAGGAAACCAAAGGTCTGCCAGTCCGCACGTGCCGTCTTCCAGCGTTTCACGATCGGCTCGTCGATGGTTCTATTGTTCTCATCATTCCAGAACGAAGCAATCCTTATAAGGCTATGGTCACTCACATCGGAACTGGTGACAGACCAGTCGAACCGAAGTGAGCGACGGGCTGCATCGTTCACAAGTGTTACATCTATATCACTCTCACCCATGGGACCACTAAAAGTGTAGGTGAGACTGGGTTGGTTCAAGAACGTTGAGTTCTGCGCTAATGCCCACTCAGTCAGTAGTACTCCTCTGTGCAACCGGTGGTGCGAAGGAGGGAGTCTACTTGCACATTTACTGTGCCACGCTGAGGACGACGCGTTCGCATCAATTCCAACCAGTATAGGCACACTACCTGCCAGCTGGAACAGATCACTCATGAACTCGAGGTATGAGTCAATTTCGTGACTGTACTGGCAGTAGACACTGGCTAGGAACATTTTTCCTGCCATGTTCTGCACGCTTATACAGACACCATGTCTATCAGAACGTACCAATATACACTCCCAGTCGTTGGAGCCACTGAAGATTATCGCTGCCTTTCCCCTGGTATCCGTAAAGGAACGCATATGCGCCGGGATACCGACAACTCGACCATCTTTAGTGTACGGCTCCTGAACGACGGCAAAATCGCATGACGATGCCAGCATGGCTTGACCCAAGCTGCACATCGCTGCGTAAGACCCCTGTGAATTGTTTTGGAGGAGGTTGAACATTAATGTTTGGCCTCTCTCCTCAGTTTCTCCGCCATATAGACAGGGCAATCGCTTGACATCACCTCGTGGTGACGATCGGTTAAGCCCTCCTTAAGGCAAACTTGGCAGTCTGGGGGAAAGCCACAGCGTGTAGCATGGTGCCCTTCCCTTCCGCAACGCCAGCATGTTTTCGTTTTATCGGTACATTGACTGACCCTGTGGGACAAGGACAGGCACCGGAAGCATCCCATAACGGGTTGGAATTCTCCAACCTTAAACGACTGGCAACCAACGTATACACGCTCTGCCTTAAGAAGTGCCCTTATGGCTTCTGGGCTAGATTCGAGCACCACATTTTTGGTGCCTTCTGTCTGTTCCCAGAGGGAGCCTATGATTTGCGTATCGCAATCGAAGTCTTCTTTTTTTGTTTTTTCCTTGAGATTTTTCTCGTAAATCTCAGAGAGGAAAGTCTGGGGGGAGATACTTTTTGATACACGATGTATCACAACCCTCGACCCAGGTTTCCTCACCTGCCTCGCCTCTAAGCCGGCTGCCAGAAATTTACCCGTGAGGAGTAGTTTCTTTCTTTCCTCCTCTGTGGGTGTGCTGACGAGAGCACCGCCCTCCCGGCTGGGTTTGACCTCATGAATACGTACACCAGTACCTGGCCCTACTTCCTTAAGGAACTTCGTTATTACCTCCTTAGAGGTCATGCCCGCTTTTCCCTTTACCAGGACCCCAAACGTGGGCGGCACGGCTTTGGGAGGTGGTAAAACTCTCCGTGGAGGAGGAGCATTTGGTGCGTCGACGGCACAAACGGCTGCATAAGTTATGGCAGCTTTTTTTTGTTGAGGCATAATTTTCCTCTTTTCAAGTTTCTCCACTTGGACGGGCAGGTCGGCTGGGGCTGGGGAAGGCACAGCTTTTACCGGCCTACCTAGCACGGGACGGGGTGGCCCGCCATTCATGAGTACGTCTAGTCTACCTTTTATTCTTTCAGCTTCCGCTAAAGCTGTATAGAAACATTTTTCATATCTGCCTATACACTTCATGATGAACGTTTTTGACTCGTAGTTCATCCCTACTCTATCAGCCAAAATAAACTCAACGAGATCCAAGGAGATCTTTCTTATATTGTCGACAGATCTCCCATGGTCGCTAAGGTTGGGCGGGTCTCTAATTCCTGCACTTACTTCCTTCGGGGCCACTCCTACATTCTTCACTCCATGACAATCAGCTTTGTCATTTTCACTTCTTTCTTCCTTGCCTATTATCTTCTTGGCTTCCTCCCTCAGCTCGAAATCTTTCACTAGCTTCTTCTCTTTCTTTTCCTTCTTCTGCTGCTTTTTTTTTGAGTACTTGACAGGCAGGAACTCATCTTCTGAGTCTACCTCCAATCCTTTCCTTTTGGAGGAGGTAGCCTCTAGCGCCGAGTCGGAGCCGTCTCCCTCTTCTTGGGCATTAGCGCCTTTCTTCCGTTTACCCATCTTAATACAACCAATAAAAAGAAAATAACTTACCGCTTTGCCGCGGTCACTTCCTTTTTGCGGATTATCACTTTCTTCTTCTTTCACGACACCACACAACACTTTAGGGAACTATTCTTTTATTGAATATTTCCGCAATAAACCACTGTCACCCGTTTATGGTGCTAATTGCTTTTATTGCGGTTTTCCGCTTTAGCAACGATCGCACTTAAATTTTGACTATTTACAGTAATGAACTATAAAAATGTTTGTCACCACTTAAAACGACACTGTTACACACCCACGAATTTTTCTAGAGTCACGACGCGGACGTCCGAACCCTTCGACTGTTCAACAGAGAATGAGTAGATAGGGACAGTAGGAATCTCGTTAATCCATTCATGCGCGTCACTAATTAGATGACGAGGCATTTGGCTACCTTAAGAGAGTCATAGTTACTCCCGCCGTTTACCCGCGCTTACTTGAATTTCTTCACTTTGACATTCAGAGCACTGGGCAGAAATCACATTGTGTCAACACCCGTTAGGGCCATCACAATGCTTTGTTTTAATTAGACAGTCGGATTCCCCAAGTCCGTGCCAGTTCTGAATTGATTGTTAATTGATAGTCGTTATAAATTATAAGAATATATCGTAGATAAAACTTATAATTTTTAGCAAGAAAATTCCACAATTGGCTACGTAAACTACTATCCGGGGAACAAAATCCGAAAATTTTTATTTACCCAGAACGAGTACATAAACCATGTTATTGCTTCCAATTCAAGCCCGACTATCTCAATCTTCAGAGCCAATCCTTATCCCGAAGTTACGGATCTAATTTGCCGACTTCCCTTACCTACATTATTCTATCGACTAGAGACTCTTCACCTTGGAGACCAGCTGCGGATATCGGTACGGCCTGTTGAGAAGTTTGCGTGACCCCACCATAAATTTTCAAGGTCCGAGGAGAAAATATCGATACAACAGTAAATGTCATGCTCTTCTAGTCCATCTACCATATCTCTCTTCGAAAGACTTCCATGGTAGTACGACTATAAAACAGAAAAGAAAACTCTTCCGATATCTCTCGACGGCTTCTTTATGGTTGTTCCTGTTGCCAGGATGAGCAAAAAGCCCATTTTTAATAACAAACGGATACTCAACAGGTTACGGAATTGGAACCGTATTCCCTTTCGTTCAAGAATATTTAAGTGTTTTATATAATATAACCAATATATATAATATATTTTTTATTTTATTTTGCAACTTAAACATTTTCAGCTTTCGCCTTAAACTTAGGACCGACTAACTCGTGATCAACCACTGTTCACACGAAACCCTTCTCCACTTCAGTCCTCCAAGGTCTCATTCGATTATTTGCTACTACCACCAAGATCTGTACCAATAGCGGCTCCATGCAGGCTTACGCCAAACACTTCTAAGCACACCATTGTACCCTCCTACTCACTAAAGTTTCAAAATTTATATTCAAATAAATATTTAAATATAAATCATCTACTTTAGCGGTAATGTATAGGTATACAACTTAAGCGCCATCCATTTTAAGGGCTAGTTGCTTCGGCAGGTGAGTTGTTACACACTCCTTAGCGGATTACGACTTCCATGTCCACCGTCCTGCTGTTTTAAGCAACCAACGCCTTTCATGGTATCTGCATGAGTTGTTAATTTGGGCACCGTAACATTACGTTTGGTTCATCCCACAGCGCCAGTTCTGCTTACCAAAAGTGGCCCACTGGGCACAATATATCACAACTTAAACCTTCATATCAAGAAAGGTTAAGTTCTTACCCATTTAAAGTTTGAGAATAGGTTAAGGTCGTTTCGACCCTAATGCCTCTAATCATTCGCTTTACCAGATAAGATTATTTTATATAATTTTTAAATGCACCAGCTATCCTGAGGGAAACTTCGGAGGGAACCAGCTACTAGATGGTTCGATTGGTCTTTCGCCCCTATACTCAATTCTGACAATCGATTTGCACGTCAGAACTGTTTCGGTCTTCCATCAGGGTTTCCCCTGACTTCAACCTGATCAAGTATAGTTCACCATCTTTCGGGTCACAGCATAAATGCTCAAGGTACGCTCTAGTTAGAGGCATAAATAATATAAATATTATTATACATAACTATATAGAACGCCCCGGGATTGAATTAATATTTCATAATAAAACATTAACTAATCCCATTTAAAAACAGTTAAGTTAATTACGCCATTGGGTTTTATTAAAAATACCCAATGACTTGCACATATGTTAGACTCCTTGGTCCGTGTTTCAAGACGGGTCCCGAAGGTATCCTGAATCTATCGCATTGTTAATCATATGAGTGCATACAATAATAAATAAATCAATAGATAAATTTAAAATTGTAAAATTTTATAAATAAAATTTAAGCACTATTACGATTTAATCTGTCAATGATTTATCAAATCAAATACATTCATCCTATGTTAGAAATCCGAAAATAACTAATTTGAATGAACTTAAGCATTTGATCTTATAATAAATATTTATAACATTAACAGATTACAATGTCCTTATATGGAAAAATTGCACACCATTTTTATAATATGATAAATATTATAATATTAGTGATGAATTTTCCATAATGGATATTCAGGTTCATCGGGCTTAACCTCTAAGCAGTTTCACGTACTATTTAACTCTCTATTCAGAGTTCTTTTCAACTTTCCCTCACGGTACTTGTTTACTATCGGTCTCATGGTTATATTTAGTTTTAGATGGAGTTTACCACCCACTTAGTGCTGCACTATCAAGCAACACGACTCTTTGGAAACATCTTCTAGTAATCATTAATGTTATACGGGCCTGGCACCCTCTATGGGTAAATGGCCTCATTTAAGAAGGACTTAAATCATTAATTTCTCATACTAGATTATAGATATTCCATACACTGCATCCCATATTTACCATAAAGATAAAATGGCTTAGTGCTGAACTGTTTTCTTTTCGCTCG
>OX122883.1:58270119-58272619 GCA_944738645.1 Eristalinus sepulchralis
AGAAAGGTTAAGTTCTTACCCATTTAAAGTTTGAGAATAGGTTAAGGTCGTTTCGACCCTAATGCCTCTAATCATTCGCTTTACCAGATAAGATTATTTTATATAATTTTTAAATGCACCAGCTATCCTGAGGGAAACTTCGGAGGGAACCAGCTACTAGATGGTTCGATTGGTCTTTCGCCCCTATACTCAATTCTGACAATCGATTTGCACGTCAGAACTGTTTCGGTCTTCCATCAGGGTTTCCCCTGACTTCAACCTGATCAAGTATAGTTCACCATCTTTCGGGTCACAGCATAAATGCTCAAGGTACGCTCTAGTTAGAGGCATAAATAATATAAATATTATTATACATAACTATATAGAACGCCCCGGGATTGAATTAATATTTCATAATAAAACATTAACTAATCCCATTTAAAAACAGTTAAGTTAATTACGCCATTGGGTTTTATTAAAAATACCCAATGACTTGCACATATGTTAGACTCCTTGGTCCGTGTTTCAAGACGGGTCCCGAAGGTATCCTGAATCTATCGCATTGTTAATCATATGAGTGCATACAATAATAAATAAATCAATAGATAAATTTAAAATTGTAAAATTTTATAAATAAAATTTAAGCACTATTACGATTTAATCTGTCAATGATTTATCAAATCAAATACATTCATCCTATGTTAGAAATCCGAAAATAACTAATTTGAATGAACTTAAGCATTTGATCTTATAATAAATATTTATAACATTAACAGATTACAATGTCCTTATATGGAAAAATTGCACACCATTTTTATAATATGATAAATATTATAATATTAGTGATGAATTTTCCATAATGGATATTCAGGTTCATCGGGCTTAACCTCTAAGCAGTTTCACGTACTATTTAACTCTCTATTCAGAGTTCTTTTCAACTTTCCCTCACGGTACTTGTTTACTATCGGTCTCATGGTTATATTTAGTTTTAGATGGAGTTTACCACCCACTTAGTGCTGCACTATCAAGCAACACGACTCTTTGGAAACATCTTCTAGTAATCATTAATGTTATACGGGCCTGGCACCCTCTATGGGTAAATGGCCTCATTTAAGAAGGACTTAAATCATTAATTTCTCATACTAGATTATAGATATTCCATACACTGCATCCCATATTTACCATAAAGATAAAATGGCTTAGTGCTGAACTGTTTTCTTTTCGCTCGCCGCTACTAAGAAAATCCTTGTTAGTTTCTTTTCCTTCCCTCATTAATATGCTTAAATTCAGGGAGTTATCTCATATGAGTTGAGGTCGTTCGAACAAATAACATAAATTAAGTTGCATATATATTAAATATTGTAAAAAAATCTTTTCTATATAATAATATCTAAGATGAAGGCTATTCTTTTTTTTGTTTTTTAAATAAACATTTTTAAGCTAGACATTCCTCCAACAAATAGATATTATAAAATACTAAGATTTTTTTTTTTCTTTATTTGAGGTATATATGTATGTTATTATTATGAATATTTATAGGCTAATATTAAAATATATTCAATAATATAACATGTGCTTTATTTTTGAATGTATAATATTTTTATAAAAAATGTATACATACTTTTTTTATAAGCAACTTATTTAGCATAGTCTCACAACCCTCAACCATATGTAGTCCAAGCAGCACCTTAAAATTAATTAAAGTACATAACAGCATGGACTGCGATATGCGTTCAAAATGTCGATGTTCATGTGTCCTGCAGTTCACACGATGACGCACAGTTTGCTGCGTTCTTCATCGACCCATGAGCCAAGTGATCCACCGCTTAGAGTAATAAAATTTTTTTTCTTTTTAATTTAGTCAATTTTCAGATAAAAGAAATAAATAATTATTTCTTTTATATATTATCTTCTTTAAATCTACAATCTATTGTTGCGAATGTCCAGTTCAATCTTAGAACTGTTTACTTATTATTTTTTTTAAGTACAACATATAATTGTTAGAGGAAAAGAAGTTTTTAATTTTATTGTATGTGTGTGTATATACATATCCATAATCACATATGAAAAAATATATAATACCATTTATACACATTCAAACATACAATGGTTTTCATTTTCTTTTTTTTTACTCTTCGTTATATATACATATATAATATACACATTTTAATAGTATATGTTAATGGTTATTTTATTTTATTTACACCACAAGTCATGAGAAATTTTTTCTTATATGGTATAATAAAGAATATATGAAAAAGATGAAAATATTATATGAGGGGCGGCTGTATATACCTCTCTATGGTTATAACAACTATTAACATCTTTTCATTATAATTTCTTTAATATATATTTCTTAATGCGGTTTCTTATGAAATATTAACAATATCTCATATTTCTCATCTATATGACTTTTTTGTGAGTGTTGTATGAGTTAGTTATAATAAACCATTTATATTCTATATATATTTGTGTATTATATATTTGTAATAATAACATTAAGTATTTATTATAATTTGTT
>OX122883.1:58275119-58277619 GCA_944738645.1 Eristalinus sepulchralis
ATAATGAATTTTAAAAAAGTAAAATCTTTATTTTTCTATTAGAAAAATAATTAAAAACAAGAACCATATAGAACTTGCTTTCATTTTTTCACATTTTTCATTTAAAATACATCATTTCAATGATTATCTTCCAAAATACTCATAATCTCATTTACTTCATTCAAAATATGAATGTTGTATATATTACGCCAAAAATATATACTTTTAATATTTTAAAAAGAATTTACAATTCTTTCTCATCTTTTCATCAATATTTTCCATGTTTCACACATGAAAATTGCCCCATATTCAAAATCCAAATCATACACAAAATGTATAATTTTTCGTATTGTCTATCAAAATTTTTAAATAAAAAAAATTTTTTTTTTTTTTGAAAAAAATTTTTTTTTTTTGAAAAAAATTTTTTTTTTATAAAATGTCCAAAATGTTCCCACTTTAGTCATAATATATCCAAACAAAACCACACAACATAATTTCACAACATTTTCATGTTATGAAGGCAAGAAACTCATATGTCTCTTCCATACAACACCAAAAAGTGTCTTTTTCGATTTCGCTTTATAAGATTTTCAAAACGAACGCACGACGAAAATGCATTTTTTTGATCAAATCCGAAAAAAACCTACTATGGGATGACAAATTTTCTTCATGTATTTTTCGAACTCCTGTGGAATGACAATTTTTTTGGACTTAGAATATTTTTCGTGTGTTGTATTGAGGAATTGGACTTTGAATATTTTTCGTGTGTAGTATTGAGGAGTTGGACTTAGAAAAATTTTCACTTTTAGTGGACTTCTGAGAGATGACTTTTTTTTTGGACTTTGTTGGGATGATATATTTTGTGAGTGGTTGGGACTTAGAAAATTTTTCACTTTTGGTGGACTTCTGAGAGATGACTTTTTTTTTGGACTTTGTTGGGATGATATATTTTCTGAGTGGTTGGGACTTAGAAAATTTTTCACTTTTGGTGGACTTCTGAGAGATGACTTTTTTTTTGGACTTTGTTGGGATGATATATTTTCTGAGTGGTTGGGACTTAGAAAATTTTTCACTTTTAGTGGACTTCTGAGAGATGACTTTTTTTTTGGACTTTGTTGGGATGATATATTTTGTGAGTGGTTGGGACTTAGAAAATTTTTCACTTCTGGTGGACTTCTGAGAGATGACTTTTTTTTTGGACTTTGTTGGGGTGATATATTTTCTGAGTGGTTGGGACTTAGAAAATTTTTCACTTTTGGTGGACTTCTGAGAGATGACTTTTTTTTTGGACTTTGTTGGGATGATATATTTTCTGAGTGGTTGGGACTTAGAAAATTTTTCACTTTTAGTGGACTTCTGAGAGATGACTTTTTTTTTGGACTTTGTTGGGATGATATATTTTGTGAGTGGTTGGGACTTAGAAAATTTTTCACTTTTGGTGGACTTCTGAGAGATGACTTTTTTTTTGGACTTTGTTGGGATGATATATTTTCTGAGTGGTTGGGACTTAGTAAATTTTTCACTTTTGGTGGACTTCTGAGAGATGACTTTTTTTTCGGACTTTGTTGGGATGATATATTTTCTGAGTGGTTGGGACTTAGAAAATTTTTCACTTTTGGTGGACTTCTGAGAGATGACTTTTTTTTTGGACTTTGTTGGGGTGATATATTTTCTGAGTGGTTGGGACTTAGAAAATTTTTCACTTTTGGTGGACTTCTGAGAGATGACTTTTTTTTGGACTTTGTTGGGATGATATATTTTCTAAGTGGTTGGGACTTAGAAAATTTTTCACTTTTGGTGGACTTCTGAGAGATGACTTTTTTTTTGGACTTTGTTGGGGTGATATATTTTCTGAGTGGTTGGGACTTAGAAAATTTTTCACTTTTGGCGGACTTCTGAGAGATGACTTTTTTTTTGGACTTTGTTGGGATGATATATTTTGTGAGTGGTTGGGACTTAGAAAATTTTTCACTTTTGGTGGACTTCTGAGAGATGACTTTTTTTTTGGACTTTGTTGGGATGATATATTTTCTGAGTGGTTGGGACTTAGTAAATTTTTCACTTTTGGTGGACTTCTGAGAGATGACTTTTTTTTCGGACTTTGTTGGGATGATATATTTTCTGAGTGGTTGGGACTTAGAAAATTTTTCACTTTTGGTGGACTTCTGAGAGATGACTTTTTTTTTGGACTTTGTTGGGGTGATATATTTTCTGAGTGGTTGGGACTTAGAAAATTTTTCACTTTTGGTGGACTTCTGAGAGATGACTTTTTTTTTGGACTTTGTTGGGATGATATATTTTCTGAGTGGTTGGGACTTAGAAAATTTTTCACTTTTGGTGGACTTCTGAGAGATGACTTTTTTTTTGGACTTTGTTGGGGTGATATATTTTCTGAGTGGTTGGGACTTAGAAAATTGTTCACTTTTGGTGGACTTCTGAGAGATGACTTTTTTTTTGGACTTTGTTGGGGTGATATATTTTCTGAGTGGTTGGGACTTAGAAAATTTTTCACTTTTATTGG
>OX122883.1:58282619-58287619 GCA_944738645.1 Eristalinus sepulchralis
GTTCGAACAAATAACATAAATTAAGTTGCATATATATTAAATATTGTAAAAAAATCTTTTCTATATAATAATATCTAAGATGAAGGCTATTCTTTTTTTTGTTTTTTAAATAAACATTTTTAAGCTAGACATTCCTCCAACAAATAGATATTATAAAATACTAAGATTTTTTTTTTTCTTTATTTGAGGTATATATGTATGTTATTATTATGAATATTTATAGGCTAATATTAAAATATATTCAATAATATAACATGTGCTTTATTTTTGAATGTATAATATTTTTATAAAAAATGTATACATACTTTTTTTATAAGCAACTTATTTAGCATAGTCTCACAACCCTCAACCATATGTAGTCCAAGCAGCACCTTAAAATTAATTAAAGTACATAACAGCATGGACTGCGATATGCGTTCAAAATGTCGATGTTCATGTGTCCTGCAGTTCACACGATGACGCACAGTTTGCTGCGTTCTTCATCGACCCATGAGCCAAGTGATCCACCGCTTAGAGTAATAAAATTTTTTTTCTTTTTAATTTAGTCAATTTTCAGATAAAAGAAATAAATAATTATTTCTTTTATATATTATCTTCTTTAAATCTACAATCTATTGTTGCGAATGTCCAGTTCAATCTTAGAACTGTTTACTTATTATTTTTTTTAAGTACAACATATAATTGTTAGAGGAAAAGAAGTTTTTAATTTTATTGTATGTGTGTGTATATACATATCCATAATCACATATGAAAAAATATATAATACCATTTATACACATTCAAACATACAATGGTTTTCATTTTCTTTTTTTTTACTCTTCGTTATATATACATATATAATATACACATTTTAATAGTATATGTTAATGGTTATTTTATTTTATTTACACCACAAGTCATGAGAAATTTTTTCTTATATGGTATAATAAAGAATATATGAAAAAGATGAAAATATTATATGAGGGGCGGCTGTATATACCTCTCTATGGTTATAACAACTATTAACATCTTTTCATTATAATTTCTTTAATATATATTTCTTAATGCGGTTTCTTATGAAATATTAACAATATCTCATATTTCTCATCTATATGACTTTTTTGTGAGTGTTGTATGAGTTAGTTATAATAAACCATTTATATTCTATATATATTTGTGTATTATATATTTGTAATAATAACATTAAGTATTTATTATAATTTGTTTATATATATCAATAATAATAAAATTATGATATATTATAACATTCATTCAAAAGTATTTTTAAAGTATTTTAGTTTTCTTTTTGTAATTTATAAAAATTACAAAAAAATTTTTATTTTTATGAAGGAACACGTTAATGATCCTTCCGCAGGTTCACCTACGGAAACCTTGTTACGACTTTTACTTCCTCTAAATAATCAAGTTCGGTCAACTTCTGCGAAACAACCGTAACACGTGAGCGTCACAGTGATCACGTCCGGAGACCTCACTAAATAATTCAATCGGTAGTAGCGACGGGCGGTGTGTACAAAGGGCAGGGACGTAATCAATACGAGTTAATGACTCACACTTACTGGGAATTCCAAGTTCATGTGAACAGTTTCAGTTCACAATCCCAAGCATGAAAGTGGTTCAGCGGTTTACCCGGACCTCTCGGTCTAGGAAATACACGTTGATACTTTCATTGTAGCGCGCGTGCAGCCCAGGACATCTAAGGGCATCACAGACCTGTTATTGCTCAATCTCATTATTGCTAGACGCAATTTGTCCATTTAAGAAGCTAGTGTCCTTATAATGGGACAAACAAACAGGTACGACTCCACTTACATAAACACATTCAAACACTCTTACATTTTACTGTATTCATGAATGAAGGCTATGCAAGCTTCAATGCCATAATCCTGAAAGCATCTATTTAATATATTTGAGTCTCGTTCGTTATCGGAATTAACCAGACAAATCACTCCACGAACTAAGAACGGCCATGCACCACCACCCATAGATTCGAGAAAGAGCTATCAATCTGTCTTACACACTTATGTTCGGACCTGGTAAGTTTTCCCGTGTTGAGTCAAATTAAGCCGCAGGCTCCACTCCTGGTGGTGCCCTTCCGTCAATTCCTTTAAGTTTCAGCTTTGCAACCATACTTCCCCCGGAGCCCAAAAGCTTTGGTTTCCCGGGAAGCGACTGAGA
This sequence comes from Eristalinus sepulchralis, assembly GCA_944738645.1. Taxonomy (NCBI): domain Eukaryota; kingdom Metazoa; phylum Arthropoda; class Insecta; order Diptera; family Syrphidae; genus Eristalinus; species Eristalinus sepulchralis. The sequence goes on from OX122883.1 coordinate 58,284,795, forward strand.
GAGCCATAGTAGTAGCTACACCCAATTGCTGGCTGGCATCGTTTATGGTTAGAACTAGGGCGGTATCTGATCGCCTTCGAACCTCTAACTTTCGTTCTTGATTAATGAAAACATCTTTGGCAAATGCTTTCGCTTAAGTTAGTCTTACGACGGTCCAAGAATTTCACCTCTCGCGTCGTAATACTAATGCCCCCAAACTGCTTCTATTAATCATTACCTCTTGATCTAAAAACCAATGAAAGTAGAACAGAGGTCTTATTTCATTATTCCATGCACAAAATATTCAGGCATTTGGAGCCTGCTTTAAGCACTCTAATTTGTTCAAAGTAATAGTACCGGCCCACAACAACACTCGATGAAGAGCACTGAAGCAGGTTTAAATAGGAGGTATATATAATAATACAAGTACCATTATATATAAGAACTCCACCGGTAATACGCTTGCATACATAAGGTAATGTACAATCCACAATTATAGTTGTACTACCCGTATGAAGCACAAATTCAACTACGAACGTTTTAACCGCAACAACTTTAATATACGCTATTGGAGCTGGAATTACCGCGGCTGCTGGCACCAGACTTGCCCTCCAATAGGTCCTTGTTAAAGGATTAAAGTGTACTCATTCCAATTACAGGGCCTCGGATATGAGTCCTGTATTGTTATTTTTCGTCACTACCTCCCCGAACTGGGAGTGGGTAATTTACGCGCCTGCTGCCTTCCTTAGATGTGGTAGCCGTTTCTCAGGCTCCCTCTCCGGAATCGAACCCTGATTCCCCGTTACCCGTTGCAACCATGGTAGTCCTAGATACTACCATCAATAGTTGATAGGGCAGACATTTGAAAGATCTGTCGTCGGTACAAGACCATACGATCGGCAAATTATCTAGAGTTCAACCATAATAACGATTTCCGAAAAAATCGCTTGGTTTTAGCCTAATAAAAGCACACGTTCCAAAAGGTCCGTGTTTATATTGCATGTATTAGCTCTAGAATTACCACAGTTATCCAAGTAACTGTTAACGATCTAATGAACCATAACTGATATAATGAGCCTTTTGCGGTTTCACTTTTAATTCGTGTGTACTTAGACATGCATGGCTTAATCTTTGAGACAAGCATATAACTACTGGCAGGATCAACCAGAATTATGTTTTATCATTATATAATAAGATAAATTTTCTTTTAAAAAATTACATTGAATTATTATATTCTCTCTATATTTTCATTTGACTTAAAAATAAAAAATTAAACAAAAAATTTCACATTTTATAATATTATCATCATATATTTATCATTATCCCTCTTTTTTTCAGTATTCTATATTATTATTCGTTATTCTCATTAAATAAAAGCCAGCCACACTTTTAATTTTCTCAAACGAATTTGTAGAATACTTTTTTTATGATAAATGATAATTTAAAATGTTACTTTTTTTCATTTTCTATTTCCTTTTTTAAGTCATATTCATTCAAACCATAAGTGTCTTCTTTTCTCTCATCTTATTTTTCTTCTATAGAGAGTTATAATAATGAATTTTAAAAAAGTAAAATCTTTATTTTTCTATTAGAAAAATAATTAAAAACAAGAACCATATAGAACTTGCTTTCATTTTTTCACATTTTTCATTTAAAATACATCATTTCAATGATTATCTTCCAAAATACTCATAATCTCATTTACTTCATTCAAAATATGAATGTTGTATATATTACGCCAAAAATATATACTTTTAATATTTTAAAAAGAATTTACAATTCTTTCTCATCTTTTCATCAATATTTTCCATGTTTCACACATGAAAATTGCCCCATATTCAAAATCCAAATCATACACAAAATGTATAATTTTTCGTATTGTCTATCAAAATTTTTAAATAAAAAAAATTTTTTTTTTTTTTGAAAAAAATTTTTTTTTTTGAAAAAAATTTTTTTTTTATAAAATGTCCAAAATGTTCCCACTTTAGTCATAATATATCCAAACAAAACCACACAACATAATTTCACAACATTTTCATGTTATGAAGGCAAGAAACTCATATGTCTCTTCCATACAACACCAAAAAGTGTCTTTTTCGATTTCGCTTTATAAGATTTTCAAAACGAACGCACGACGAAAATGCATTTTTTTGATCAAATCCGAAAAAAACCTACTATGGGATGACAAATTTTCTTCATGTATTTTTCGAACTCCTGTGGAATGACAATTTTTTTGGACTTAGAATATTTTTCGTGTGTTGTATTGAGGAATTGGACTTTGAATATTTTTCGTGTGTAGTATTGAGGAGTTGGACTTAGAAAAATTTTCACTTTTGGTGGACTTCTGAGAGATGACTTTTTTTTTGGACTTTGTTGGGATGATATATTTTCTGAGTGGTTGGGACTTAGAAAATTTTTCACTTTTAGTGGACTTCTGAGAGATGACTTTTTTTTTGGACTTTGTTGGGATGATATATTTTGTGAGTGGTTGGGACTTAGAAAATTTTTCACTTTTGGTGGACTTCTGAGAGATGACTTTTTTTTTGGACTTTGTTGGGATGATATATTTTCTGAGTGGTTGGGACTTAGTAAATTTTTCACTTTTGGTGGACTTCTGAGAGATGACTTTTTTTTCGGACTTTGTTGGGATGATATATTTTCTGAGTGGTTGGGACTTAGAAAATTTTTCACTTTTGGTGGACTTCTGAGAGATGACTTTTTTTTTGGACTTTGTTGGGGTGATATATTTTCTGAGTGGTTGGGACTTAGAAAATTTTTCACTTTTGGTGGACTTCTGAGAGATGACTTTTTTTTTGGACTTTGTTGGGGTGATATATTTTCTGAGT